>VDFB02358134.1:116837353-116951623 GCA_007258455.2 Sequoia sempervirens | reverse complement strand
AATTCACCAATTGAAGATGCCACATGGGAAGACGAGGAATTCATTCAAAAGCATCCAAACTTGATTAGCATTGAGGATAATGCTTCTTTGAAGAGAGGGGCATGCTACACCCTTAATATTAGAGTACATTAGGTTATCTATAGTTGGCTTGTGGCTATGTTAACTCTTAATTGAGTCATATTATCATTATTTTAATATTATTTAGCTAATTAGGTCAGCTAGAGCTTATATAGGGTTATCCAAATTGGCCTAGGCAATATCCTAGGCATAAATTAGGTATATATAGGAGGTAGTGAGTCTTATTTTTTCATCATATTGTGAATTGTGTTTACATTGGAGACATTTGGAGGTTTCCCCCTCAAAGTGGCATATTATTCTCTGTTATTATCAAGTGTTTGCAACATATTTCCTATTATATTCTTCTATTGTGAACTTTATTTCATTACACTTATGCTTTGATGAAGGATTGTGGATGGTCACAAAATGTGAAAGCTCTTTGATAGCATGATGATGTGATTTAGATATTTAGAAACAAATCATAATTTTCCAAAGAACTCCCCCAATTATTGAAAGAAATGGTGGATTTATAAGTTCTTAGGTGAAAATATAAATGGACAAGATTGATTTGATCAATTTAGAGGACCAAATATTTGATTTAGAGTTACCTAGTCTGATTGACTGCTTAACTCAAATAATTGATGAGTCAATAACTTGATTGTTCAATCTGAACTAATTTGATTGAGAGTTTACTAATTTGACTTCTAAGTGAAAGGTGGAATTGACTAAATTAACATTTGTGAAACATGCAATTGACTAATTTTAGTTAATTGACTTGAATTGATGAGTGCAATGTGGGTAAGGATAATTAAAATTATTTTTTTATTTTAATTAAATATATGTGCATGTATTAATTAGGAGCTAACTGATTAATTAATATTGATTAATCAATCAATAAGATATGAGGTGATAAGGTTATATAAGATTAATTGATTAACATAATGTAATTGATCAATAAACAAAGTGAATTAACATAATGAACCTAATAAATTAATGGTTGTTATGAGACAATAAAGATAACCTAATTAGTCAATTGATAAATGATAATAGAATTGATCGACTGGAGCAACAAAGCTAGTTGACAAGACAATTAGTTTATGGGATGATAATAAAATGACTAGAATATGATGATTATGATAGATTTAAGGTAGAAAAATCTAAACTGTGTCTATAGTTGGATATACAAAATTAACAAACAATGTGTTAGTAAGCATGGAAAGAGTACTCTAAGAGATCTAATGGGTGAATAATAGACTTACCAATTCAAGGCACTCAAATTGTTCAAGGAATAGAGGATTATTACATATGCCCCAATATGATAATAAAATCCTCTAGCTTAATTTCTTTTAACAAAAACCATCTTGTAGACAACATCTAAAGATCCTACTCGAGTAATCCATGCACAACTATGTTATTACAATTTTGTTATTACCACTGGGGAAAAACAGGGCTTCTAAGTTATTGTGCTTAGTTATATAATTATTTCTTCATGAAATACATTTTCTTATTGAGCACTAAACATCTTTGACAAGGAGATATCTAATGCTTAGGAAAATTTAAATACTTGTATAGCTTTATGACCTTTTACCATTTTACTAATGTAATAACTACCCTTGGTTATTACTAAATTTTTATTTTATAAAAATCTAATTTCATTATACCTTATCAAACCATGGCAATAACAACTCCTCTATGCCACAAACGAATGCAAGAGCATCATGTCCTAGCTACTAACGTACAATATTTCCTCATAAAATTACAATCTTGCTAATCTCCCGAAAGCTCCTTGTAGATGGTAGGGGTCGTCAACCCCCTCTCCTTACATTCTCTTTATGAAGAATTTAAATTTTGACTACAATTTAGCTTATAAAGGTTGTTTCGCAAACTCCTAGCTTTAATAATGGACAATACAGTGAGGATGGACTAGCGATATTTTGATGCTCAAGCAAGCAAGTTGACAAATAAAATTCTTAATTTTGATATCATTTTAGATAGAGACAAAAGAAAAAATATGTATGCATAAGAAATAATTGTCAAGGTTGTGTTTTAAGAGAGAAAGGCTATAAAGGATCCTACAAACTACATGTGATAAAAAAAAAAGGAAGCTACCATTTTGAGGAGCTAAGTTTTGAACTCACCCATGAGAGGAAAAGTAACCCTACATAAGAGGAAATGAGGATTTAAAGAGGAAACAAAAATATGAAGGATTAAAAGGGAGATAAGAGGAGGGCCACCATCCATGAGAGTGTGTCACCCATGAGAGGAAAAGTAACCCTACATAAGAGGAAATGAGGATTTAAAGAGGAAACAAAAATATGAAGGATTAAAAGGGAGATAAGAGGAGGGCCACCATCCATCAGATAAAATAGGGGGCATCAATGGTATATATAGGGGTGATTTAATTATTGTTCAACTATGTGATATGAGATAAATGTGTAATGAAGTGTAATTTTAGTTAATGTGACAAAAATAATAATTAAATTTACTTCCATTAATGTGCTAGTGTTTATGAGACAGGTTTTTTTAATTCCTAGGTATGTTGCTTCCTTGTGAATTAGTTGTACAGGTTTTTACATGTTATATGTGTGCATATGTGTTTGTGTTTGTTGCATAATACATTTAAAAACTATAGTATGGAGCATGAGTCCATATAAGTTATGTTGGAAGGTATGAAGGCAACCTACAACAAAGAAATACCCAAGTTTTTAGGCAATGACTTGCAACTATTAAATGTCTACTCTTTGCTTGAAAAACAATGGAGTTGGTTAATTTCAAGTCCTACAAGTGTTATCCCAATCATCATGGTATCAAAGAAAGATTTAACTTTGGGAAAGGGTGTGTTATCCTTGGATTAGAGTTAGAAAGGGTCTAGCGCAACAATGATTATGTGTCCTTGTGTGGGTTGTTCCTATGAGAGTTGTAGTAAAAGAGACAAGAGTTAGGAAAACAAGATGTTTCAAAGAAGAGTGGCAGATGTTTCCACAACAACATAAATTAGAAGAATATTGGATGATGTACTAGAAGCCATAAAGGGAATGCAAGAAAAATTGGAGCCACCTGAGAAAAACAAGAGAAGAAGTTGAACACGTGGGAACTAAAAATAAGAGTGAAGAAGTTGAAGCAATGGATGAGATGATGAAAATGTAGATGTAGAAATGGATGCTAGAGAAAGGAAATTGATAAGACCCATCTCTAATATTGGGAAAGGAACAAGGATTTATTTCCATATTTCTCTAAGAGTTTGGAACCAAATGAATTAATTGATTGGATGATAGAAATGGAGTATTTTGAGTATAATGAGGTGGAGAGCCTTAGGAGGGTGAAGGTTTCTCAAATTAAGTTGAAAGAACATGGAGTACTCTAGTGGAAGGAGGTTGACATTGAAAGAAATATAAAATATAGAGAAAATCAATAGATGAGGTAGAATGGTGAGTAGGATAAAGGCCAATTTTTTATTAGCTAATTATCAACTTTAGTTTCTTGATACTTTATAAAACTTGTAAAAAAGGGAACAAAGTGTGAAAAGATACACTAAAGGGTTTTATAGGATTTCCATTAGGTTGGGTCATAATGAATTATATCATGAAAAGGTAGCTAGATATGTCAATAGATTAAGGATGAATATTCAAGATGAGTGAGTATGATGAGACAATGAATTGTCAAAAGACCTATCAATACACATTGAGAGCTAAACAAGAATTTGATAAGAAGGCACCATGGAACAAGCAAAGAAAGAAGTGTATTTAAGAGAGGAAGATGGAAATTCTAAAGAAAATATAATCATGAAAAAGAGGTTAGACCTTCATACAATCAAGAAAATAAATAAGTCAGGGGAAGACCTTATCCTTTGAGAGGAAAAGGTGGACCTAGACAAGGACAAGTTAAATGTATTCATGGGACTTGTTTCATGTGGAAAACATGTACATCAATTTTATGAATGCCCACAAAATAGGAGAGAAGGACCAAGGAGGACTGAAGTTGCAAATGCACATGCAACCAAAGAATAGGAGTATACTAGGTTTATTATCCAACTATATGAACATGAGAAGGGGTATGCACTTAGGAACTTCATTGAAGATAGAAAAAATGGGAGATTCACCTATTAAGAGAATAAATATGTTTAGAGCAATGTGAAAGGATGATAGAAAATGTTAAAATCCATAATATGTAATGAGAGAATAAACAATTTAGTCTTAGTTGAAATGGTGGAAAAGTTAGGATTTAAAAGAATAGCTCACCCAACTCCCTATAAGGTATATTGGCTACAAAAGGGGCAACAAGTTTTGGTTGGTCAACAATGCTTGGTAAAAAATTAAAATAGGAACTTATTATGATGATGTGTGGTGTGACATCATGCCTATGGACATGTGTTGTGCTTTTGAAGAATAGTTGATAACATGTTCTTCCTTCATTAATAACAATGAAAGAAGAGGTCAAGAATAGTCCAAGGATGTTGCTAGGTTTCAAACATGAAAATTATGTTGTACTATAGTTCCTAAGGTGTTGCGGGTAGGAATAATTGTTTATAGTAGTGAGATACCTTTACAAGTAAATAATTTTTTGGGACAATTTGATGATGTGTCCAAGGATTTTTTTAGAAGGATTACCACCTGTAAGGAGGATCAACCCTCATATTCATTTAATTTCAGGAGAAATTTTACCCAATAAGGTTTTTTTATAGATTGACCACTACAAACATGAAGTGAACAAACAAGTGCATGAGCTATTGAAAAGAGGGATGATAGAAAAAGCCTCAATTTATCTATAATGAGAGTCATGTTACCACCAAAGAAGGATGGTGAATGTTGGAAATATGTGTTATCATTGATGTAAACACAAGATGTGTTGTCATTATTGATAAATGTATGATGAAGAATGTGTAATACTCTAGAGAAAGTGGTAGTGCATTGACATCTATTGATATAGTCAACAACATTGCATGAGGTAGAATGATGATCTATCTAATGCCTATGTATGATTCAGAGGTGGGTACACTTGTTCCAATATGTTTTCTACATTTCTACCTTGATATTATTCCTATTTGGTGTACCACACATTGAGATAAGTTGCAAAAATTCCACTAAGGCATTTATAGTGTATACTCTATGACAGAGTCATGATAATGTGATCCACATTCCTCCATAGAGCAAGCTCTTGTCTTGTGGTTCAGAAGATAAGATTATCAAGATGTGAAGTTGTTATATTCATGAATTCAAGTCAATAAACCTTGCACTTTGAAATTTATGAGTAACAGTGTTTTTATCTATGGTTTGGCAAAGAAAAGTATTGGTAAAAGCATGTTGGGATGCTCCACATTCCTCCAAAATTAAAGTGTTGGCCTTACGTTTTTGAAGACATGATCAGTAATATTAAATGCACACTAATTTGTAGTATCTGGTGTTTTGGTGGTCTGCAAGATTAGTTTTTAAATGACAGTTTACTACAATTTTTTAGAATGCTTTGTTCCTATATATTCAATGGGCTTTTTTAGTTGCGCCAGCATATGATGATTAGACACTTTAGGAAAAGGTTGAGAAGATATTGTGCATAAACTACATTGTCCAAATTTTGGTCTGCATGATGCTTTTGGTCTCTCCCTCGTGGTGTAAAGTTGAATAGTTGTCAGTTTTGATGGTGTTGTCATTAATTGGGTCGATAGGCTTGGTTCCTTTATTTGTGGTTGGATCTAATTAATTAAGTTTTCTTTGGAGGGTATGTTGAGATGTATTTTGGTCATGTTATGTCATGTGTTGATCTGCAACTCTTTTTCCTCTTCACATTGTACATGTTTGGAGTCGACCTATGTGATATCATACGTTTCTTCTAAAAGGTCATCTTGGAGTTGACCTAATTAAGGTATTGTGTTGTTGTGGAGGATATATATAGAAGGAAAAATTAATTTGTGAAAGTGACGAAATGTAGAGAATTAAGATTGTGCAGTATATTGAAGATGAAGTGTTTGGATTCAGTATGAAGGATAATTGAGTGAAAAAAGAACTGCAAAATCAACATATGTTGGATGCTTCTTTATAGCAATTCATATTCATAGTTCTCATTATAATTTTCATGTATCCTGATCTGAGATAGTGTGTCTCATCAGGTCCTTGTATCTTTCCTTAAGGCTATAACCTTAATATGCAAGTCCATAGGAAGTGAGCCTTAAACAACATTGTAATATTTTTAAGTAGTGAGGTTCATATATTGTGAGTTAACTCTCACTGTGGTTTTTCCATCATTGGGTTTTCCATGTAAAAAATCTCGGTGTCCTTGTGTGGTGCATGCTTTATTTTTTCTCTTCTTTCAATTTATGTGATGTGATGTTTAATCCACAAACGGAAATGGTTAAGTTTTAATATGTGTTAATTCGCCCTCTCTCAGCACTACAGTGTGTTCAACAATTAATATCAAAACCAAGTACCATTGAGAAGCTTAACAACTGAGGTAGATCCTACACTTGAACACATGGGATTTGCAACAAAGATCAGTGATATATTAATTCCATAACCAGATATAGAAGCAATAAAACTTGAAGGTTGGGACATCAATATAGATTATTACGAAGTTAATTTTGAAGGATAAATCCAATCTGCTCTTGAAGATCTAGATGAAGCAAGATTGCAAAAAATATCAAATATGAGTGCATGCTAGAAAAATAAAAAGAGACAATTGACAAATTGGGGGAAAAATCCAAAGAATCAAAAGAAGAGATTGACAAACTAAAAGCTCAAATAGAAGGAGGAAATGGATGTGATCTCAAATTTAAAATTCAAATTTGAAGAAGCCAAGAGGATTGAGGATTGCTTGAATATCAAGCTCAATGATAAAATTGTTGAGTGTTTAAAGCTTGAGGAAGAGATTGTATTTCTGAAAAAAAGAACTTGAAAAAGATAAAGATAAAATTGACAAGGGTTTAAAACTGAGAGGAGGTTTTGTAATTCTTGATGAATTGATTAATTCTCAATAGCCATCTAAAAATAAATCTGGACTTGGTTTTGAAAAATTGAAAAATTCCTATGAACAATGCATATGCAAACCTCTATGATAACTTCAAAGTAGAAGGAATTCCTAAAACAAGGGAGGAGAAAGCCTACACTGAAAAACCTAAGGATACATTCTACAAAGATGAAAAAAAAAATCAAGAAAACAAGAAAGAAGGAGAATTTATTCTTATTCGGACCAAGAAAATGAACTTCAGAAAGCTTTCCCCTAAGAAAAATTTTCCCATCAAGTTCAATGGTAACTACTATGCTTGCAATAAGCTTGGTCATAAGGCACTTGAGTGTAGAAGCAAGATGAGTCAAAATCAATTTAGGCCTCCAAGGTAAAATTCTATGAATTCTCAATCATTTCATGGTCAATGATATACTTGTAGTAGAATTGGTCATAAGGCTAATGAATGTAGAAGTAAAATGATTAAGAATAGTAATGCTATGACTTTCCAATCCTTCTATGGTTACTGCTACACATGCAACAAGTTTGGTCATAGGTTGTTGATTGTAGATCCAATGTGAGAAGTAATTATGCTCCACAAGCCAATATCACCTACTACAAATACAATAAACCAAGACATATTGCTAGGTTCTACAAAGAAAAGAATGTAAGATCTTTTATTCCACAAAATAAGATTGACACTAATCAATAAAAGAAGGAAATGAACAAAGTATGGAAGAAGGAAGAAAGATAAGTAAAGAATGAATATGTACCTCAGCATGGTGAAAATGATTCCTCAGGTAACTAAAAGGAAAGTATTGGCTCAAGGGGGTGGAAATTGTAAATCTTTTCAAATCCCTGTAAAGCATGAAATGTTGAATTTTTTAGTATAATGTTTAATGGTGATATAGATTTGTTTTCTCAAAATTATGGAGCAAATACACTCTCTATGAAAGTTTTTTGAATGATAATGGACCTCTGTGATATCATAGATGATAAAAAGTTGCTTATGACAAAAACTAAGAAATAAATTTAATGTAGAGTGACTAGGGTTGGTGTGAAGAATATTTATTCCCTATTTGATCAAAATTGATCTCATTCGAACTATATTAAATGTGTGCAAGAGCTAAAGAATTAAAGAATATTTTTCAATGTGTTGCATGCAAACCCTAATGACAATTTCCACAGGTATTTCTCTGGCTTTTCTTGTAAATCCCTAGTATCAAAAAGTGGTATCATGGCTACACCAATTGTCATTGATCTTTTTGAGAGGCCAAGACCCAAATACAATAAGTTTCCATTCAAAGCAATGGAGGTGGACAGAGATGACACATTTTCAAATTTTCTAGTGGATGTTGTGTACTGTGAGGATATAAGGATTTATATCCATGCATAGTTGAATGTGATTAAACATACCTCTTCTTTTGAAATGGTTCGACATGAGATGCTAAATGAGAATGGAACATACACGCCAAAGTATCTGAATATTGTTGCAAAAGGGTTGGACATCTAGAAATATTTTCCAAACTTCTATGAAAGCAAGGAATGGGAAAGAATTATCTTAAGACGCTATCATGGGGATTTCATTTGGCTTGAAAAACCCTACATGATCATAAAGGATGCAATTAGGGTAGTTACTAGCCTTTGTGTCTCCAGACTAGTCCCAATGCTAAAATCTATGAAAATGAAACGATTATGGAGCTCGTTGATGCTAAATTTGACAAGAGAGACATAACAAAATGATATCATTGATCTCAATGTCCGGTATGCATCAATGGGGATTTCATATATGATTTACTTCACAAACAGAGAGGGGAAAGTCACCACCTCTACAATTCACACTGCACATCAAATAATAAAAGAAATTACCAACTTTTATCTATGTGATTTGTTAAGAGAGCATCTAATGGAGAACTTGAGAAAAACCAAAGAAACCAATTATAACTTCAAGCTTGGTTCTTTGATTATATGCCTTACTTTCTTCTTTTCGAATGATGTACTTGGTTTTAAGGGTAAAATGGACAAATTCACTTTGGTAGCAACACATATTAAACAATATATGAGTTTTTTTCAAAATGAGAAAACTTTCACTACTTTCTATTGGGGATTTTTCAAGAATTTGAAAAATGAGATGCAAATTAGATATAGGATACCATCTAGTTTTGTCCAGAAGTATGAAATGAGATAAATTTTATGGTAAACAAGGATCATTGTTTTATGGAAGTAGTGGAACCTAGAACCTCATGGATATATGAGCTACCTTATGAGGTTGAGAATGAATTTGTATAAGGTTATATAGATATTTTGTTAAAACCTAAGGATCCCAAAGTAAAAAGATTTGGCACATATAGAGAAATTATGGAAGAAATTTACCAAAAGCATAGAGAAGAAGCCAATGAAAAGAAAGTGGAAAGAGTGTTTAAGGAGATTGGTGCTCCTCGATATTCAAAGATAAAAGATAAATATGAGATCCACACAATATGGGGCACTTCTTCATTGACTACATGTAATATCCTTGTGGAAGTTTCCATTGCCATATATGTTCCTCTAGAATCCAATAAAGGTCCAAGGAGATCAGGTAAATCTTCATTTATTGTTGCATCTACTCTACAACCCTCTAAGTCCACACAAATATTTGATAGTAAAAGGAAAGCTACATATACAACTCCTCTAGAGAAAAATTCCACTAAATTTGGACATGCCATGCCTAAACAAAAGGCAAAGAGAGAGAATACAAATGAGGAAGAATCAGATGATGTTGAAGAAGTTGAAAAAGAAGATATCTCTCTACAAAAGAAGAAAGGGAAGAATATTGTAAAAGAGGACAAGTTGAGCAAACCCCTCTGGCTACACATGAACCACTTGATTTTGGGGCCATCTTGAATGGAATTGTTGAGTATAGCCTACTGGATGATACAGTGGAGCTACATTCAGATGTCCCTCCTGAAGACAAGAAAAAAATTGAGAAGACAATCATTGAATATATGCTTATGCAATAACTTCCCTTCAATGATATTTTTGACAAAGCTCTGGATAGCCTTGCTAAGAATTTGAGATAGAGAAGAGAAGAAGCTATCAAGGTGGATGAAGAAATGAAAAAACAAGCAATTTACAAGATTGGGGTCTCTTTCTCCTGGGAAGAAAATCTAAAAATATTGTCTAGAGACAAGTCAAGGAGAATAGATTTGCTAATGAGCTTGGATAAAAGTGTCAAAAGGAAGATCGAAAATGAGACTGAAGAAGCCACAAAGAGAATCATCGATTCTTTGCATAGTGAAGTTGATATTGATCCATAAGTACCTAATCTAGAAAATACAAAGGAGAAAACCATATCTGGTTTAAAAAAACTACAAGAACCCTTTGAATTACAAGGAGAAGGTATCTCCAGTGTGAAAGAAGTGTAATCAATCTCCAGTATGGAGGGAGAAAAAGAAGAAAATAAAAATTCAGATGAAAATATAGCCAAAATCCTAGAAGAAATGAAGTTGGTTGAGGTGACTTTTGAGAATCAAGTTCCTCTGGATGACATTATTCTATAGGATATACCTGACGTGTCTACTCAAGACATAGATCTATCAGTTTTTTAGGGCAATGTGACTGATGTGATGTACAAAAAAATTAGGAGACTGGTCTTCCCAAGAATATTGATGCACAAGATGTGGAAAATCAAGGTGAAGTTGGTGTCCCTCCTTTAGAGAGTTCAAGAAATAATGAACAAAAGAAAGGGGACAATCTTGATGCAGAGGAGAAGGTAGTTGAGAAGAAATATGCTTTTGTAGTTCAAGGTTCTTCTTCATTAGATTCTTTCAATTGCAATTTTAACCTGTGGTAACACCTTATATTTTGCAAATTCCCACTCATGAGGAGCAAGTTGATTTTTCAAATATTCTCCCCTCCATAAGCTACAACTTGGCGATATTTTTCATGCCTCTACAAGAAAGGAGATGTTGTAGGAACACAAGAAGACTAGTTTAATTGATGATGCATTCAAAATTATTCAGGAAGGTTTACTAGAAGTAAACATAGATCCTTTCTTGCCTCCAGGACAAAAGTTGAAGTTGTTTTGATTAAGGGTAAAAAAAATGGTTTTGATGGGGCCTAGAACCCAAAACAAAGGTAAACAAGTTGCATTTAAACTACATCATAAACCTACAACAACCCCACAACATCCACTAAAGATAACACATGACTATGTTGGTGTAATTGATTATTTAATTACACTTTATTAAGTTTACTTAGGTAATAATTAGTTTACTTAATTAAGCTTTATTTAGTTGAGTTGATTTTAGGTCAACATTAGGGTTATGCAAACATTGCTTTTATAAAGCAATTTATCCCTTGTAATTTCTCAATTCCTAAATAATACCAATTTGCACATCTTCATGGAAAGCTCTGCTTTTTTATTATTTTTCTCTTGTGGAAGGATTTTTTTGGTTTGTATGTTTGACCTTGGTTTCTAACATGGTATTAGAGCCTTGATATGCAGCCCCTTCTCAGATTTTTGGAAAATCATTGCAGAGCATGTTCGGGATTCCTCAAAGGTTTCATGCCTTGAGTTCATCTATGCAGCGTTTGGACCAGATCAAGCTTCTCCATTGGATCTAGAGCACTGGAAAAAGTCAAGATTGACTTTTATTTTCTGATTTTTCCCATTGTTGAAGAAATTTGTGGGGGTTTCAAGCTCGGTGATTTTTTGCAAGCTCTAGGGGTAGCTAACTTTTCAGGGCACTTTAGGCTCAAACGGAGGTCACCATCACATTCACATTGGCCAAAAACCTTAAGAATTCATTTCTTTTTGTTAATTTCAAAGAAATTTGATTCTAAGGCCAAAAAAAATTGCTAGGGAGGCCATACGACCTCCCTAGCATGCTCCCCGAGGCATGAAAATCAAAAAAATTTAAAAAAGAGTTTTTTGGGATTCACACCGGTGCCTGCAATTCAAACTCAACTTATTACCCAATGGCCACCGAGCAGCCACTAGGTGGCTGCCAGTCCACCACCGCCGCCAACCGACCACCAGTCCTTCTAGCACCTGCGGGCCCCTTCTGCACAGGCTCCGATCACATGGGGGACCGGGCGCTATGCGCCCAGCCCCCAACCGCCCTAAGCCCCTATGCACAGGTCACATGGATGACTAGGGGCTCCACCCCAACCCACAGCTTGCAAGCCCCTAGTCGCACACAAGACCAGGGGCCCAATTTTTTTTAGCCCCCTAGACAGCCTATAGGCCAAATTGGCCATTTTGGAGCACTTTTACAAAATCGGGTGTATTTTTTTGCTTACAGTGTCTGTTTTTCGCAAATGAGATACCATTGGAAAGCTGATTCTGACACCGATCTAGTGGTGGAGGTAGTTTTTTCTGAATTTTCTCTAGATTTATTTTTCATGTCCTTGAACTTAGATGAAGCTTTTTTCACTTCAAAGGGCATATCTTTTGACTCGGTTATCCTTTTTTCGCCATTATCACGACATCGGAAATCTAGTTCAGTCCTCTACACAGATCTGAGGTCTGTTTTTATCAGGGAGGTAGATGTGAACTTTGGCTTGTGCATACACTCTATTTTTGTTTTCATGCACTAGGTTTGCATTTTCTCTTTATTTTAAGCATGTTTTTGCATTCTCTCATTTTACAATCATGGGTTATTGTAATAAATGAACTGATATAAAGTTCCATCGGGCGAGTTTCTTGCATAATAATCTAATTAGAGTGTAGTTGCACTTTGATCTCCTTTTCATATTGATGACAACTCGCATTGGTTGTATCTAGTTTATGTAGTTTTCTATTGGCCACATCTTGCTCATAGCTTGACACATCAGATTCACATCGGTTCACATCTTAGATTGAGAGCCTATGGTTAATGATCCTAAATCGTATCAAATTCACATCGGGTCACATCTTAGTTTGAGGGTCATTAAATTTATGGTTAATGTTCCAGAATCTTCATGGTACTTGCTCCTATGGATTAGTTTTAGTCACAATTTGGCATCGGCATCGAGATACACATAGTTTCCAAATTCTTTCATCATATCATTCCCTCTTATGGGGGGGCATAATTTATTCATTTATTGTTGCTTCATAGATTCCAGGGTTGTTCCAGTTTGTGAGTTTTCTAGTGTTTTGTGGCATCGAGTCTGATGTTGCTTTATCATGATTCCTTGAGTCAATCAGTGACCCTGATACATCATATTAATTAAGGGTTTTTTGTTGCTTTATCATGATTCCTTGAGTCAATCAATGACCCTGATACATGTTGCGTCATACAAAAATTCAAGGGCCTGAGACCCTTAAACAACCTGGTTTTAACTGGGACCAAGAACCCTATTAGATATTCACCGACCCTACCTGCATCCGCCAGGCATCAACAAACCCGCCACTCATAGAAGACACCCCTGAGCCAAGAAATATAATCTGCATAATGGTGTAAGACACCATCAACCCCCTAATCAAGAACAACAATAATGATCTGATTTTACCTAGGATCAGAAACCCATAACAGTTAAGCACCCAAGCAACCAATCTACAACAAACCATCTACTCAACAACCAAAACATATTCCAAAAAGACAAAGAACTTATTCGCCTCCCAGTAGCACCATCCCACATGATCAGCCATCCCAACATCCACCTCAAAAGGATAAGACTCCCCTCTAACAAAGAGGAAGAAATAAAGCACCTTCCCACCAAAGCTCCACCTCAACAGGCTAGCTACCACCTTCACCTCACTAGAAGAGGGTTCCACCTCAAAAGGAACAATCTCCCCCTCTATAGGAGACTTAAGCTGAAACACCCAGTGGCAACCGACTTCAGTAGGAACGGAAACTACATCTTCCTTAAGCATCATGAGCCATAGGTACTGACAGGAAGGAACAAGACACATAACAAAGAGAAAATAAAGTTGGGTCAACAGAGAAACCCCAGCCACCAACAGCCCAGTACCAGCCAACACACCAAGCATAAAAACCATTGGCATCTTCCACCATACCCCTAAAACAACCATCATAAAAAAGTAAGCCCCCAGCAAAAAGATAAACTTCACCAATTCTGGGGGGTTCACAACCAAAAGGCCAAACATAAAAATATATAGTCCCAAACAAAGGGGAAACAGAAACAGCAGCCAAAAGGCCACCAAAACACCAAACTACCAAAAGCACAACTGGGTAAACACAACCAACAAGAGGAACCAAGAGGGTAACTACAGCCAAAACAGAGTCCCAGACTCAAAAAGAGTAAGAAAATCCAAGTCCCACTCAGAGCAGGGGAACCCAACCATGATAGGAAAAAGGAGAAGGCCCAACATCAAAGAGCCCCAAGCTACCCTGACATGCCAGTCAAGGCCAAAAAAGAGCCAAATCTCCACAAAACCAGCCAGAGGGAAACAACACCAAGCCACCAAGAGGGAACAAGAAGAAACCCACCCATATAGAAAACAAAAAACCCCAAAAGCAAGCCTCCAAAGGCATCGCAGGAAGAAACAAAGAAAAACCAAGAGGAAGCAGGAGGTAGAATAGGTTAGCAATAAGAACCACCAATCCATCCTATTACGCAAAATAGGACTAAAAATAAACCCATTCAACAACCAGACAACCAAGAGGCAGCCCCTCCACACCCACAATCGGGAAAGCATCCAAAAAAACAAGGGGGGCCAAAAAACCAACCGTCGTAGCATCAACCATCGCAGCTCCACAAAAAATCCAGACATACAAAATGCCACCAAGAATGATTCCTTCAACACTAGCCATGAGCAAAGAAGAGAGGAGCCCACAGTGCTCCAAAGAGAAGGAGGAACCATCTCCCAAAGAAAAGGAATCACCATAGGCAAGCAGAGGTAAGAACGCTACCCTTCCTTCGCCAACACAACCAACAGTAGTCGACCACCACAACAAGCATAGACGGTAGCACCAGGCATCCACTGTAGCAAGCAAAGCCTCTAGACGGCTACCAATAGGCTCGCCATCAGGGTCACCATCGTCTTCGCCCTCCTCACCTTCACCATTTTCAAATATCCCTGCTCTAGCTCGCATCCTATCACTTGCGCTCACCATTCCTCAAGATGATTTAACACAAAAGTTGAAGTTGTTAATGGGCTCTCTTAATGATCATTCTTCACACATTGAACAAAAGAAAAAGCAAGAGGATTTTAGAAAGGAAATTGATAAAAGAAGGAATGAAGTATCTAACCGGTGTGCTAGTGCACACAATAAATTGCAAAAAAAAAAAAAAAACATGTTAAAAAAGTGTGTGGATGAAGTTACTTCTTTGTATCAATTTTATTTAAAATGGACTTGTTCCACTAAAAGAAGCAAATATCAGATTGACTCCATTGAGTCACAAATCACTTGAATGGTAGGAATATATGATCAACCAAAAGATAAGGATGGGGAAACTAAAGATTAAATTGAAAATCTTCACTTACAATTTTCATTGCTTTAGGACTAGAAAGAAAAAATAAAGAAATAGTTTAAGGGAAGAAATTAATGTGAGACTTGCTTCATTATCTAGGTTGCTTGCTGAAGCAGAAAAGGTTGAATAGAAAATGAAGACTCCAATCAATGGGGAGGAGGCTGAGGATTTGTGCATACAGTTTTCATGCCAAAATAATGTTCTCTTCAAAAAAAGTAGTTTGGGTTGCAACTCTGGAGAAATTTAAGGTAATTTACAAGAATATCCTACCTTCTAAAGAATTTGTAAAGGAGTAAAATAAGACAAATTTTTCCCTTGTACAATTTTGCGCAGAAGTGCAGTATCTTTTTGAGTTTTTTCTTTATACATAGCATTCATTTTGAGGCATCTTCATCCCAGGGGGAGTATTGTTTTTAGAATCCATATAGTAAGGGGGAGTTCATACAATTTTTGGTTTTTTATAAGAAGATAGTATACCCTTTTCCCTTGATGTCAAAGGGGGAGAAAAGACTTGTAGATATATGGGTGTTCTCATCAATGACAAAGGGGGAGATTTTCAGCAATATGTGTTGTCATTATTGACAAATGTATGATGAAAAATGTGTAATACTCCAAAGAAAGTGGTAGTTCATTAACATTTGTTGATATAGTTAGCAATATTGTATGAGGTAGAATGATGATTTTTTTGATGCTTATGTGTGATGCCACTACTATATTTGACTCCAATTTCTAACGAAATTTTGTTGAAATATCGACAACCTATTGTCAAAATACCGACGAATCACTCAAATAATTTTCGTCACTTTCCTGACTAGCTTTAAAATGTCAAAATCATGACTTAGCTTCATTGGTTTCCGCCATGAAAAAGGGATCTGGTGTTCATAAGAATATTGATGAAAATTGTGTCGATCTAGCGACGAACAATAGCCAGAACACAAGTGGCATTCATTTTCCAAAGCGTTGGAACAACATCAGAATTTTATCGAAATGGTGACGAAATGGACAAGTCATTACAACGAAAATTTTGTCAAACATATTGCAAATTTGTCAGATGCTTTTGGAGGTTCGTCGGTTTCTTTCGTCGAAAGTTCAATGAAACTATGCAATTTTTAGAAAAAAAAACTATTCATTCAAATGTAGGCATATCGGTGAAAGATCAAGACTATTACAACGATCAAAATTTCCAAAGAAGATATATCAGGAGGACTGGCTTGTGGTCTAAGCAATGAAGTTTCATCGACAAGATACTCATCTTGTCTCATCGATGAAGCACGAGGGAAGCATATCGGCAATACATATACCATTGGACTAAGTTTTGAATGTCTACCTGACCCGCTATGTCACATCGATAAGATTACATAGACAAAAGTCTTGGCGACATACTTGAGATCGAAAGAATAATCATCGAGGAGACTCACCATGTTTGGGAAACTGTAGAATATCCTAGCGATACATGATCTCTTGCCGATGAAGATACAAATGGATTGAAATAATTATTCGAGTGACTCTGGGTGATATTTATATAAACTAAATGGATGAATTTTGTATTAGTGAAAAGGATGTGATGTCTTTCCAATCAACAAGAGGTTCAGTGAACGTTGGTTAAGCCCGAAATAAAAGGATCACCCAAGGTTTGAAATGTCTTGCTGATATAATCGCTATTGTAGGAGATTTTGAAGAATGATACTAAGAAAGATACACTGTTGGATGAGGCATGCGAATAGAGTGAGAAGATGGTGAAAATGGAGGTCACAATTCAGAATGCGCTAGGAGATGCAGATATGCATGAGCGTCGGGACTACTTGGATCACTTATCGAAGATTCACTTATGGCTTAACAAAGGTTAATCACTTGTTTTAATTTATTGTTGTTAAAAAAAAGACATTTCTGAAAGGATGTGTCCTTTCAAACATTTGATGTATAAGTATCCATTTTTTGATATCAAAAGGAGAGAGGCGAATAGGAAAAAAGAATACTATAGATAGTTTTTTTTGTAATGATGTTTTCATCAAAAAGACTCAGATGCATGCATGAATTTTGATGAAGTTAATGAAGATATATGAATTTGTGGCTTAGTATTTGGTATCATCTATCTATGGAATTATATAGTTATTTGATTGTCTCCATTTTGATGCTTTTTTGTTGTTCAAATTGGTATATCAAGTATATATTAGTTTGTTGATACACATGTGTTGTATTTGTGTGATGTGATCATTTGGTTCTTTCAAGTAAAGATTAAATCCTTATAATCAATCACAGTAACTGGAAAGTATTAATTGGATCAGTAAGAAAAATCAAATAATTAAGATTTTCATCTTGTCTCAAGTAGAGTTGTCATCCATTTACTTTCACCTTTGTACAAGTTGCAAACTACATTTGTGTGTTGAATAGTTTGAATTGTTGCCATCACAAATTACACTTTTCTTGATCTTCATTAGACTCCATATACCCAACGAGGCACTAGTCTTACATACTTCATTTTAGTTCATCCATTTTACATTTTACATCTATTAACTGAACATATTAGGATTAGCCTTGATATTATTTATACAGTCTATACCATAATAAAGATTCAATTTTCCACTCCCACTTGCCATTGTGGATAAATTGCTTAAAAAATAAACACAAATCAAGTCTGCTTCATTCATATAGGTATACCTGCCTAGGTCTAGCAGCACCTGAAGAGAAGAATGTATAAACTATTTGGCCTTGTATGTTACCCTGAAACGTACCAAGAGGTTGGCAACCTCTTGAGGAATTTTTCCTGCGTTTTTGAGATCTAACAGACAGAATGCCTATTGGGAAGTATGAAAAATTATATATAGGTAAAAGCTTCAATAATTCTATATAGTTCAAGAAAAACTTCAAGGTTATTAATTCATGTCATTCTATGCATTCTACAAATCTAAGTTGAATGCAACTAATTTGCAAATACTCTGAGTCAACATCAACACTAACAACTTTAAAGTCACAACTATTGGTCCAATATTGATAAAAATATTGGGCATTATATAAACCACTACTATCACAACTATTGAAACATGCTCAAGTAATGGGTCCTCTCCCCTAGATTAAATTAAGGAAAACATTATTGTAAACACAATATGTATAGAAGAATATGAATGTAAAGGAAAATGGATATTAGCAAAACATAAATGTAAATAAAAGTAGTGAGTAGAAAATGAATCTAAATTGGTCTTAAACAAATAAAATCATACCCAATTAGCATTAAGTTATACTGACCTTGTACTCATTGCCATTTTCAATCTTGAAGGTTACTTTGATGCCTTATGTAGAAACGCTCTAGCCACGAGGCAAGAGAAGGCGGGAAAACCAAGTGTATATTGATGACTTCCTGACAATCAAAAAGAAAGAAGCAATTAGTCAACCCTATTAGAATAGAATAATCTTATGAATTGATTTTATTTGTTTTACTAGCTAATGGATAGTGGACCTAGTTCTCTTGAATTGAGACACTACTAAGATGTGTTGACTGGTGATTTTAGACTACCAATATTCTGCTTCAATCTCTATAAGTTACTTTTGTCTTAAATATAATCAAGATAACTCTGTAAAAAAATTCCTTGATCTATTAGAGATTATGCAGATTATTTTGTTAATACTTCTCCGTTTTGATATTTCTTTTCAAAAATTCATAGAAATATATGTAATGCCATATTTGAAACTTACATATTTTAATTTTACTAGTTCTGTAATTATAGGATATGATTTGAACAATTGTGAAACGCATTGGCAATATGTTGCATGAGTTAAGTAAACTATGCAATTGGAAAGTGTAAAGCCAAATTCCTTAACCCTTGCCAACATCCTTCTTGCCTATTCTAAAAAATGTGCTTTGGAACAGGGCATGAAAATCCATCTAAGTATAATGAAAAGGAAATTTTTGTCAGTTATTATATTATAGTAAGTTGAATGAATGTAAGTAGAGAAATTTTTTGCATACCTGCAGATGGTACAAAATTCCATGGTTAAGTGGAAGCCTCCCATCAACAACAAGATCCAAATATCCATGTATCTACCTCAATCGAGCCTCTAAACACTTTAGAGCAGTCAAATTTTCCACTAACCTGTTATGCACAAAAGTCAAATTTTAGAGTTATGTCACCACTAAAAACAAAATAAATAGAGCTTTGAAACCAAAACCACACACAATACAATGTGGTATTCATACAAATCCATACAAACAAACTAAACTCAGAACATTGGAATGGAAACAACTTCAAATTATGATGCAAAGCATGGATTCACTTTACTCAACTGGAGGCACATTTCACAATAATGGGTTCTTCATCTAAAACATTTGTACGAGGTTCAAATAGTAAAGAGATTGATGAAAGATAGAGGAATTAAAAAGATACTTGGATGTAGTTGGATTGAAGAACGTAAAATGGTACATGTTTTTTGTGTAGGAGTCATATCACATCCACAAACATGGCAGAGGTATGCAAATCAGGAGAAATTGGCTTGGAAAATGAAGGCACCAGGGTATAAAGAATCATTTTTCTGCCACCATAGTAAAAACTTAGCACTTTCTTTCATCTTTGCATATTGGTATGATGCTTCAAATGATGCATTTCTTATATTGAAAAGTGCATTACCTTATTGAGATTCTCTTTGTTTCGAGAATAGTTTAATATTCTCTACTTAACAAGGCCAACCACGTGACGGTGGAAGCTCATTTGGCCCCTCCCCCCCTCACATCACTCTCAATTCCCCATACCCGATCAAATAACATTAATCATTCATTCATCCATTAATAACATATAACATTGATTCATTAACATATAACATTCATTCATTAACATATTCACATTCATTCATTCATCCATTAATAACATATAAGATTCATTCATTCATCCATTAATAACATATAGCATTCATTCATTAACATATAAAATTCATTCATTAACATATAACATTTGTTCTTTCAGTTTTTACATATTATTAAAAATATGGTTGTCATAATATGATTACAATCACTTTTTTTTTTGTTTTTTTTTTGCAGCTAAAGAAAAAAGAAGTGGAGTATCATTTTCTAAATCATCTATCCCCCCTTCATTTGTTTTGTGCTCTGCTTGTGATCTTAATGTATGCCTAGTCGTGTACTCATGACGTGGACGCTGCAAGGGGGGGTCTGCTACGATAACAAATAAATGTTAAATTGATATGTTTTATTATTATTGTTACAAGTATTTCATTAATTAAAAGAACATTAGAGTGATTCTCTTTACCTTATGGGGCCACATCATGTTCCTGATCTTGTCTTATAGCCTCATGCTCAACATGTTGAACACCCTCTAAATCTTGATCTGGAGTTGAAACATGAAAGGTTACATTAATTAATACACCAATTGCAATTAAATATGTTTAAAAGAATATTAGGGTGGTCCTCTTTACCTGATGGGGCCACATCATGTTCCTGATCTTCTCTAGCCTAATCATGCTCAACATGTTGATCACACTCTACATGCTCTAAAGTTGAAACACGAAAGGTTACATTAATTAATACACCAGTTGCAATTAAAGATGTTTAATTGTATTAATCCATACTACATTTTGTATAGAACATGAATACATCCAATACCGGGATGCACACCATGACCTTCATCTGCAAGTTGTGCTCCACCCTCACTAGGTTGCATTCCAATGTCATGTGTAGTATTATCATTGCTTGTTTGTTTAAAACAAATAGGTACATAATTACTTTATGGTGGAAATTAATATTGAATAGATTGCACAAATATTCAATTTTAAATAAACTTTATTGAGTTTATTTACCTATGTGTTGGATGCAGTGGAAGATTGTGTTTGCCCAGTCAAGACTCTTAGGCATTCAACCACGACTCCATAGCCTTGCTAGAAGGCAATCTTCAGGTCCTCTTCTATGAGCACTCTGTTGAATTCAGAGCCTTGCATTTTTGCATAAGATCATGAATTTTGCTTCTATGGTGTGATAAAACCAAATTGTTTGCAATTTATTATTTTGATGCAATATTTCATTTATTGATACTTACAATTCATATGGCTAATTTCATATAGCCACCAAAGCCAAGTTTGTGTTGCCCATGTTTTTCTAGTCTTGCCTTTGTTTCCTTTGATGTGTCAAGAAGCCTATGAAAATTTTGAAATGTGTTAGATTATGTAAAAAGAAAGAGTAATCAATATATAATTACATTGTTGATAGTATCACATACCTTCCTTAGCCTGGTGGTGTCTTTCCTTTTTTCTTTTCATCCTTCTCCTTTCCATCTGACACCAGGTCCTTCCACTCCCTCTCTAGAATCATGGGGGGACGCTCGTACTTTTTGTTCTTCTCTAAATGTGACCTATATTGGTCCCTCACATACTTTAGATAGGTACCAGCTTTCTTAAGGACCTTGGTTCAGTTGAATGTTTTATCACCAAACAACTCAACTAAACGGTTAATGAGCTTATCTTTTAAATCTTGATTTTGGGTATTCCACTGTGTACGTATGGTGGGCCCGAAGAGCTCCAATGTAATATCACTTAGATGTTTATAGAAAAACATCATTTCCTACAAAATGATCATGGGATCATTAGTCTAAAAAGAGTGATCAATAAGTAAATTTCAATTGGATTATATATAATAATAATTAAAACATTTTAAAGTACTTGGGACCTTCTCTATCTTTATGGGAATGAAATCCTCGGTCACCACAAATGTGACTAAAAATGTTCCCATACTAGTAATACGGGAAGATCTAGGAAATGTTGCTAAAACATCACCAGTACTAGTGGCCTCTGCATCCCCAAGTACATGTCCTGATGCATGTTCTAGCATGTGTTCGTTGCCAGTGGGTGCACTACCGGATGTCTGCATGGTATGTTTTGCCGACATTTTAGTCGACAATATAGGCACAGATGATGGGATCAGATGATGTGATGTATGTGTAGGAAAATCAGGATGGACACTTGTACCAACCCCTACTCCTCGGTTAGCACCTGCAGTACCTTGATCATGGCCAACAACATCATGAGGATGCAAAAAATCCTATAAAAATAGCACATATTTTAGTTCATGACATAAAAGAGTACAAAATATAAAACCATGAATGAACTTATGTTATAATTAAAGACCTCATAACAACTTACTTGCAAGTTTTGTGCTCTCTCAATCAATATTTTAACCCTCTTCCTTATCTCATCTGTTTGAGGCACTATGAATAACAATTGAAGGATTTCTTCATTGCATTTTTTTTGGGTCTTCCTTATCATATCGAGAAGGTTTGTTGAATATGCGATGTTATCATCACATAATAGTGACTGCACCTCCCTATGGATGCTCTCCTCTATTGTTGGTTTCTTTCCCCAATCATCCAACTGCAACAAGAATATTAAAAACATTATCAAAATTAACCCAATAAACTTATGAAAAAAACATAATAATAAAACATTTTTCTCATATCTAATTTGTACAATTACAATGAGGTAAACATGTTGGGTACAAGCGCCTGAAGATGCATCACGATCTGTGGTATGGGTCGGAGCCTTCCCCATACAATCAATGTCCCACTATGACAAAAATTAAATATAAAAAAATATTACCAAAATGAAACCAATAGACTTACGAAAAAAAACATAATAATAAAATGGTATATTGGAGTCATTAATTGGAGGTTGGGTAAAATGGTATATAGTACGTACCACCCCCATAGTAACTGTGTTTGTATCTAAGTGATTCAAATTGTAATCAATTAGCAACTCTTCCCCTGCAGTTATTGATTTTATCGTACATACAAATACACGGTTTCACTCACGCACCTCGAACATGCAATTGGGTTGCTTATTTATTGACCCAGGCCATGTAGTATTTATAAACCCTGCAATATTCCCTAATGCTTTTGGCCTTCCATCAATATACATAGCCACTCCTTTATTTTGATCCTTATCTTTTAGCTGCATATAATTTGTTGACAGTGCATACCTATGCATACTTCGTGTATATCGAACTAGCTGCATCCAATCTTTGTAACTGTAATAGGGTTCGACATACTCCATCAATTCAGTAACTTTTTCATAACATACCTTGATGTCATCCATGCAAAACAGGGCCAAACCATGTAATGATGATGGTGTTATGTGATATATCCTCTCGTTGACACAAAAATCAGTGTTTATTCGAGGAAGTTCCTTGGGTACCCATTGTTTTTGTAGATGTTTGTAACTCAAAGGCACCTCGATGTCGCCTATGCTCTCATCATCATAAGAACATGACCCCCCTTTAGCAAAAAAAAATTCCATGCGTTTACAAAATTTTCTTCTAATCTTTTGACCTCTAGTTGATCTCCCTCTTTTAGACCTACTACATGTCTCGCTTTCCTCTTCTCTTCCTGAATTTCCCTCGCTTGAGGAAGAAAATTTTGAAAAATACCTATTTGGTGGTACCTTCACTCATAAGGATGTTGGATGAAGCTCTTTCATGGTGATGTGATCCCAAGGTGACATTATGATTAATCTATCATTTCATCGCTAGAATTTGACAGGTTATAAAGTAATCAAGTCTTGATAGATTGCAAGTTATTGTTACTACCATCCAAATGTGTCCATCACAAATCAAATCTACTTAATATTTTAACTCCCAAACTTTGTAACAAATGTTAAATGTGACTATGGTCCACCAGTTACACAACCAAGGCCTCAAATGTATTCTTTAATTGTAATGAAAGGACTTTTTCTCTTCATTCAAGTAAATAAACTTGAAGGGAAACACCACCAAGTGGTTTATTGGACACCTACATGACTAAAAATAGCAGAAAATTTACATTTAATTTCCATATGTCTAAGTGGTTAACGGGGAGGGAGTGTATACTAGGCCTAGTTAAGTCATCATAAGTTTATGCTTTGGCAATAAAAATTGTTTTAAGTCATCTTAAATCTTCCTATGTCTAATTGTTAGGAGACTTTTGGTATGTTTTAAGGTAGGATGAGTGGTTGCATCAATGTTCTAGTTCTCTATGACAAGGTTTCAACATCTTCAAATAGTGAAAATTAGTGCTCATAGTCATTTGAAATAACAACATTTTGATTATGTATGATGGTAGGATTTGATAACTTAAAAAAATTGGCTACCCAACAAACTTAAAGTTAAAAGAAACTTTTTCAGTTTAAGGGGTTAGCACTTTTTTTCATCTTTGCATATTGGTTTGATGCTTCAAATGATCCATTTCTTATCCCCACTTATATCATATTGTATTCCCATCCCATTGCAATTGTTTCAATTGTTGGAGGAGTTGATACCAAAATTTTATATCAAATACCATGTTCTTGAAGCAATTTTATGTGTTTTTACTATTTTTTTGAAGTTCTTTTGTGTTGTATGGATCTTTACAAGTTTGAAATGCTCTGAGATCATTGGTGTAGATAAATATATGTGTTTTCTTTCATTTTCATTTGTTTTGAAGTGCTAAATCACTATTTTGTGGGAGAAAACAATCAAATACAGGGACTGCCCTATTTTGCCTGTGTAAGGGTTTAAGGGCTAAATAGAAATGGCATCCACCAATCCACCCACTATCTTGGAATTGTAACTCAGTGGATTGGTGTACAACATGGTATGATAGAGGCTCATTTCATTTAGGGTTTTGTTAAAGCAAGAAAATTGGCATTGAATTGATGCCCTAGGGCTTACAAGGGCAATTTTCTTGTGAATTTGTGGTCATTAAGTAAGGTTTTATCAATTTGATGGATATCTTGGTAGAGTCATGGTGACACTATTTTATGGTCCAATATCTACTTCGAAACAAAAATATCTCGAACAACTCTAAGAGCTATAATGGGATGGAATTAAAGGAACCTTCATATGAAGGATCTTCTAATGAAGGACCTTTGAATTAAGGTCTTCATTTGAAGGTCCTTCATGCAAAGGTTCCTTTTATAAAAAAAAATTGGACATGAAATATTTAAAATAAAAAATACCATCATTTGAAAGTCTTGACATGGCATCATTTTTGAATTAAGGTTCTTCATTCAAAAGTCATGACGACATCACCTTCAAATGAAGGTTCTTCATTCAACTAGTATTTTGTAATTTTGAAATTTTGGGATTATTTTTTTGCCTCATCCCACAAGTGGGACACACTATTGTGCAATCACTCATTAACAAAGATGTGAATGTGTGATAATAATTTAGGGTTAAAAATAAATCCATTTGAGCCTTTTATAAATGAAAGTGCATTTGATGCAATCATATGCCTTGTCAAAGTTTTAACTTAATAGTAAGGGAATCATGAGTAATTTTTTGGGCCCATTCAACAATCTCTGATGCAAGGATTGAATCGTCTAGAATGTATTTACTATCAAGAAATCCAATTTGTTTACCTATATGATGGTTTAATT
The DNA here is from genome assembly GCA_007258455.2 of Sequoia sempervirens. Lineage (NCBI taxonomy): Eukaryota > Viridiplantae > Streptophyta > Pinopsida > Cupressales > Cupressaceae > Sequoia > Sequoia sempervirens. The sequence goes on along the minus strand of VDFB02358134.1, from coordinate 116,925,859 downwards.
GTGACGGAAATGATATTGACAAATATTTTGTAATCTAGGTGTTGAGAAGCATAATTGGCCACCATCCTAGGATAGATTCTTCATTCTCACTTTTAGATGTTAAAATTTAACAATACCTTGATTGATGAAAGAGCCCAAAGATCCTTTCTCCATGGTATCCAGGTACACATATCAGCGGTCTTCTCTTATACGGTTGGACATGATTTAAATAACTTAGCTAGGAATTATTAATTTAACCTAAGGTTTTCTCATAATGCCATCATTGGAAAAGTATGATCAAATTCTTCTATTATGAAGAATTGGTCTATGTGCCTCTAGTAATCACTATAAATGTTTGTAAGGACAAAATGACTAACTGCATCAAGTAGGAGAGAATCAACTTTGAGTTCTTCAAATATTATATTCCTATATTCATAATTTTTAAGGGTTGTGTGTGGAGGAGGTTATCACTACCAAGAAGGGAGGAGACCTTTCCTTGAATATGTTTGTGGTGGAGGTATTAAAGAAGAATTGTATGTCTCTATTTCCATTCATTAGATCTAGCTATTGGGCTCCTTTTCCCCTATAAAATTCCATTTGTTTATGTTATGTAAGCGTAATTCCATGCTATGTTGAAATATAAGAGGTGGAGGAGGCCAAAAGGAAATAACCCCTTTTTAGTTGTACCTTCAATTTTTTTCTTATTGTTTTATTTTTTTAGCAACTTTGTTGACATAAGATTTGAGGTAGGTCGTACAACAAAGAATAACATGTTCCCACCAACAAATTGAACCTCGAAAGTTAATGGGGCTTAATTATGAGTTCTAGATGAGAATGATGACCGAATTAATCTTTTTGGAGGAGGTGGGAGGCATAACCTTAACGTGGAGGATGTTGAGGTAACTAGGTGGTCAACTAGCTAGATTGACATGAGCACATGAAGGATCAATAAGAAAAGGCAACTATAAGTTCAAGTTGTGCAAGATGATTGAAAAGGGAGGGACAAACATAAAGATTGGAGGAAAAATAAAGATAAAGTGGTCAAATTCACTAAGCTTGTAGAGATGGCTAAGTCTACAATTGCTTCAGACTCATGCGATGAAGGCTATGTGTGATGAAATCCTAGACCTCAACCAAGATGCGAGTATATTATGGGAGTTTTTCCAAGACCTAAGGTTGGTTGATAAAAATGTGAAAGACTGAGCTATTTTATTTTTTGTCTTATCTTATACCATTTTACGAGAATGGGGGTGCCAATGTATGAGAAGATCTTTGGAAACTAGGCATGAAAATTGCAAGTTAAAGTGAATGGGGGTGCCAAACTTACAATACTCATTGTCCCTTGGTCGTCAATTTTCCCTGAGTTCCCTCAACCTCATCCTTGGCGCTGGTATTGACCTTGTTCTCACTCCTCCAAACTCTTCCTCGACGCTGGTATTGACCTTGTTTTCACTCCTCCAAACTCTTCGTCGGTGCTGGTATTGACCTTGTTTTAACTCCAAACTCTTCCTCGGCGCTGGTATTGACCTTGTTTTCACTCCAAACTCAAACTCTTCATCGGTGTTGGTATTGACCTTGTTTTAACTCCAAACTCTTCCTCGGCACTGGTATTGGCCTTGTTTTCACTCCTCCAAACTCTTCCTCGGCGCTGGTATTGACCTTTCACTTCTCCAATTTGATGTGCTACAACCTAGTTTCATTAGGTTTTAGAGTATGTTAGTTAAATTGAAACTTATGGCACCATTTAGCTAGGTTTTAATATTCTACAATATAGTTAAGTATATATTAGCTATATTTTACATAATAAATAATATAATTATTCGACTTATTATAATTATATATTATATTCTTTAACAAAATTATTAAATACATATAAAATTATTATAATTAATAATTAATAATAAGTATATTTTTATATAATACAAAATATAATTAATATAATATATATTTAATATAATAGTAATATTAGATTAAATTATATATAATATAATTATATTTATTATTATATAATAGTATATATAGGCTTTTACCTGATATTTTAGAGGATTTTACCATTACACTACAGCTGGTTTACCATTAAATGGTAGTTGAAACTTGTTTTCCAACGACACAATAGTGGTTTCCAGGCATGAGATTTGTTTCAATCTCAAATCTCATAATATATGTATCCTATTAGCTAATACAAAGAGAGATAGAAACTAAAAAGATAGAGAATGAGAGAAAGACATGAACTTAGATAGATAGGGAGAGAGAGAAATATAAGAGATACAAAGGAAAAGAGAGAGGGAAAAGAGAAACTAAATTTTGATTGATTGTTTCATGTCAACAATCCAAGGATGGCACGTGTCCTTGGGGAGTTATGCTCAAGTTAGCATGCCATTTGATTAAAGATATGATAATTCTCCTTTAAGACGTCTTCAATGTACCCATTGCACACTTAAGGAGACAAAGATAAATATAGGGAAGAAAATATAGAGAGGGAGATAATGAGAAACATATAAATAGAAAGGGAGACAAAGAGATAGAGGCTAGATAGGGCAAATAAGGCTGACGAGATAGCTCCCTCCATTCCTTCTCCCCTCTTCCCCCCCTCATCTCCCTTACTTCCTTCTTCCTCCATCTCTCTCCTCTATTCTATCTTTTTTTTTCTCCTCTCACTCCTCTCTCTATCTCTTTCTATCCATCTCTTTCTAACCTCTTTTATCTCTCCTCCACCATCCCCTCCCTCTATATACTTTTATTATCTCCCTCTCCTCTTCTTCTCTCTCCCATTTTCCTTTCTGTGTGCTCCCCTCTTCTTTCTCTCCTTCCTATCTATCTCCCTCTCTTCTCTCTTTTCCTCTTCTATTCTCCCTCTTACTCTTCTCTATCTCTCCTCCTCTACCTATCTATATCCCTTTCTCTATCTTCACCCTCTCTATCTCTCACCATCTCTCCCCCTATCCCTATCCATCGACTCTATCTTCATCTCTCTTCCTTTCTCTTCCCATATATCTCATCTCTTTCTCTTCCCATATATCTCTATCTCTCTCTTTCTCTCCCCATATATCTCTATCTCCCCATATATGAACTAAGAAGCCATGCAAGCATACAATAGTATATGTTGGTAAAACTATAATAGTGTTTTATTAAACTATAAGTAACACTTATCTTTCTAATGTCAAGCCTTCTTATAAAATAGTGTTTTATTAAACTATAAGTAGATTATTGTCACCACTCTTCATTCCACATGAAATGCCAAATGTAGCAATTGTTTTGTTGCTTTTGTCAAGTTTCATTAACCAAGCTATTTAGTGGGTTGAATAAAGTTGTGTTATGACCCTTGGTATCTTTAAAATAATTAGACAATATTAGGGAGATCAGGAAGGGGAGAAAACTAAACTCCTTCAAAATAGGGGTAGTTGTGGGTTTGTTGGTTTTCTTTGTATACTATATACTTAGTTCCTCTAGGATAAATAAGTCACTATAGAAATGAAATATTTTTTATTATCTACCTAATATTAGACTATTTAGATCATTTTCTTAGTTGTGTATCCTAACTAATATAGAGTAAGCTTTTTCATTTTAATTGACTACTACATAATAGTTTATATGTTGAAATAATTGTTTCCATTCTTTGTAGTTTTTACATTGGAATGCAAATCATATTTAATCTTACACCAATATACTTCTTTCATAAAGATATTTATTTGAAATAAGTGCTTCATAACCCATCTAATCAAATCATAACCTATCAAAAATTCAATAGAAGTTTTCTAAAGAAAAGAACACTTGACCCAATCATAAGTGTATGGCCTTTGCAGAAAGGAGTGATCCACCTTAGCAATAACAACTACTTGATGTAGACCTGGGAGGCTCAACTCAACCAACCTATCAACCTACCTTTAAGAGGCTTCCAACAAGTTTAGAATGACCAATTTAAATAATCCAAACAACTCTCAAAGCCTGACAAACAACAAAAGTCATATTTCACACTTTGACTCCTTGAATCCTTGCAATAGTGCAAACCTAGTTTTTTCCCAATAACTCAAAAATTTCCCAAAACACCAGAGAAACCCTTGATGGTTTTAGACACCCATTTTGGAGTTATTAAACATACTTCAATGGAAAGTACAACTCCTTTGGACCAAATCACCAAAATCACCCTTTCTAGGTTGTGTTGATTAGGCTGATTAGGCCTATTTTACAAAGCAACTAGTCTTTAAACTTGTCATATGCCCATGAAACCTTGGGGCAGAAATTTTTATGCCTTTGTTGGAACTGTAAAATTTTGAAAATTTTACAGTGATTTTTCACTCGTTGATTCCCTAAAGAAAACCTTATCTTGAGTATAATCCATCATAGTCACATATGATCACATCATTCATGACCATTTGATATCATGAAAAACCTCCAAAATCTAGTATTCAAATAACCTATATCACCAAGAATTTGTGCAGGTCTCTCTGACTCATAAATCATTATATTCTCATTTTCAGCATATTGGCGAAAGAATAGAAATGTCACACTGATCGAATTACATAAGAATATACACATCGAGATGACACAGTCCATGGTCTCACCGATAAAGAGATTCCTCAGCAAGACAAGTTCCATCGGGGTGAAATGAAAAGGTCATACTGAGCATATAGGTCTCACTGATGAAGTTCCATTAGCAAGAAACCTATCTTGTCTCACCAATCAAAGCACAAGGAGTTGTATCGGCTAGACCAACGCCATCGAAGTAAGATCCTTGAGTCATCCCAAGTGCATTTGTCTCACCGATGAAATATCATCGGCGAAACACTCATCTTGTCTTGCCAAAAAAACAAAGAAACATACTATCACCAAGACAAACACTATCAAAATGAGTTCAAAATTTCCTCTCGGCCCATTATGTCACGCCGATAAGATTACATCGGTAGGAGTCTTGGAGACATACGTGAGATTATAGGAATAATCATCAGGGAGACTTATAACATTGGGAAAATTATTGAATGTCTTAGCAATACACCATGTCTTGCCGATGAAGACACAAACAGATCAAGATAGTCGCTGGGGTGACTCTTGGTGATATTTATATGAATCAGATGGATAGATTATGTGATATCGGCATAATGTCTCCCCGACCAAAAGAATATTTAATGAACGTTAGTCAAGCTTGAATAAAAGGATCACCCAAAGTTTTAATTGTCTTTCCAATAGAACATTTGATGTGACAGTGGGTAAATTTGAAGATCATCTACGCTTGTGTTCAAAGCTAGGACATTAATGGCAGTATTACTACCAAATGTTTCGATGATTTCCTGAATTGAGAAAAGTAATTGAAGGAAAATTTTGCAAAGTTGGCAGCAGAGGAATGGAAGAAGGGCCAAAGGATCTTGCAGTCAAAGAGTTCTAAATAAACTTGTAAGTTCCCTGCAATTAAATTTTTGGTTTTGTGATTCATAAAATGGAAAGCACTAGCTCAAGAAAAGAAAAAGGTAGGAAATAGAGTGAGATTAATAACCCTATAGGAAAAAAGCAAAAAATTGAAGCAGAGAAGGAACCAGGGGTAGTTGAGAGGAAGTTAAACTGGGACTTAATTGATCAATTGCCTAGCTCAGGACCTAAGGCCAAGTGATCTGCACAACTTAGGGAAGAAGTGTAAAAGTTAAGAGGATAAATGCAAGCATATATGAGACATATGGACCCCAATTAGGGGATATGAGTTTATTTTTCATTACCAATAAAGGAACCGATATGAACCAATGTGCAATCCTTGGAAGTTAAACCTAGGGAAACTAGTCTGCCCCAATGTATTTGTAAATGTAGAATTGGTGAATATGCTAGTTGCCTATTATAATCCAAAATGTAAAGCTATTTGTGATCCATCAGGAAAACTATTTATACATGTATCTGAAGTTGCCATCTATGAGGTTTTTAACCTAGAGGGAGTGTGTGGTGAAAAAATTGTACCTGAACAGCTAGAAAAGGAATTATGGAGGATGGATACTTTGTGCAAGGGTTGGAGGTTGCCACTACATAGGTCTAAGAAAGATGGTGTTTCAGTTCCACTGAATGACAGTGATGGTCCCCCGTTCCATGTTGATTTGTTTGAACCCTACATGAGGTACACATATTTTTCAATGTGTCAAGTGTTGGGAATGGAGGCCCCTGATCACATGTCAATTGTACCCATGGTAATTGTAGCAGACATCCAATGTCACAATTAAAGGTTTTTTTTACTATGCTTCACACATATTTAAAGTACTTGATTCAGGATTGATGGCAATAAAAAGTGGAGCTCCTATCTTGCACTTGGATGCTTATTCAATCCTAATGCATATGATACTTTATTATGGACAAGAATTGTAGATGTGGCCTAAAAAACTGAGGGTTGTACAATTTGATAAGGAAGGAAGGTTATTACCAGTACAACTCTGGACTGCCACCTGGGATTGCAGATTTGCTAATTCTTGTTATCTACATTTTGAAGAGTTTTTTGTGAAACCGCTATACATATTTTAAAATCATCCTTGTGAATACTCATTGTCTGATGAAATAAAAAGGTTTTTAAGGCCTAAGGATTTCAATGGACCTATCAACCACAATTGGGGAGACTAGTACTGTCTAGAAGATGTGACCATGATAAGAGTATATGGATTTGAAGATGCACCCTTCGTTCTTCCCAAGGTGGTGCCTAATAGGATTGCATATTTGGATCTTGTTAGGCAATTGGACTATTTAGATGTTATGAATCTGAGTTCTTTCGGAAAGCAGGCATTTATGCCTAGTACATTATGCTTCACTGATTTCATTGTATTAGCAAGGGATGGCTATGATATGGTTCTCAACAAATTGCTGCAATAGAACATGAAGAAGGGTCCACTGCAAAAATTATTTGATCTAGAAGGGTATATTGATTTTTCCAAAAATAAAATGAACTTGGGAGGATACAATCACATACCCTATTTGTATGGTGACTTGATCAGGAATTTAGAAGAAGAGGAAGCAGAAAAAGTTGTTGATGAGTATAATAGGGGATTGCAAGATAAAAAACTATTATCTTCTAATGAAGAGGCATCTGGAGATGGTAGGCCTAGCAGTACAATTGATAAAATTTCCAGATTGAGAACTCAAGACTACAAGTATGTTCCCAGAGAACTAGATGTTGAAGAGAGTGCAAATACTGACACAAGGCAGATAGCATATAAATCATTTGTGGCCGATGATGAATTCATTAAAACCTTAGAATTTAAAACCTTTTTGTACAAATTATAAGAAAAATCAATAAGGGAATCAGTGGAGAATATTACACCAAGTAATGAGGAACAACTGCTGAATAACTTAAAAGCAAGTGTGGAAGAAGAAATGAAGAGCATGACCCCTGAGAAAGGAAGGAAATTATTAGAAGATGCAGGTGTCATGATCTTTCCTAGGTTGGATTTGAACTTTGCTTTGGTTTTTGATATTTTTCTGAAGAATAGTAACACCACACATAAACTCACTCCTAAGGCAGTAATAAAGATTTATGTAAGATCTAAGTATAACCCAGATGAGGGATCACTTATGATATGGGCCATGTATCCTCCACACAAGAAATTTGTTGTATTTGATACTAAAAAGTATTTTGGACATGTAATGATGTTAAAAGTTCATGAGGTTGATCCAATAGCTACAACAAAAATTAGCATTAATGTGGCCAAATTAAATAAAGCCCAAATCCATATGCTAATCAAGGAAAAAGAAATGTATAAGATGAATAACAAGAGACTACTCAAAGAAAATGATCGCTTGAAGGACATGATGGGAATCATGTTGGGATCCACAAAGAAATTGACTCATGGTGAAAGCTCCCAGGCAAGAGACCAGTGGGAAGAATCAAATGTGTACTCACAAGGTAAATGTGATGCACTCACTGCAATAATAAGGAAGAGGCAAACCAATTTAATGACTTGGTTGAGTAAGCTCTAGGGAACACATTCACACAATTTTACTGTAGTACAAGAACATAAGAGGATAGATGGTAGGATCCAAGAGAAGTTATAGGAAATAAACCAAAGGGATGCTCCTGATAACATAGCTATTGATACTGCCAACCATTTTATGAGAAAACACAAAGACTTCCATGAAGAATTGCAAGGTGATGATCAGGGGATAATAAATGTCACAAAAAAGGGAGTACCAATGTTGTTAGAAGATGGAGGGGAACTAAAGGGAAAAGACAGATGGATCAAGGAATGTGAGACGATGATGCAAACAATTCTAGAGACAACCACAGGGAACGATTTAACAATGGACAAGGCATGTAAACAGAATGAGAAGATGATCGAAACGGAGATAGCCATAAGGAATGTGTTGGAGGATGTTGATACACACGAGTGACAAGATTACCTAGATTATCTGTCAAACATCCATTTATGGCTTAATAGAGCATAATTTCTAGTTTGTTATTGTTGCTAAGCAAAAGACATTACTGAAAGGATGTGTCCTTTCACAATTTTGATATATTTATATATGTTTCATAATGTAAAACAAATATGGGCGAATAGGAGAAAGATACAGTAGATAGTTTGCAATGAAACTTTCCTTTAAAAGACTCAGATGCATGTATGAATTTTGATGAAGTTAATGAAAATGTCTGAACTTATGGCCTAATCTTGGTATCAGTTGTTTGTGGAATTATACAGTTATCTAGTTGTCTCCATTTTGATGCTTTTATGTTGTTTAAATTGATATATCAAGCATATATTCAATTTACCGATACACATTTGTTGTATTTGTGTGATGTGATTATTTGGTTCTTTCAAGTAAAGATTAAACCCTTCTAGTCAATCACAGTAACTAAGGAGTATTAATTGGATCAATAAGAAGAATCACATAACTAGGATTGTCATTCTATCTCAAGTAGAGTTTATCAATCATTTACTTGCACGTTTATACAAGTTATAGACTACATCTGTGTGCCAAATAGTTTGAATTATTGCCATCATAGATTACACTTTTCTAGATCTTCATTAGACTCCATACACCCAACAAGGCACTAGTCTCACACATTTCATCTTTTAGTTTATCCATTTTATTTTTTACATTTGTTAACTGAATATATTCTAATATTACACATACACTTTATTATGATTATATTTGTTCACTGTAAGATTTCCATTGTGAATATATTGTTGTAAACAAAATCACATCACTTAATTATACTCAATTCGCAAAAAGGTAGACCCACCTAGATTTGGCAACACTTGAAGAGAAGAAGGTTCAAATCATTTGGCCTTGTTTGTTACCCTAAAACGTATCAAGAGATTGGAAACCTCTTGAGGTATTCTTACCTACATTTTTGAGAGCTAACAGCCTCTAAACCTCCAAATCCACAAAAAAAATCCACTTGTATGGCTAAATTCTTGTCAAACACAAAAACCCTTGTTTTAGGCCAAAATCATGAGGGTTTATTGAATCTCCTACTTCCACAACCTCCCAGACCTCAAAACCAACTTAGAAACAATCCATTAGGTCTACACATGGATAAAAGTCCATAAAATCATATCTCCCATACATATTTTGTTGAAACTTGGGCTTGAACCTCTCTTTTCACATGCTTTTCTTCACAAAACTCTTGAGGACAATAGCTATACCTTCTTTATTTCTCATCCTACACCCTATTCATGCATCCTAAAATTGTAACAGTATCCATTGGGCCTCTTACACAAAATAACAAAAGTGTAAGAGCCCCTTTATATCATGTTTGGACTACAAAACCCTCAAAAACAAGGTAACTGGGTTGTATGCAAAGAAATGAAGCTTTCTAACTCAAATCAATGCCTTAAGCCCTAAAATCAGATTCAAATAAAATATAACACATATCTTCATGACATGGAATTTATTTCACATCAAAATATGGTTGTATGTGACCATAAAGTGCTACAGAATAGGAAAAATATAGAAATTTTGAAGAAAAACATGTATTTTCGAATGTCAAGAGCTTGTATTTTAAATCCTCAACCATCAACAACCTTTACAATGAACACTTTATGCCTTTTAAATTCCTTTACACCTCAACCACCAAAAAACCACCTCTACAACTAACTTTTTAATCTTTTATGATCACATGAAACATAAAACACAGTAATTTCAAGGTTGTTAACATCACTATTGAAATGTTTTAATTTTTTGACCTTTCAAATGTATTGAAACTCCTATGACACCTCTAATACCATGCTAGTGGCTTGATAATAGCCTCATTATTGACATGACACTAACCTTGCACCCTTTTACATGTAAATTCTCCAATTTTCCTTAAAAAGGCTACAAAACTCTTTAGTGCAAGACTCAAACTCAAAACTCAAAACTTCACCTAGAACATGACTAATGGTCTTGAGTGAACTTATTAAAATAAAACATTCTTGAAATGCCTAAACCAACCTATTGACCTCCATAATTATCATCACATGATTAAGCATAGAATATGATGTGTAGGTGCTCCTACACCACTACCCCATCCAAAATTTGCTCACATTACACAAAGCCACAATGTTCCTCAAAGATAAGCAAATCAAATCCTACCTTATGTGTCCTAGTAATCAAATTGGATATGATCCTAAAAATGACATTGCGAAGGGTGATTGGTCTAAAAAATCTAAACAGCTTTGCAATTATTTCACTACTACGATCAATGTGTCATTTTTCATGAAATTTCCCAAAACACTATTCATTATGATCATATGGAAATTTATAGGAGAGCTACAATAGTTGTAACATCATGAATTAAAATTAAACATTAAAAAGAACATCATGAATTAATTATGTAATGGCATAAAAATTAAAAACATCATGAATTAATTATGTAACCACATAAGTCAAATATAATTCTATCAAGAAATTAATATCAAATAGATAATATAATCACATAACTCATACATTTCAATGTCATTGGTCTTCTTCTTCATCCAACTCTTTGTCTATATCATCCAATCCAGATTCGACATTGTAAGGATTAGTCATATCATCATCATTGTCATTGATATCAGTTTCAATAATCCCATCATCCACATGGATATCATCTTCATGAATATTAACTCGTACATCATCATGATCTAGTTTCTCCTCTTTGACATCTTCGTCAGGCACATCATCAACTAACTGTTGATCCTGATCATCATCTACATCATCTTCTAGTTCTTCGGTATCTTCTTTTTCCACCACATTATACTTTACCAGCCTTCCTCTTGGATCATGTCTAACAACAAATGAACAACCCAGTTTACCTAGAACCTCTAACTAAAATACCTGCTCGCATTGGCTTGGAAGAACATATTGCTCATTTCCAACTTTGCTCGATTGATCTTGTATTAACCATGGTAAATCCATTATCATGTTCAATAATAATTCTCTCGAGATCATTTTCATTCAATCGTAGATTGTACCATAGGATGATGAACAAAACTAATTTGAAGGACTTAAAGTCACACTCAAGTATATCATCCAAAATCCCATAGTATCAATTTTTTGAGACTTCTAGATGTATGTCGCTTCTAGATGAAACATTAGTCACCTGAAAAACTGCAGTTATCCCAGAATCATAAGTTTTCTTCGTGTCATCCAACTTTTTGATTCAAAATTTACAACCATTGCACCACATAGCCTTGTGGTGTTTCACCTGCAATATGTCAAACATGTAAAAATTATTGCAATATCGTCAATTGATAAACATATTTATTCTTGGCCGAATGTATTGAAAGAAAAAAATCTCAACATATATATACCAATATAATTGAAAATAATTAAATAATATGGATGATTAATATATTTATACGTACCTATTTATCTCTTATTGCTTATAATTCTGGGAGAGATAGAGGTAGAACTTACTGCAACAATTATAAAATGATCTTTTCATTATTTTTTCAAAAGTAGTAAACATAATACACTGAAAAGTACATGCAGTATACAAATATATATATATAATATACCAGAATAATTACCTTAATAAAGGTATGCCAATCATGCGTTTTCATCCCTGACCCAAATTCACCTTTCTTTGTTATAATATTGTTTATGTTTGCAGCAAATCCTGTGGGAAATTGAATTTTTCGTATGACTTCATTTATAGCATTTCTTTGTTGTTCCATTAATAACCAAGGAAGGGAACTTATATTAATTTAGTCTCCATCGCTATTTAATTGAATGAAATTTTTCATTGCATGATTGGCTTCCTGAATGTCACTACAAATTTTGGCAATTTTTTATTTGTCATTCCTTCCATCCAATATTTTCCATAACATTTATGTTATATTCTTTCCGATATGCATTGTATCAAAAAAATGCATAATTTATAGCTGCTCATAGTAGGGCAACCTACTAAATTGTCTGGGATATCTTTTCAATCCCTATGGAAGTCGGCCATTAATTCCTTGACGACTTTCATGAAGCATATAAGTTAAAAAAATTAAGAACGACAATCATTGTCAATTACAGCATGAGTAAACACAACACAATATAAAAATATAAATTCCAAACATATCATTTATGATATATAAACAATTTGATCTGATGTATAACCTTGACGATTAATTCTATTATATTCCAACTTCCATAGGAGAGGTGTCATTCTTCATGGTTTTGATGTAGTCTCTTCTTTCCCATTGAAGAGATTTTTTTCAGTAGTTCGATACTTATGATTTATGTGGAGGAAGTGCCTATACTCATCAAACACCTGCTTTCCTAAACTTGTTGAACAACGAGATTTCATCTTTGGACCACAAATTGGACATGCAAATTTTCCCTTTGTTTGAAAACACGCAAGATCATATATAATTGGATTAAATATGTCAATTTTATAATTATATATAATAAATAGATTATTTAAAAAATATGCATCATATCTACTTCATAAAATCAAATATCGTTAAAGTGCTTGAACGCTATAACATACCACAAAAATGTTAGCCCGAGGCATCATGAATTGTCCATACAAGCATTGCATGGAATTGAAATTGTCTTTGTCCTATTGGTCTAGAGACATCATACATAGTGATGCCATTCCATAGCTTTAGTAACTTGTCGATAAGAGGCTCAATATATACATTCATATCTTTAACTTGGTACTTACCTAGTTGAATGAACATAAACATTACATAATTATTATAACCATTTTACTGCAATGTATATAAATTAATGTACATGACTATTAAATGAAAAAAAAAAATTCATTATGCAACAAATAAGACAAATGAGATGCTACTACGTTAAAAAAAATTGATGTAATCAAATACCTAGAATAATCATTACCAACATTATGTGCTCCCTCTTTATTGACATCCATGGAGGAATGTTATTGTTGATAACAAAAATAGGCCACATCGAGTAAATAGATCTCAGCTCTCCAAATGGATTGACACCGTCTATTGCCAATGAAAGCCTGAGATTACGAGGTTCTTCTTTAAAGTGTTTCCATTTTTCCTCCATGTCCCTAAATGTAGAACCATCTGCAGGCATTCGAAGAATGTCATCTCCACTTCTATTTCGTGCATGGTAATCCATAAATTGTGATAAGCTTTCACACCTAAATAATTGTTGCATACATGGAATAATGAGAATATAACGAAGAACCTTGCGAGGCACCTTTTTTGTTAGTTGATCTATTTGATATCTACTGATATGACATTCTAGGAATTATGTTGCAAATTCATGTTGTTTATGATATATAATATGATTATTGGGACATGCATCTATTGCTTGATACTCCATTCCAATATCTTTCATAATGCCAGATAAATCTCAATATAAGCGAGGTAAAATATTTGATGGTGGTAACAAAAATTCACCAATCAATCTACAACAAAAATAAATTTGTTCATATAAAGAATATTAATGGTACATATTTCATCATTTATTTACTAGTGATGAAATAACAACAATTAAAATAGATGAAAAACATGACATATATGACATACCTTAACATTCGTGAGATTGCTATGTTGGATAAACCATTCATAACCTTCAAGTCCACCAGCAACAATACAGCAGAAAGAAGAGTTGTTTGGGAGCCTTCTTAAAGGGGCTCGTATTCCTTCTCAAGTACAAGTAAATCATGAACATCATCAAAGTCATCTCGATCATCATGATCAGTTGTGCCACTAAATGTGTCATGGATCAATGTATTTGTACCATCATCTTCAACTGTGTTTTTTGGCGCATGATCATCTTCTTCCATAGGATCATTAACTTCATCTTTGATATTCACAGCTCCATGTTCCTCCACTTGCAAAACCACATTCTCCAAGCTGTGATAATCCATATCATGTGCTCTAGGGTGCCCCACCTTTATAATAATGATAGACACAAATAAACCATGATCATGATCAAGTGATTTTTTATATACATTTAATGTTAAAACGATATAAATATTTACAAATTCAATCAATATAAACACATATAATGAACAACTTACCAATGGACGATAATCATGCCCCCCTTCATTAATGTGACCATGCTACCTACAATGTTTCTCAACTGTTGTGATTAAAATTCTTCTCGTCTTTAAGCCCTTGCAATTCTTGCAAGGACAATAACATTTCCCATCACCCTTTCTTTTCAATCTAGCCCACAATCTATCAAGTGTCTCTTCATTTTGTTCTGGATTAATATTATCTAACATGAATTTTCTTTACCAAGCTTGAATATTTAGATCTTCAAAAAATATCAAACTCACACTCCAATAATTTTTAATCATAGATAGGTAACAAAATCTAATCATTCTAATATTTTACACCAAAAAAAATTTGGCATGCAACCACCCCTGCAAAAGAGAAGATAGTCTAAAGTTAATGACCCCATAAAACACTTTAAAATGCTAATTCCAGAACTTATTAAATTCTTATTTTACTATGATTTCCAACTGTTAGACTTCTAAAATTAGAATATTGAACTTACACAACAAAATCTGGAAATGAAATTATGAAAATGCACAAGTCTAAAAATGAAATTTGATGAGATGTTGCTTTAAAATATGATTTTCAAACCTGGAAGTACAAATCTAACTTCACAAATGAATTCTAGAAAAAGACAATGACTACCCTCAACTTGGTGATAATAGCAAAACACTGTCTCAATAAATAGTCGAACTCACTTTTATTTATGTCAGCCACACTTTGATTTTGCATGTTCATCAAAATTTTGATGAAAAATCTTCGTCGCAATTTCAATGAAAACTCAAGTTTGTCAAAATTTTGACGAACGTCAGGGATAAAAATTTTAAAAATTGAAAATTACACATTAAATATCACAAGTACCTGACAATACATCTAATTATACATCTTTCGTAAGAAATTTTTGTCGGATTTTGTGGTCACAAGAGTTAGTGTGCAGAGGTGGGTACAGTTGTTCCAATATTTTTTCTACATTCCTACCTTGATATTATTCTTATTTGGTGTACCGCACATTGAGATAAGCAAAAAAAATTCTAAGACATTTACAATGTATACTCTATGACAGAGTCATGATAATATGGTCCACATTCCTCCACAAAGAAAGCTTTTATCTTGTGCTTCAGAAGATAAGATGATCAAGATGTGAAGGTGATAAATTCAATAATTTCAGTCATTACACCTTCCACTTTAAAATCTATGAGTAATAGTGTTTTGGTATGTGGTCTAGCAGAGAAAAGTATTGGTAAAAGCATGTTGGGATGCTCTGCATTCCTCCAAACATAAAGTGTTGGCCTCGTGGTTTTTAAGACATGATCATTAATGTTAAATGCACACTACTTTGTAGTATTTGGTGTTTTGGTGGTTTGCAAGATCAGTTTTCAAATGGTAGTTTTCTATAGCTATTCAAAATGCTCTATTCCTATATATTCAGTGGTTTTCTTCAATTGCACTAGCATATAATGATCAGACACTTTAGGAAAAGGTTGAGAAGATATTGTGCATAAACTACATTGTTCACATCTTGGTCTGCATGATTCTTTTGGTCTCTCCCTAGTGGTGTAAAGTTGAACAGTTGGCAATTTTGATGGTGTTATCATTAATTGGGCTAACAGGTTTGGTTCATTTATCTATGGTTGGATCTAATTAATTAAGTTTGCTTTGGAGGGTATGTTGAGATGTCTTTTGGTCCTGTTATGTCGTTTGTTGATCTGAGACTCTTTTTCTTGTCACATTGTATATGTTTGGAGCTGACCTATGTGATATCATGTGTTTATTCTAAAACATCATCTTGGAGCCAACCTAATTAAGGTTTTATTTTTTTGTGAAGGATATATATAGAAGGAAAATTCATTTATGAAAGTGACAAAGTGTAGAGAATTGAAATTGTGTAGTATGTTGAAGATGAAGTGTGTGAAGTCAATGTGAAGGATTATTGAGCAAAAAAGGAACTGCAACATCAACATATGTTGGATGCTTCTTTATAGTAGTTCATATTCATAGTTCTCATTATAATTTTCATGTATCTTGCTCTAAGATAGTGTGTCTTGTCAGGTCCTTGTATCTTTTCTTAAGGATATATTCCTTAATCTGCAATTCCATATACAATGAGCCTTAAACAACATTGTAATCTTTGTAAGCAGTAAGCTTCATATATTGTGACTTAACTCTCACCACAGTTTTTCCCTCATTGGATTTTCCATGTAAAAAATATTGGTGTCCTTGTGTGGTGCATGTTTTCTTTTCTGCTCTTCTTTTAGTTTATGTGATGGGATGTTTAATCTACAAATGGGAATGGTTAAGTTTTAATATGTGTTGATTCACCCCCCTCCTCTCAGCACTATAGTGTGTTCAATAACAAATAGAGGATATCCATAGATTCAAGGTTCATCAATATGATAACTATTGGGTATCAATTTCCTTTCCCTAGAATGGATGAAATTATGGATAATTTGGATAAGGTTAAATACTTCATTGAATTTGATTTAAAGAATGAATAAAATAAAATTAGTACAAGGGAGGAGGGTGAATGGATAACAAATTTCAAAGCTTATGAGATGTTTGAATGGCTTGTGATCCCCTTCAAATTAATGAAAGTGACTAATGTATTTATATAAGTAATGAATGAAGTGATGTGACTATTCTTATGCATATTTGTGGTTGTGTACCATAATGATATTCTAATTTTTAGCAATAGAAAGGAAGAATTTTTTTTTCATATTAGTTTAGTCTTGCAAAGACTCAAGGAAGAGAAATTACTAATTAACTTGAAGAAATGCAAATTTATGAAAATAAATTGGTTTATTCGTGGTTTGTTATTACTTGTAAGGGGCCATAAATGCATATGAAAAATGTAACAGTGTAGTGGCCTGTGCCTAGGATTTTGTATGAAGCATGAATTTTTCATAGCCTAAGAAATTTCTATAGAAATTTTTCCAAAAAATTTAACAAGATTTGTGCACTGACCATTAAGACCATGAGAGGGGATAAGAAAGAGATTAAAGTAACAACAACAACAAATATGAGCTTTAAATTCTTAAATAAGACCACCGAGAAGGTAATGTTGGCCTTGTCATATTTTTGCAAAGGTGTTTCAAGTGGACCATGATGCAAGCCGAACAAATTTAGAATGATTGTCAACCAAGAAGGGAAGTCCATAGCCTATTTCGATAAAAAGATAAATGGTGCCAAAAGGAGGTATTAATACTATGATCAAGAGTTTTATGTTATATTGCACACATTAAAGAAGTGGAAATGTATTATCCACTCCCCAAGGAGTTTTTGATTTACAAATATCATCATGGTTCAAAATTTATATGCAAGGTTATACCTTTGTTCTTAAGCCTTGAATTGGGAATTTCAATAAGGTAGCAGATTCCTAGGTAGAAAATCAACATCATTAATTGAGATGAAGACTAAAGTAGTTATTTTTGATGCCATAAAGGAGTTATATAAGAAAAATTCAAGTTTCAAGGACATCATGCATCAATGAGAGATAAATCATTTTAAAACCCCAAGGTATATAAAGTTTCCCCTTGAATAATACTCCATCTTCTATGAAGTAGTCCATCCACACTGTGATTTTGACAATGAGTGACATCTCACATTTTAAAACCCTGGGAGTTTGAGTAGGGACATGACATCCCAACTATAATGTAAACCATTTCCTCATAACATTTATGATTTTAAAATTTAAATTTTGGTTATGACTTACCTTGTGCAGGTAGCTCCACCTACTCCCATACATATTAATAAATAAAAATACATGAGGATGGAATGAGTGAAATACTTAGGTAGGTTTTGAGTTTGAAAGAGGCACACTTGACAAATATGATAGGATTTTGGAGTTCAAGCAAGAAAGTTAGCAAGTAAACAACCCAATTTTGGGAGCATTTCAAATAGGAGACAAAAGAAAAAAATTCTACATAAGAAATAAGTTGTTAGAGCCATGTGTGATGGATAAAAGGCCATGAAAGATCCTACAAGTTATGTGTGATTAAAGAGGATGTTTCCATTTTTGGAAGGAGTTGAGTATTGTACTCACTTATGAGAGAAAAAGGACCCTACAAAAGAGTAAAGGAGGATTTAAGGAGGAAATAAAAACAGGAAGCATTAAAAGGATGAAAAGAAGCATGCCACATCCAAGGAAAAAGTGTATTGTTGTTTAGGTCTTCAAACTCAACTAGAACATGGAAGTACCAGAGGCATAAACAAGGGGAATTTAATTCTTATTCAACTCTATAATCTAAGATAAATGTATGAGGTATATTTTAGTTAATATAACAAAGAAATATTTATTTTGAAGTTAATATTGTTAATGTGCTGGTGTTTGAGATTTTTGGATTTTATTGAATTCGATGGTGTGTTGCTTCTTTGAAAATTAGCTTTCTATGCACATTGTTACATGTTATGTGTGTTGTCTCTTACCTACATATAAATTTATTTTAAAGTTGCTCATGTTAATGTGGTAGTGTTTATGAGATTTTTGATTTTTTTCTTAATTCCCTAGTGTGTTGCTTGTTTGTGAACTAGATACCCTATGTAGGCTATTACATGGTATATGTGTATCATCTTTTAATGTAGAGTAGAGCATGAATCCATAGAAATTGGTCTATAAGTTGCACAAACAAAATGCAACAAAGAAATACCCAAGTTTTTAGACAATGACTTTACTTCCAACAATTAATCCCCCCTTTTAGTTGCAAAATAGTGGAGTTGCTTGATTCTAGGTGCTACATGTAGTGTGGTGTCATCACAAAATTACATTTTTGCACTAGATAGGGTAAGCTCTCTTCATGGAATATTCCTAGACTGACCTATTCCTTGAAGAACCAATCACTTGACATTGCCTACATATTCCATCAAGGTAATTAGAGGCTCTGCTATTTGCACACACAATAATAGAAAGATAATTATCATAATCAGGATGAGATCTTTTACATCTCTACCAATTTACAATAGTAAGATAACATACATATCTTAGACAAATGTTAATATGATGTCAACAATAATGTATGAATATAAAAACCACATAGTGACAAAATTATACATGTATGACATATACACATCACTTATAGATATAGTGACCAAATCATACATACATCACATATACACATAGTGACAACCCATGCAAACATCACATTTACACAATCACTAACTAGCAAAATGAATTGGATGCAACCATATTACATGCATCAAGAAAAATAACTAGTGTATCCCACACTACTATTATAATTGTGAATAATATGAGACATAGGATCAAAAAATGAACAAAAATTCCCTCCGCACAATAGAGTTGAAAACAATTATTTTCTATATTCTCAACAAGAAAAACTTACCAAATGAACCCCAAGAGTCTTCAAGAGATCAAGAAATAATACAATGAGGACGAGTGCTTTATAGGAGAAACCCTAAATGATAAAGGGATTAGATCATGATAAGTGTTGTCATCTTGTGTGATGAGACAAAATAATCTAGTAAAATCTCACTCTAGTTAAAAAAAAAAAAGTAAGTTTATCTTAAGTGCATGAAATAAATTATACTAATAATCAATTCAATATTAATTAAGTATTAGCTAATGCATGAATAATCTAACACCCCCCTTAAATGAACTCAAGGAGTAGCTAAAAATCCTAAAAATTCAATGGATAAAAATAAAATAATGTATGATGGGTCCCTACAAATAAGGACTGATGAGGTACCCATATACAAACAATCCAATCTCTCAC
Organism: Sequoia sempervirens; assembly: GCA_007258455.2. Lineage (NCBI taxonomy): Eukaryota > Viridiplantae > Streptophyta > Pinopsida > Cupressales > Cupressaceae > Sequoia > Sequoia sempervirens. The sequence goes on along the minus strand of VDFB02358134.1, from coordinate 116,905,761 downwards.
AACTCAAGAAAAGGAGAAAACCTCATGAAAAAGACTCCTCTCCAAAAGAAAGAAAGGTGAATGAAGGAATGAAAATCCTCCAAAATAATATCCCAAAAAGAATAGGAGCACAAAGAACATCATTGAATCATGAAAAAATTGTAGACAACCAATGTTGATGACTTCTATCGTACTGAAATGAAGAACCAACTTTGAAATAGATGATGGTCAGGATCAAGAAGATAATAAAATGCTTGAGTGCCCCTAAATAAAACTAATCAAATCAGATGAAAATTGAGAATTTTCTAAAAATTTATTGAAATTTTATTTTAAAAATTTTTACTCTAAAAACATTATTTTTCAAAAGATTCATTGATGTTATATTTTCAAATTTTACTTAAAAACAAATGCAAATGTCTAGAATTTGAAGATACAAATGGCATAGGTACCAATATTCTAAAGAAAAATGTGTTTTGATGAAAATGGGATCCTAAGTCTAATGTAATAGAACACTAGGAACAATTTCCTTTTTGAAGAGAACAATAGGATGCAAATCAAGAAGGTGATTAGATTGACTTTCAGCCTTGTAGGTGGGCCAATCAAACCTGGATCTGCATATTTTTGGATGTTGGATATGAATTGGAATTGATTTTCCTTGGTTGACCTAATTAGACTATGTTCCCTAGTATGAAAATACAATATTTCACTAATTGAGAGACTGTAACAAAAATTTGAAAGCAAATTTGAGAAAGGAAAAACTCTATGTACCTATCCTGTAAATTTAGAGTGAGTCAGAATAGGAGGATAAATTTGTCATATGGAATCTATGTACTTGTAGAGATATTTCAACTCTATTTTCGCAGTCCTCTAATGTTGGATCTGAGCTTCCTTATTCTACTTGCAAATTTTTCTAATCATTGTCAGATAATTTTGTAGGTGAATTTTTGTGGCTTGTTAAGATGTATGGTTTTGAATGCAACAATGGAAAATTGATCTTCAAACTTCCTTCAATATCCTTTAAAGTTGAAACCTACACATTCAAATATAGAGGAAGGGTTGTGACATTTAGGGGCTTTCCTTAGTCAAACCCCATGTAAGTGTTTCCACTTCCATAATGGAAATGTCAATGATAGAAAGATAAATGATGGGAAGGAATGATGAATCAACAAAGCATTGCAACTCACCACCCTTCAATGGCTTCCTTGAAGGACTAAAGTCATGCGCATCACCTCAAGGTCTTGAATCTTGCTTGAATTGCTTGGAGACCTACAAAAGGGTTAGCCTTCACAAACAATGATAACATAAACACAACTAAACACACAGGATTTGACATGATGCTTGGATCTTGAATTGTTGTAATAAAGCTCTGAAATAATGCTCTTGACAATATTTTCTCCAATGATTTCCTAGATTCTCCTTTTTTAGATTTGAAATGATGCAATAACTAGGTATTTAAATGTTTTTATTCTAATTTTCCAAAAAATAGATCCTAATAGCTAAAATTTACAACTTGAATTGGAAATGATAAAATGTCGACACCGACATATTCAAAGTTGGGACCAGGAAAAATAGGGGGACACTGTCTCCATAGGGTGACTTTTTCTTTGCCCTATTTTTTTGAAATTAAGGTGTTAGGGGCAAAGTATCAAATAAATACATTTTTTTTTGCTTGTAATTCATTAGTAATTGTTAAAAATAGGCTATAGAATGCATAATTTAGGAAATTAGAGGTTCAATCAAGTCCAATAATTTATGGGGGAGCCAAACATAGTGTGGTATTGTTAAGGGTGACTATTTTTGATGCTACATTTAGCCCCCACTTTAGTGAGAGTATGAACTTACACTCAGACTCATACTAAAGTATGAAATCTATGTCAAGAGGGGTCTGATTGTCCAAATTTTGGAGAGATATGATGACAAAGGATCTAGGGAGAGTGCACAAGCACCCAAGATCCAAGATCCCATGGAAATACAACATAAGCACAAAGTAACACACACATGTATGAAATGCATCAAAACAACATACACAATGTCAAAATAAAATGCAAAAGGAGGGTATGAACTAGCAAGTTGCATTATGCTAGGCTTCACACCAAAGGCATTCATGATTCACACACTAGAAAAGTCTTATATTTTCTAGGTGAATTACAAATAGAAGGAAACACATCCTCGTGAAGTCTAATATTCACTAGGTGTGCACCCATTCATAACCATACCAAGAGTTATACTCCCTAATAAGTCTAATAAGGTGTTGCAAAAATGATAAAAATGTTATGCCAATGCAACATTAAGTTCAATGTGTGTGAACAAAGTGAAGAAAAAATTCCAATGTCAACGCACCACTAAATCCAAAGTGTGTGAACAAAGTGACGCAAATAGTGCCAATGTATGCCCCTATAAAATGTAAACATACTTGCTATGTTGGTATTTTAAGGAGAAAGAGGGGAAGAGGGGATCCTTGAAAAGAATCACGCCTCCCAAAACTAGTTATCCTTCCCCCCAAGAGTAGAGACAAGGACAACCACACCAAGGACTATCATGTTGTTTCCATGAAAAATATGGTTGCACTTAAGATTGTACCACCATGAATGGAAATGAGAAAAACACATAAAGCTACAAATGCCACTTAGTGAAAAGAAACATGATAGGATGAAGATCATTTTTTATTAGAGGAATTCTAGGTGCATCAAAAAATGGGATAGCATCATAATCCTTAAGTTTTATTTTGTTACTTAAGGCCTAACATTTATTCATAGAATGACCATGCACTTGATGATATGCACAAAATGAGTTTTTTTTGTAGAATTTCTTTCATGTTCTTTGAGGAAGAGTAATCAGGCAGGCTTTGAGAAGCCTCAACAAGATATCCTCTTGATCAATAGTAGGGTAAATTTATTTCCCTTATGAAGAAAATATTGCTTTCTTATCACAAAATGTCATACATACAGTAGATGATCAAGAATTAGATGAAGATGGGGAGGAATGTTGGAAACCTAGACCCTACTTGGAAAAATACAATATAAAATTCTCTTGATCCTTGTCATTTTTTTTCATGTTTTCATTATATCCATGTTTAGAAAGAATTTTTTATCCAATACCATAACATGTTTCTAACTTAGATGAAGATAATTTATCTACATGCTTCTGAGAAGGATTGGCTTCTTCCCAAGAATGCAAATCCTTTTTAAGTTTTTTAAAGTTAAGCATCTTCCACTCATGAGGGATGGAAGTTGAAGAGCCCCTATCACCACCATGGGGTGTTGTTTTTGATGTAGAACTAGGTTGAGCAATTGAAACACAAGACTATTTTGGTTTAGATTATGATATTTTTCACTCTCCCATAGAGGGGGGTATAAAATCTAATGAACCACAATCATCCCCAAAACATGTGTTTGAAGATGGATCATTAGCATGATCATGATTTGTATTTGACCCTTTGGGATTTGATGGTGAGATTTTAGACTAGACTCGCCTTTGAAATAAGGTGTAAAATATAATTCCCCCTAATCATCGTCTTAGAGTTTTATTGTAGGTGAGATACAATTACGATTACCATCAACTTGTATAGGTTCTACCTTTGAAGCTAGAATCAAAGTATTAAGAGAGTTGGAAGTGTTATGATCATTTTAACTTGTGAATTATAAAATTGTTCATATTCTTTAATCGTGTATATCTTGTTATTATATTCATACTTCATGTCATGGTGTAGAGTAGATGGGAGTCCCTTCATGGCATGAATCCATGGTCTACCTAGGAGGAGGTTGTATGAAAGAGGTCTTGGCATGATATGGATAGAGGTAGGAAAAAACATGGATCCAACCTCAATGGGTTGTGTCATCATTCCTAATGATTGCTGATGAGCATTATCAAAACCATGAATATTAACATCATTGGGTTCTATAAGATGCTTTTCCACACCAATTTTATCTAGGAGGTCAATGATACAAACATTAATACTTGCTCCATTGTCTATTAGAATACACCTAGCTCATGTTTCATTAATTATCACCTTTATCATTAAGGATTTATGGTTATTTTGGATCTCTAGTGATGGTAATTCATGTTGAGGGGATGTAATATCTGAATGTGTCACTTGCATACAATCAAACAAGGTAGCTATATCATTCGGTCTAACATAAGGTGGGACATCAGTCTTCTACAAAGCCTCTTAGAGCATCTTGTGGTATGTAGGTGTTGTTTGAATCAAGTCCCAAAGAGGGATTTTTTTGTAGTACTACAAAGTTGCTCAACAAGATCATACTCTACACTGAGGAATTTTATATGTGTGATCAATTTTGTGATAACTTAGTTGCTGCAACGCATGCTTACTAGTGAGTTGTTTTGCAAACTTTAATATATGGCCAAGGGGTTTAGGAGGTCCAATAATGAGAGGTGATTTAGGAGTTCCACTAATTAAAGGATATCCAATTGTCAATTGTGTGTTCATAATCTCAACTGAGTTATCTACTTGTTGTTGACCTTCTTTTGATGGGGGATCTAATTTCAACTTAGCATCTTCATCTATGATATACCTCTTACTCTCTGTTGAAAGAAATGTATCAATGATTTCATCCTCCTGTGCCAAAATATATTTCCAAGTAGGAGAGGTATTTGGAGAGAAACAAACAATATTCTCATGAAACTCAATGATTGGGTCCTCTAACACCAAGACACCTTCTTCACAAATAGGTGAGGTATTGGGAGAAGAACAACTATGATTGTCATGGTTGTCCATGATTTCATCCTCTTACACCAATTTTTTCTCACAAGTGGGGAATATTTTGGGAGGTGAATGAATATTAGGAAAAGTGATGTTAAGAAATGTGTCAATTATATATTTTTCTTGTGTTAACATAGTCTCACAATTAGGAGGGATATTATGAGAATAGCTACTATGATTACCATGAGTATTAATGTTTGCATTTGTTGGAATGTTAAAATCCTTAGTGGATGATCTAGGTGAAACTTAGTCCCCAAGGGCATCATCTAGCATGTCAAAGTCATCACAACTAAAGGGATTAGTAGGTATACAATGTACTTGATCTAACATGCTCAGATGATTATGCTTTCTCCAAGATTAATCATTAAATTTCAATCACAAAATAGATTTATGTGTGTTAAGGAAAGCTAGGGCTGAAAACAAACTTATTGACCTATGATAGACATAGATTTGGAAATTAGGCTCTAGATTTGCAAAATGAAAACAATTATTAATTGTTCCTAAAATTTTAGGAAGATTTAGCAAGACAAAGTCACTCTAGGGTGTCTATGTCCTACTAGGGAATATATGTCCTACTAGTGCTTTGTTTGATATTTCAGTTTTAGAGGAACAAGTGAAAAAAAAAAACTATGTTCAAGTGTGCATACCTATATTTGAAATTAAATTTGTTGTTGTTTTGAAATATTTTAAGTTTGCAATATGTTGTAACAACCTAGGGTTTTGAAATTTTATCAAAATGAAAATTGATTTACCCAAACTATGCAATTCTTAGAAAATGTAAATAATTGTCCTACATATTTGATAATTTCAAGCACTGAAATACAATAATTTTCCCCAATTTTGCAACAATTTAAGCAAAATGACACCTTTTCAGAATTTCAAATCAGAAATCAGCAAGAAAAAACAAGTTGAGGACATAGAAACAAAGATCTCATAAAACATTTGTTTAGCCAAGAATAGCAGGACAAAGTTGTCCAAGGGCATCCCCATCCTGGATAGGGTTTTAGAAAACTGAAAGTTTGGTTGTTTATTAGACTATTTAAGGAATCTATATTTGTGTGCAAATAGGTATGAAAGTGAATATTTTTCCATAATTTTCTCAATTTAAGACAATGTAACTCAAGTGCAAATGTGTAACAATGCTTGAACAAAAAATGAAAATTTTGAATGCAATTTTGAATGTAGATCAGACCTAAATTTCTAAAACTAATCCTACTGCAACCTATGATGTAATATTGTATGCAATTTTTAAAAAATTGTCTTTTATGATGCAAAAATGAAACCCTAAGTGAACAATGTAGTGAAAGACTTAGATCTAGGGTTGAATTATTTTAGATCGTAGAAGGTTTATGATGTTAACATGCTAGGTTCACCAAAATGTTTTGATGAAAAATTTGATCCAAATTCCAAATGCAATAGAACACTAGGATCAATTTCCTTTTTCAAGAGAACATTAGGATGCAAACCAACAATGTGATTATATTAACTTTCAACCCTATAAGTGAGCCAATCAAACCTAGATCTGCATCTTTTTGGGTGTTGGATATGAATTATAATCGATTTTCCTTGATTGGCGTAATTATATTATGTGCCCTTATATGAAACTAGAAGATTTTGACAATTGAGAGACTATTAAAACAATTTGCAAGCAGATTTGAGAAAGGAAAAACTCTATGTACCTATCCTATAAATTTAGAGTTAGTTAGGATAGGATGAAAAATCTACCATGTGGCATATATTTCCTTGTAGAGTTATTTCAGTTATGTTTTTGCAATCTTTTGATGTTGATCTAACCTTCACAATCCCATTTTTAAATTTTTTGAATAAGTTTGTAGGTGAGTTTTCGTGGCTTGTCAAGGTATAGAGTTTTGAATGTAACAATGGAAAATGGATCTTCAAAATTCCTTCAATATCCTTCAAACCTAAAACCTACACATTCAAAGAGAGAGGAAGGGTTGTGCTATTTAGGGGCTTGCCTCAGTCAAACCCTGTGTAAGTGTTTCCACTTCCACAATGGCAATGTCAATGATAGAAAGATAAATGATAGGAAGGAATGATGAATCAAAAAAGTGTTGCAACTTACCACCCTTCAATGGCTTCCTTGAAGGATTGAAGTCATGCACATCACCTCAAGGTCTTGGATCTTGATTGAATTTTTTGGAGACATACAAAAGGGTTAGCCTTCACAAATAGTGATGACATAAACACACATAAACTCACATAAGATTTGACATGATGCTTGGATTTGTGATTTTTTCAATAAAGCTTCAAAATACTGCTCTTGACTTGCTTGATAATGCACTTGACAATAGTTTCTCCAATGATTTCCTAGATTCTCCTTTGATATATTTGAAATGATCTAATAACTAGGAATTTATATGCTATTATTATAATTTACCAAAAATTAGATCCCGATAGACAACATTTACAACTTGAATTGAAAATGATAAAATATCGACACCGATGATCCCCGTCTCACGGTTAGGAAATAGGTATGATATACCATCTCCAAGTTCATTTCCCACAGAGGATAGAGGCAACTTAGGCTAGCCCAATTAATTTTGTATTTAGACATATGTATATTTTGATCGATCTTGCGAGCTTCATTTTTTATAGACATTCCACTTTTTTACTATGACATGATTTTGATTTACATATGAGATGCATCATTTATTACGATGACTACATGATGTCTATATGTTTTATATGCATTTTTCTATGTGATGTGATCTAATGTTATGCATTATATTTTTATGTGATGTTTCCTACATGATTTTCATATGGATTTATGATGTATTATTATGCTAATGTATGGATGGATGAATATGATGTTGATTTATGCTTATATGAATGATGTTATGTATGGATATATAATTTTTATGATTTATGATGGGATTAATATGTTTATATGACCTATATGGAGGATGAGACTATATGCTTATGACATGTTATTTCATGTTTTACATGATACTATGATGATTCTATAAAATGTAATGTGATGTTATTTTTTATATATATTCATGCAATACAAATAACCTAACATGCATATGATTATCTATATGACATTCTATCATACTTATAGTTGTAGGATGATGCAACTGATGTATTTGTTTATATGTGTCATAGCATGCCACCAAAAGGATTGTAGGGACTAAGAGAAGAAATGTTAGCGAGAAGAAAAATTTAATAAGAAGTGAAGAATTATATGGACAAGTGGATATATGTACATGAAGTTGAGACAAAACTTGGTGATGTTAGTATCCATGTCAAGACTGAGATGCATCAAACAAGGATCCCTGACTCATACTAGTGATAGTTGAACCTTGTTGGAATATGTGAGGAAGTATCCACAAATCATGTTAATCCTAATGCAAGAAAGTATCAATTGACCTTTAACTTGCATTAGATTTTATGATTATGGTAAAGTGGAACCCCAATCACACACAAGGAACTTAGTTGCTCTAGTCATATTCTCAAGATAAACCACAAACATAAATCAAAAGAAATAGTCATGATTCATCATCACTCCTCTAATCACTTGTAGATATCATTGAGTAGTGTAGGAACAGATAGAAGATAAATAAAATAAAAGATAAGACTTAACTAGACCAAACGAGTCAATGGCCATTTAGATCCTCTTACCAACAATAAGTGTTTGTAGATAGGATTCAAAGGATTACGTCTGTTTTCAGGGATGAAACATCTTGTATAAAATAGCTAGTCTATTATTGAGGATGCAGAAACTTGTATAAGACAACTGATAGTTGATAAAGATAGGTAAATTTTATTGATAGATAAGTAGGTAATTGATCGTCTAGGTTGAAGGATATTTTGATAGTTATTTATGTTATTCTATGATTTGTTAGGCTTAATTTTATGTAGGATGTTATGTTTGTGTTTGATCAAAGTGTCATCCTTGACAAAGGACACTTTATTATGGAAATTGGATTGTGATGGGTGTAAATTTTATTATGAAAGGTGGATTGGGGTACATGAATGTGATAATATCCTCTAACACCATGTTAAAGATCTCATTTGAAAATCTAGGTTGAGAATTTTCCCTAGTTAGATATAGGACTAGTTACTATGGAAGGGATAGTTATGGAAATCAAGTGACAGTAAATATCAACCATTCTCAAGCCATGAGAGGGGTGAGAAAGTTTTATTATGAAGGATCCTCTGCTTGATTTATTATGAATGGAATATGATAGAACAATGATAGATGGTAGAGCAAATGACCCACTACACATGGTGCATGTTTTCCAGGTTTTCACCATGGTACTTATCCAAAGTGCCATCAAAATGGTTTTCACTATTGGATGGATTATTTCTCTTTACTTTTTCATTTTCTATTTTTTAATTTTTTTTTATTATTATTTTTTTAGTTTTTTGGTATCACACAAGACACCTATTTTCTAGGTTTTCATCAAGGTGATATTTTTTTTAGATCTTTCCTAAAATTCAATGAGGTTGCAATCATGGTGGACACTTTCTAGGAGATGCAAGCCAATGATAGATGGATGGATATAGATGGTATAGGATGGAAGATGGGTAATGTGATATGGTGTAGGTGGGAGGTGCTAAAGTGTGATAAGTAGAATGTGCACTACATGGACCTTCATACCTCACCCGAAAAGGAGATTGGACAAGTAATATATTAGAGCACATCAAGGGGTTGTCATCAAAGGTACGTCAAGTGACATTGCTAAGGGGGTGGAGTGATGTGGTGCTGGAAATTTGATTGTCATTGATGTCAAAAGTAGCATCTCATTGATGTCAAAAGTAGATCTAAGTGATATCAGATGAGGAGTTATTGATTGATTTCAAAGGGATTCATAAGGATGTCAAAAAGAGAGATTGTTTAGCATTATGATGTCAAGGAAGCAATTGTTGAGGGGTTGTAGAAAATCAAGCTTAAGACTTCAAGGTTGAGGCTTACGTCTTACCTTTTTTGGCATTAGAGGTTGGTGTTAAGGTTTACACCTTAGTATGAAGTACACAGGAAACCCAAACCTTGACACTCGAAAAGGTTTCAATGTTTGTGGGTCAAATATAAGGCTTGTGCCTTATCATAATGTTCAAGAAGGAGAAAAATTGAAGCTCGGAGGCCAACATCTAAAAGGGTTAAAGCTAGCAAAGGATGGTTTCAAGCATCAAAAGGTGGAAGAATGTCTTATTCCTTAGAGTAGAGATGGTAAGTGGTAAGCTAGAAGAGTGAACCCTAAAGGTGTAAAGAGCTTTGATCTTACATGTTCAGGCTTGCTTCATAAGCTCTTCAATGCACTTCAACCATGAGGTAAGGTGGATACCGGACACCTGATACCTGACCCTTAATGGAAAGGAAAGAAAAGTTCGGCGAAAGTGAAAAAGTAATTATGCCATTCTATGGAATGTATGCATTGACCAACATTGACTAGCACAAAAACATGGGAAGTGACACATGGAAATTTTTGTGAAGGTAGAGATCGATGATCAGGGTTTAAATATTTGATCTTATCAATGGTTAGATGAATAAAGATATGGCAAAAAAAATGAATTAACTGCTCCAACTACTTCTTTGTTGTTGATTGGAAGGAATGAATGACCTCCATTAATGCTCCTCCATTTTTTAAAACATCTCTAGCCCAAGGCTAATCCTATCTTCTAGCTTATCCCAACTTATAGGAGTTTGGCACTTTCTACCATATATTGCTTCAAACATAGCTATCTTAATAGCAGAATGTTAGGAATTGTTGTATGCAAACTCCACTAGTGGCAAATAGTCTTCCCATTTGTATTGTTGCTCCATACAATACATTCTTAGTAGGTCTTCCAAAACTCGGTTTAGTCTTTCCATTTGATCATTTGTCTCTGGATGATATGTCGAACTTATGTTCAACTATCTCCCAAGTGAGGAAAATAAGGTTTTCCAAAATCTTGATGTTACATGTGCATCCCTATCCAAGATAATATTCTCAGGAACTCCATGTAACCTGAACACCTCTTACACAAACTTGTGAGCTATGAAGAAAGCTCCATCTATCAAATTTTCTTAAATGAAATTGGCTACTTTTGAGTTTTTCCACCACTACAAGAATAGCATTATGCTTATTCCTAGATGTATGGAGTCCTTATACAAAATCCATGCAAATGACTTTTCATTTCCTCTCTAGAATTTCATAGGGTATAATAGTCATTTCAGGTGATGATGCTTTGCCTTCACCCTCTATCACTCTAGATAACTTTCTACAAACCTTGCAGAATTCCTCTTCATTCTCTTCCAAAATATAATGGCTTCAAATCAACCAATAGTTTTGTTACTCCAAGATTTCAAAAATAGGGTGCAGTATGAACTTCCTTCCACACTGTATTCCTTAACTCCTTAGATTTTGGTACATATGTAATGCCCCCGCCAAGGAACCCGAGAGGAAAACACTAAACTAGGTCAAATTAATGGGACAATTTAAAAATAAAAAAAATTAACAATAGAATGCATAACATAGCAAAATAATCTAGTCGTAGGTCCTCTAAGGTTCCTCGACTACACTACTCTCAAAACTAACAATCAAGGTTATTAGAAAAATTTCATCAATGATAAAGATAACATGATCAAACTAATATGCAAGGTTCATTTTAAAGCACTAAATTAATGTTCCTATATTACTCACTTCCATAATGTGACAACTGATAATCAAACATTAAAACCATTGCTTTACCATACTCTTTACAAGAAGGAATCATCAATAATTGTTACATCATTACAATAATTACAAAAATGCTTCCCTTAGTACATGTGGGAAGACTGCATCAGAATACATTAAGAGATACAACAGAAATTGCAACCCGATATACCAATACATAAAAGGATTTCTTCTTAGCTGGAACAGGAATTGGAGTCTACAGTGCAAAGATCAATCTCCATGCACATGAAAATGCAACAAGAATACCCGATGGAGGAAAAGCACCAACCTCTAGACCATGTGGAAACCTAATGTCCACCCCCATGCTAGGAGATAACACAAGGTCCCACATCCAATAGATAGTCAAGAAAGAAACAAGATAACATAATCAAGGGTTATACATGAATCCACACAACACTACTGACAACACCAACATCACTTCTAGAGGCACACACAACAGAAGGATGAATTACAAATAGAGAGTGCTAGACTGCAATAGGGAGGAGCGTCATCACATGGTACTAGCAGGGGTTGTCTTGGCAGTCTCTCATGAGACCCTAGCCCCCATCTATGGTTGTCCTAGTAACCTCTCACTCGGTCCCGACCCCATAGGATGACACATGCGGAACAAAAATTCCTTTCGTGAGGGAAAGGAAGTTGATCATGCCAACCAGGCCTTCTCAACCCATCCTTCGCCTATACGATCACTACAAGAAATGGGTGAGGCATTTATTATCTTGTTTAATGTGAATTCTACCCATCCCCCCTAATTCATTATTAAGCTTATCACTGGATTAAGAAACCCTCCAATGGGTTGTCCTAGACACCACTTTGGATTTCAGCCCCCATTGAGAACCACTCCCCCTACTTGCAACTAGAAAACCCTTCAATAGAATATCATTACAACATCTCATGAATCCATACATAGATAGGAGGTAACACCCTTAGGGTTTACATTTCACACAATACACATGACCCACAACATAGCCAAACCACTTCCTAGGGTTAAACAATCATAAGGCCCATACATACAAATTTACCCCTTCCTAGGCCTCTGGAAACCAACATACTAAACACACTTCCCAATAGCACAAAAGCTTGAATATGTTTTACACATCTGACATCCATCTTTAACAATTACACCAACACTTAAACCAATAATCAAGACACATTGTTTAGTACAAACTATTAATCATAGCAATTTAACAATTTAAAATTCTGATTACACATATATACATTGTTATTATCTAATCCACAAATCATTCAATTATCTATATTTGAATTAATAAATTCACTTCATTTTATACATAATTAAATATTCATTTTAATAATAACTTATCCAATTAGAATCATTTATTTAAATAACATTTTATTTCTTCATATAAGAAAAAATTTCTTCACTATTAACCAGAATATATATATATATATATATATATATATATATATATATATATATATATATATATATATATATATATATTAATAAAATGAAATCATATTATATTTAATTCCAATTGATATACATATATATTATCGATAAAATAAAGCATAGTAAACATTATCAACTTCAAATTTTAATCAACAGAATGTGCAAGGTAGCGACGACACAAATATTAGGGCAAAATGCTTTACAAGAAAGAAAAAAAAAACATAAAGGAACGTTGATAAAAAGCCATGGATAAGATAGAAACAAACTAGTAATATGCACGTGAGGGAATAAGATCAAGAAATAGTTATAAATGATGAAGAACTAGTGTAGGGTGGCAACCTTAGGAGCTCTCTAGGGTCTAGAACGCTAAAAATGCAAGATATGTGCAGAAAAAGAATGGTGCACTTTAAGGATTACTGACTTTGCATTATATAGATACTACATTTGAAATTCCCTAATCAATGTTATTGTTCAGCATCATATAAGATGGAATCTGGTTTCCTAAACCAAAGGTTATATCTCAAGATAGTATGATCTAGAAAGAGCATTCACAACTAGGTTGCTTCATCCGTTGGCCGAGTTTCACGGTCATCTAGTGACTACTCTAAACTTTGATGTCACATGGTTATATTCAATCACAACAATAATAGGAAGGAATACATACCGGTAATAAAATAATACCAAAGAAGTCACAGAAAGCGCTATGATTAGAATTTCCCTTTTTCGGCCAGGGAATAAGAGAAACCATGACAAAAATATGTGTTCCTAATCCATATGTTGGAGATTAAATTACTGCAAGGGTTATATGCTATCAATGATCTCAACTTAAAGTATTGATTGTATATTATAAAAGAAACACAAGTTTCAAAACAAACCAAATCAACTATGCAGCATCACAACTGAAAATATTGAATGTACTTCTATGTGAAATAACAATAGTCGTTTACTAAGCCATGCCACATAAGACTTTTAGAAAATTTCGTGACGCAAGCATAATTTTAATATAATTTCAAAAACAACAAATATTTTGAATTCTAAATACTTGACACACAATCTTTGGCTAAGAATTCAATTATACATTAAATGTATGAAGAAGAATGGAAATAGATAAAGATGCACCAATAGAAGCGATTGAACATTGCATTCAAAATAAAGGGGGTTCGACATTATCACTGTTATAATATATATATTAGATCATTTTAGGTATTCAATTGTATATATTAATTTATTTTATTCTGGAATAAATAAATAAATGACTTGTTTCTACGCAGAATTAGATAATAAAGCATTTGTTTTCAGAAGGAAAGACGGAAATCAATCCATTGATCGTACGCTCAGATAAACAAAACAAAAGATCAAAATCCAACCTGGATCCAACGTTTGGTAGTAATGGAGATTTGATGTCGAGCTCAAACTATCACTCTAATTTCCAATTTCTCCGATTTCACAATCCAAAATTCCAAAAACCCTCAATCTCTAGCATAATCAATCATATACAAAAATTTACAGATAACTTTCACCCCCAAAACCAAAACATTTATAGGAAGGAGGAAATTATCCATTGTACGGGAAATTCCAACTATCCCAACTGACTATCACATAGATTAAAGTTAGTTTTTAATTTATTAAATCAATAGTTAAAAGCATTTCATTTAAAATTCATAATTTGAGTAAATATGTTAGATGCCCAATTTCACTCAAACCAGTAAAACTATTTACCCAACATTTACACACACCTTATAATGAATTATATAACCCAACTTTATAATATTTTATTTATTTACATTATTATTATTTGTTAATTTTAACATTACATTATAAATTTATTTACTATTAGATATGATTATTTATTTATATATATTTATATAATTATTTATATATATTTATTTATTAAAGTATACCCCTTTTTTACTTAATAATTTATTTTAATGCATAAGATAACCAAAAGCATTTTATCAGACAATTTAAATTAAATAAACCAAATGCCAAAATAATTACCTAACCACTATCTAGGGTCGAAAAGCAAAGGCTCAAACAACACTGACTAACCATACTAACAATACTGATGACATTGACAAGGTGCCAAACTGGATACTCATCCTCTTTAAGGATGATGGCTAGGGTAGGGAATCAAGTGTTATCTCCGATCAACTAATCTATCAGGTTCAAGGCATGCTCAGAATTGCTAATTCAGGTGGACTTGATGCCTGGTACCTACAACATGCAGCACACAAAACAGTTGTATATATATATAGATATATATATATATATACATATAAATAGACACACTATGAAAGGGAATCGCAATGTCACAGGGTACTCACAAGTAAGTGATGTGACAGTGTCCCTTTCACTCAATCACCTCAATAAAAAAACACCTATTAATCGAGTCAACTCATATAACAATCAGCTACATAGTAATTAGGATAAAATCAATCACATGATAATCACATAACAATCATGATAAGATAATCACATAGTGCTCATGATGGGGTTAGTACTCATAATCAAAATAGATCTTCATAGTCACCTGAATAAAACCATATCAGAACACATAAATCATCAATGTCTCAATAATGACCATCCAACCATATACTAATCATAACATGTGCATAAAACCTCAACTATCAGAAGTGTCATCAATAACATCATCATAACAGTAAGTATATCATATAATGTATCATGTCTCATCATAAAATAGATCAACTGTCAGTCTATTAGGGAAATAGTATGAGAGGCACTACATCCTCCCCCTTTAGGATTAGGCTTACTCCTGGAAGCCTCCAAACAAGAAGGGGTACAACTCCCATTTTTGAGACACATCCTCCCAAGTGGCCAAAGATTCATCATTAGGATCCCACTAGATCCTCACCTACTCAACGTCTTGACCCCTAAGGGTGAATCTTCTATGCTTCAGAATGCCCATGACCTCCAAATCCAACTGCCTGTCCTCTACCTATGAGGCATTCCATTCAAGTACATGTGAATTATCTATATGGTATGGCTTGAGAACATAAACATGAAATACATCATGGATACGTGATAGACTGGGTGGCAAAGCAAGACGGTACGCAATAAGGCCGGTCCTCTCCAAAACCTCGAATGGCCCTACAAAATGTGGTATGAGCTTAGAGCCTTTTCCATAGAGGATTGAACTCTTTCACAAATGCACCCACAAGAACACTCGATCACTAACACAAAATTGAAGATCAACCCTATGAGCATTTGCATACTTCTTTTGTTTGTCCTACACTGCCACCATATGCTCTCTAATACAAGCCACCTATTGTTCCATATCCTAGAGCATCTCTTGTCCTAGGATGACTTTGTCCTCAAGATGACCCCAACTCAGTGGGGTCTGAAAAGGATGACCATACAAGGCCTGAAAAGGGGACATACTGATAGAGTTGTGGTATCCATTGTTATACGCAAACTCCACCAATTACAAATAATCCTCCCAGTGAGTTTGTTGATCCATAACATACATTCTGAGCATATCCTCAAGGACATAATTGACCCTCTTGATCTACCCATCTGTCTTTGGGTGGTAAGTTGAACTAAAGTTCAACTAAGTCCCCAACGCATGCTACAAGTATGTCTAGAGTGCTAAAGTGAATACCGGATCTCTGTTAGAGATGATCCTATGTGGAATCCCATGCAATTTGATTATATCCTCCATAAAAATCCTATCCACTAAAGAAGCATTATATGAAGACTAAACAAGAGAGAAGTGCATCACCTTAGTCAGTGTGTCCACGGTGACCATGATGGCATCATGACAATGAGAATATACTGGAAAGCCCACTATAAAATCCACTGAAATAATATCCCATTTCCATTATGGGACAAGATGCAGCTAAAGAAGACCTACGGGGTGTTGATATTTTTCCTTAATCCTCTGGCACTCCAAACACTCCAAACACCTCGAGACAAAATCTTCAATGTCCCTCTTCATCTCGAACCAAAAATACAAATGACGAAGGTCTACATGCATCTTCTTGACACTTGGATGAGCTTAGTAGGGTGCCTGATGCACCTCTAACATAATTAGGGTACAAAGAACCTCTGAAGGAGGAACATACATGTGACCTAAATGCCACAAGAGACCATCCAACTTTAGAGAATAACCTACATATCTACCCTCCAAGGCTCTTCTTGACTCAACCTATAACTTCACCTCCTGATACCACCTGTCTACAAGAAGCGCTGTAAGAATCTGACCCCTCAAATCTACTCCAAGAGTAACTGCTGAAATATCATGTCTCTGCCAACTAAGAGCATCTACCACAACATTCTCCTTACCCTGGATGTACTTCACCTCAAAGTTGTACTCACATAGAAACTCCATCCACCGCCTCTTCCTAGCATTTAGGTTTAGTTGCATGAATATGTACTATAAACTATGGTGATCACTATGCAACTCAAATTGATGCCCTAACAGAAAATGTCTCCATCTCACCAAGGCATGAGGGATGGCAGATAACTCCAAGTCATGCGTAGGATAGTTCAACTCATGATCCTTGATTTTGCGAGACTCATAGGTTATCACACGACCATCCTACATCAATAATACTCCTAGACCCTCCAAAGATGCATCAATACATACTACAAAATCTCCTACAAGATTAAGAACTGCTAAAATGGGTGCACTATTCAACCTCTGCTTGAGAGTCTAAAAGGCTACCTAACACTATTCTAACCAAATGTACTTCTTCCCTTTCGTCTGAAGGGAAGTGATAGGTTGAGCTATCTTCAAAAAAACCTTACACAAATTGTTGATAATAACATGCTAAGCCTATAAAGCTGCAAACCTCTAAAACATTAGTGGACTTGAGCCAATCCATGATGGCTTGGATCTTCAAATAATCCATGGCTATACCTTCTCCTGAAATGACATGCCCCAAATATCTCACCTCTGTTTGAAATAATTCACACTTTTTCAAATTTGCATATAGTTGATTCTCCCTTAGACACTGTAATACCTGTTGCAAGTGCTCCTCGTGCTCCTCCATAGTCCTAGAATAAATCAGAATATCATCTAGTAACTGTTGATTATGTTTTATGCACAACAATAACTCAAACAGAATATGAAATCCTGTCTCTCTTGAAAGGTAAATCTCTATCAGCAAGCCTCAAGAGATAACCCCAAGGTCTCTAGTGTCAGCTCTTGATAAGGTATAAACAACTCAGTGACAAATGTGAAAATGTTGGTAATCACAATGGGACCTTACTACAAGAAAAATACTAAATCGATTCTATCAGATTTAACAAACTGGTGATACTTCAATCCTAGATTTAACCCAATAATCAAAGAAATAAAAAAATGATAAGGGTTTCAAAGATATTTCTAAGTCTAATACTACTCCTAAGATCAACAATGAAGGTAACCAACACTTGAATGTCCCTCAAAACCGATCTCTGCTTGACCCAGATAAATCTGCAATCTTACAGAGAATAGTGCAATCTTCTGAGGTGTTGGGATTTTCAAATCATAAACATTCATTCAAATAACCCTATTGCAGTTAAAATGATCAAACCCTCACGATCGAACTGAGCACACTGAAATATGAAGTCCAGGCTAACTTTGCAAAGCAACTAACAATCAATTGGTTGCGAAAAGTATGGACCGAAGGATTGCTACAACATTCAAGTATCGAATCACAAACATTATTAAATCAAATCTAACCTAAATGTTAACCTCCTCAAAGCAATCTTAAAGATGGAAAAACAAGAACCATGCAAGACAAAAGAACACAAGTATGGCACCAAATCACAATGTCATTACTTGTATTCGAATTATCCACTGTAGCAACAATTCTGGTTTTCTATTACAATATTTGCTTGAGCACAACTACTTGCTAACTTGCTCTACTTCTAACTATCTCTGCTCTATATCAATCTCTATGTTCTAATTACAAATTCTAACTATCTAACCCTTTACAAATGAGACGACATGCCCAATATATAGAATTCCCCATAAACCCGTCGACCAAGCAAGGGTTTCGCAGCAATAACTCGGCACAACAACCCAGCCAAGAGAGTCTTCGAAATGGGTCAAATCATTAAATGCACATCCTGTCCAAGTCAGCTTCAGATCCGCAGTGCAGTTCAAACCAATGCGTGGGAAGATAAAAGGGAAGCACAAAACGCATCGCAGCCTATCATGAACCCTCTTCCCTATTATCCATATTCAGACCCAGCACTTCACAAACTTTCAAGAACGTCCCATCTAGGCTAGCTACTGGTGGCAAGGGAAAAACCATAAGTCGTCTTTCGATGGACGCAATTTCATCCCTTGAGTGTTCAACTGACTTATCCCAATTTACCTTATACGCCAAATACTTATCAATAACTGCAAGGTAGGTGGCCGCATCATCCAGCTGGTGCTCAGAAATGGAACCGTCATTAGGTGGTGCATAAACATCCTGCCACCATTCTCTCAACTGCTCCAGGCTCAAATACTTGGGAGCAATCTTCCTTCTTCCTGTCATTATCTCAAAAAAAGCAATGCAGCCATTGTAGATACCAGCTAGGGTGTCATCAATGTGTCTTCTATGTTTGTAAATATTTTTCAATACTTTATGCCTGATTTGCAATACCTTGAACCATTCCCATGGATCGGAAGCTCCAGAAGAAGGAAGAATCCCATCACTCACCAACCTGCCCTTGGTGTACTCCATAATAATCTTGGTTTTCTATAGCAGGACGTCGGTGTCTTCTTTATCTTGTGCCATTACCTGATTCAACCATTAAGTGGTCCTTGCAGCATCCTTTCCAGTCGGCAGGACTTCCTTAATAGTTCATCACCCTTTACTTGCACCCTTTTCAACTAATTCACAGTGGAAATAGTGGAGGCTTTCATCTTTTCTAGCTCAGTGATGGTCTCCTGAGGCAGAAGATTTGTAGTAGAGGAAGAAGGATTAATGGATTGTGGTGGCTTCATTAATTCCTCCAAGCACTTCTTGATATTCTCATTTTCTTTCTTTAGTTCCTACTTGGTCTTAATTCCTCAATCTACCCACAATAATAGCACTAGAACCCTCGTAATCCTTATTATCCTGCTCCATAGATGTAGGTCCTAGATTAAAATTCTGAACACTATAATCCTTTCCAACCGCATCATCTATGTTTTCATCTGGAGCAAGGGTGGCAATATGAATAACCCGATCATGACTTTCATCTCTTTTAATCCTCGAGATCACCCTAGCCTTCTTCTTACCTTTATCTTTCCCAATTCTGGCTAGCAGTGCATCCCAATTTGGTGGACTATCTTCCATAATCACTTGTTTTCTCTTTATCTCTCTGTCCAGCCACTCCGGAATAGTAGGCTCCAATTACACTTGGCTCGGTCCTGTTTCCTTTGGTTGACTCTCTAGTACTTCCTCTTCCAAATTATGTTTCTCAGGAGTCTCATCTTTATTCCTTTCCTCCTTGATGTGTTCCTCCTTATGTTCAGGTGATAGGACCTTTGCTGCTTCTTCCTCCCTTGGAGGAGATTCAACTACTTCATTTGTGACTTGTGACTCTATATATGTAACCAAGGGAGATTGCATTTCTTTTTCAATTTCTACCTCTGCACTGTAGAGTTCCCCCTCATGGAATTCCTCCCCTTTTGTGCCTGGATCTTCATCAACCTCTTTTGTCTCACCTGGTTCACTTTGGGTTTCATGAGTGGAAGGAACATCACCATGCTGCACATCATGAAGAGTGGCAGGAGGAAAATATTCCTTAGGCACACCGTTCTTTGGAGAAGGAGTCCTAGACCTCCTTGTATATACCTTTGCTTTCTCCTCTGAACTTTCTACATTCACCACTGGCAGGGAAGTTACCCCTTCTGCAACCTTGGAGCTTGTCTTCTCTGATCATTTGAAAATTCTTTTCCTCTTAGGCATAGGAACATCAGCCCCAGGATTATGTTTCTCAACTCCCTTGTGTTCGGACCTTTCAATCCTTGTCCTTCTCTTGGCCTTTTGCCTTCTTTGTTTCACTGATTCCTAGGCCTCTTCTCCTTGAACACCTTTTGTCTTGATCCTAGATGGGGATTCCAACCTACCTTTACCCTTAAGACCCTGCTCGGTGGACTCTTCAGAGGTGGAGTGGGGATCCAAATCTCCCATCAAGTTACAAGTGCATTTCACTTCTTTATTCTCCAACTCCCATACCATGTGCTTGAGCCACATCTTGGTAACTTTGATGACTAGCTCCATCAGTTGCTTCAGTTCTGTTTGCTCCTCCTCTAACTAGTCTATATCACCAATCGGCCTATCCTTTACTGCCTCATAGGCATGATTCTGAATTAAGTTTCCATCATCCTCCAATTAATCAGGCATTGCCCTTACATTATACAATCAAACTGCATCTATCGAAAGCTAAGAGAATTTCTTCTTTTTGACCCCGTACTCATCACTACAGTTGGCCCAATAGTCCTCCAAATTAACCTTATGGCCATATTCTCTACTGGGCTTCTTTTGAGCATCACTTATGATATCAAATCTAGATCTCTTGGAGTGGAAAGGCAAACCAAGAGTACTCATTTCTTCTTCTGAAGCCTGGGCAGAACCAATGGAAGGGAAAACCTCTCCAGTGCCAATCCTCAAGGGGAAGTCTCCACCAAATCCAATCTTATGTTTGTCCTTCTTGACAGTGGCATCAAAATCACAAATCTGTCTTGTTACTTCCAAAAATATAATGTGTTCAATGGGATACCTTGGAAGTCTGAATGGGGCCCTTTGGCAACCATCAATCTGAATGTAGGAGAAGGTTGGGAATTGAATAAACCAAGCTCCATATTTCTTGATGAGCTCCTTGGCCAGATCTGAAATTATGACATGCTCTGCTTCCTGAAGCATTCTGGTAATATGCATGGTAAATGCATCATTTTCCCTCCTATAGTCTGAGCTTACTAAATACAACTGAGGGAAAACTTCATAAATGATATCCTATTTGAAAATTCCCTTTGTGTCCAATCCTCTGTAGGGATGGAATCTAGCCAGTGCATAGACCAAATATGAGGTCATTGTGAAGGTCTTTGTTTGCAACACATTGGACAATTTTTTGTGAATTACTTGGCTCATGACCCCTGCCCAATGGTAATTAATCTTTTCTTGTTCCATCCTCATAATCGCATGGCACATCCAATTCTCAAATGTACCAGTACTCTTCAATCCAAGCACCCTGCTAAGAAAGGTGATGGCATCATAGTACTCCTTGAATTTTTCTCTAAACAGCTGCTTAGGCAACTTGGAATAGTGGGACTTGGGCTTCTCCAGCCAGGAATTGATTAGCTGCTGTGACTTCAGAGTCTGGTCATCGTAGAACTCTTGAGTTTCCTCAATGGTGAATCCCACCACATGAGAACTATCTAGCATGTCGAAGGTTTAGGCAATGGAGACCGAGTTGAGATTTCAAACAACTCTCCCTTGAGGCCCAATAATCCTCTGTGTTTCCTGATCATATTTCCTGGTGCACTCAAGGACCAGCTCATAGCACTATACCGTAGAAGGGAAACCAACAACATGTGATAAGCCTGATTCCATCATCCTTCTAGTCACCAAAGGAGGATCCTTGGCTGCCATTCTTTCTTTAAACTCTTTATAGTCCCAAAGGCCAACATTTGTATCAGTCACCTACGACTAGACAGAAGTGATCTTACTCTCAGGGACCTTGCTCTTGATGTCTAGCTTAATCCTCTCTACATCAGATAATGAAGACCCAACTGATGCCTTGCTTGATTCAGCCTGCACTCAACATGAAAATCACAGTAAAAACCATAGGAAAGCAAGGTTAATCCATTAGAACACCATTAGAATGCATCTCATATAGTCAAGGTGCTATTAAAATCCGTATAAAATGACCACAACAAATTTTGGGTTTCAAGACCATCTGCGAAATCTAAGCCAGAGAGGAATTTCAAGAAATTCCAAACCGATCAGATTCCAACGGAATAACCAGGAAACGCCAACTTAATCATTAAACTTGATCATTTTTTACCAATAAATTCACATGGGAGATCCAAATATGACATGAAATAATCATCAAATGCATCATGAATTGTAAACAGATTGAATTATCTCACGTTCCTTATTGTTTCATCAACTTTCGGGAAAATCTGCCAAAGACGGATTCCCGCAAAGAACAAGCTAAAGAGGAGACTTTGGAAGATCAGGGAGACGGCAGATTTCAGAGAAATCCAAACTCAAAAGAAATCCACGGATAAGGAAAAATCCTAAACCAATGGAGATTCCCAGAACGAAAGTTTTGGCAAGAGTCAATCGTTTCGCCGAGAAGTCTCAGCAACTTCTGGGAGTCTCGCCGAAGGAAGTCACTAGAATAGGTTTCACTAAGACTTAGTGGTTTTGGTGCAACATCCTGGCAACTAGGGGGAGTCTCAGCGAAGCAAATGAGTGTATTTTAGCCAAACAAATTTCATTCAGAAAGAAGTCACGCTGAATGGGGCACGTCTCGCCGAAAGTGAATGTGAAAGTCATGTCGATGAGAGATTTTCTTCGGTATAAAGTCACAACGAATCGCCCTTGTCTCACCGACCATCAGAGTTTAAGTAATCACTTCATCCAAACTAAAGTTTATCTATATGATGTCTCAGCAAACTTATAGAGTCTTGTCGAATGTCAATGGGGAACATCTCGATGTGACCAGCGGGTAGTCAGGGTAAGGTCTCAGCAACTTCTTTTGGTCTCACCGACTAGCGATAGAACATGAGAGTCCTTCGGTGTGAGAAAGATATAGTCACAGTGAACATATGGACTTAGGAGGGCTTCTGGTGAAGCGTTTGAGTTTGGCCAAAGGTCCCAGCGCCTACGTTATGTCCCACCAATGAAGAGTTCCATCGGCATAACCTCTTGCCAACATTATGAAGTCGCCCCGACAGAAGACCTGGGCTCACCAAGAGAAAGGTTTTTCTATGAATTCTTGGCGACCGTTAGGAGTCTCGCCGAAAGTGAAGGTCTCGGCAAGAGTAGGGAGCTCACGGTAAGGTCTCAACGAAGCATGAATGTCTCCCTGATAGGTCACTTGACAAGAGCAGGATATGTTTGGTGAAAGGTCTCGCTGAAAGGGGGAGGTCTCAGCGACAGAACGGAAGATCGGCAAGATGAAAGGAGCTCGCTATGAGCTCTCAGCGACGGGGTTGTCTTACCAAAAGCGAACATGAACTAGCATGTTGATGAGACATTTTCTTCCAGAGTGAGGTCTTAGTGAATCCTCTTTGTCTCGCCGATTGAAGTCATAAAGGACTTCATTGGGAACTATAGGGTGATCGATATGACGTCCCAGTGATCTCGAATGGTCACAAAAAAGGGAATCTGAAAGGGATGGGGAGTCCCAATTTCATCCAGACACTAAACCAATGGAGAATTTGAAAAGGGTTTAACCCAGGACCAGTCAAGGATGGATGTTCAAAATATTTTCTTTGTGTTTCAGGCCTGTTTTAAGACGTAATCACCTGATGTGGCACTACCCTAGGCTCAAAACCCTACTCATCTATCATTAGCACATAGGAAAGTTCTGAGTTTGGTTTTTTCAACCGCTAAGTCATCACTAGGGTTTACTAATTACTCTCAGGCAAGATTCATCAAAATGCAAGTAGACAAATGAGCTCAAAACTTGCCTGGGAGCTGACATATGATGTAGTATTGAACCCTAGCATGAAATAAACAAATATATAGGAATTCAAATCCCACAAGCTCTCACAATACCAACATGACATTCATAATTCAATTCAAAGCAGAGCAATAAGACACATACATGATAAAGTGAAAATCGATCTAAGAATCGGCAAACGCGAAGCTTCAATGGTGTCCACAATGAACACAGGTGATAATGCACAAGAAATCACCACCAAACGAGACCAACTCAAACCCAAATGCCCAAATCTAACCAAAATATCAAAGAAAAAACTCTAACGACGCGGCTCTCAACTCAGACAATGGAAAAGATAATCATGATCGCACAAAGGTCTCAGTAATCGAGTAAAATCCAGCCTTCAAAGTGCGTACGAAGCCATTAATGCAGTCGATAAGACAGCCAATGAAGGAATTTGGGAATCCGACAACAGGGCTGAATCCGGGGAAACCCGGCCCACATGGAAATCCACGAAGACCAAGAATTCCTGAGCAACAAGGTCCAACCGGAATCCAAGCAAGATTCAGGAAAATCCAACCAGGGTGGAAAGTCCCGAATTAGGGAAAAAGCCCAAAAATTCATCCAAAACTTAATATTTTCAATGAATAACCTAGGGAAGACACTTAGGCATTCATAATAGACATCTAAGCACGTGCCTAAGTAATACAAAACCTCAAAAGAAAGGGTCAAAACACCAAAACCGAAGCGAAAGAGGGTCCCTGCTTCTAGTGGGGCGTGTGTGCGAAAAACTACACAACAGTAACACAAGGAAAAATCTATCAAGATAGGTGTGGAATACTCCATTCATCAAGCTCATAAATACAGATAGTGCATTCATCAACCCAAATGGCACAATGGTGAACTCATGGTACCCATAGCAAGTGTGAAATGCAATCTTATAAATATCTGCCTCAAAAATACGCAACTAATGATACCCTGACTTTAGGTCAATCTTCGAGAACACCTTGGCTCCCTTAATCTGACCAAAGAGGTCATCAATCCTCAGGAAGGGATATTTTTTCTTCACATTTACCTTATTCAGCTACCAATAGTCAACACAATTGAAGGGATCTATCCTTTTTCTTCACAAAAATGAGTGTTGCTCCCCAAGTAGAGACACTAGGACGAATGAACCCCTTAGCCCACAACTCCTCTAGCTACAAAGGAAGCTCCTTAAGCTCCTCAGTAGTCATTCGATACAGGGTGATCCCACAATATTGGTTTACAATTTTTGGCCAAACTGGATACTAAACTAATATTTTCTAACTAAATCTTCACTTTTGAGCACCTATAACGGCTAAACTGTGAGGAATTTGAAGATGATGCAAACTAGTGATTTGTGACATTTTTTCTGTAGATTATAAATATTTTTTTTCAAAAAAAATTGAATTAGATTGCACTTCTTTTTCCATCTCCTTCAAAAACTAGTTTTTTTCAGTAAACACCATTTTTAAGGAGTGACGCTCACCGTATACCACATAACTCTTTTTCAATGAAGGATAAAATTCTAATTTTTTCAAATTTAGATTTGTTACTATGATATCTAGTGCTTCCAATTTGTTTCATAGTGTTTTAGTTAATATTTTTCCCTTAATCAAGTTTTGAACTCAAACCAATTACAATTCAGACATAGGCGGACTGTATAACACAACTTTTTTTGTATGTATCGAAATTCAATTTATTTTTTGTTGGATCAAGGATTTCAATATCTAGTGCACAAAAACATTTGATAATCTTCTATTTTTCCATATGTGCAGAATAGAGAACTTGGTTTTCGGTGAAAAACCTACATTCACAAGAAATAAAAAATAAATATAATAACAAAATTAAATTTATTTAAAATTATACTTTTTGGGAAGCTTATAATAAGGACTACATACTTACAAAAAAAAAATTTAAATGAATTCATTTGATTTCCCAAAAGGTAAAGCAAAAGTGGTTTTTTATCAGCATTTTGATAAGTGTAAAGGAGACTTTGTTATAGGTATGGTTTAAAACTAGCGGGGTTCTATCCAAGGGGGTTTTATCTAAGGTAGTTTGATCAAACCCTCTTCAATTGGAATGCTTTAAATGGAACTTTTGAAGGCTTAAATTATTATATTTTCTAAAAATATGTGATTTTAGCAAAAATAAGAATCTCTTAGAAATTGTAAACCAGCTTTATGGGATCGCCCTACAAAGCTCAAGAGATAGGTTCCACTTCAGGAACAAGATCTATCCTAAAGTCAATGTCACGCTTAGGTGGCATCCCTGGAATCTCACTGTGGAAGGTATCTACAAATTCCCTAAGAATAGGATGATCATTGAGGGACATCTCTTGACTCTCCCCTAAATCCAAATCATTAACCATCACATAAAACAACTGGCAACCTTGATGCATACAACTCTTTAACTACATAGAAGAAATCATACACAAAGAGATGGGTCTCTGAATGCCAACTACCTCCAACTCCCTACCTGAATCATCCAAACACTGCATTGATTTGCGCCAAAAATAAATAACTAATCGATGAGCATCCAACCAATACGTACCTAGCACTATGTCATAAGATCCTAAGGGTATGATACGAAGATCCACAGTGGTAAAGAGAGCACCAATCCTCAATCCACATCCATACACAAGGGATTTTACTACTACTCTAGCTCTTGAGGCCAATTTGGCCTACCACCTAACATCCTTCTTTGTTGACACCAGCCCACATTGCTCCACCAAAGAAGGGGAAATGAATGAATTAGAAGCACCAGAGTAAAAAAGAATAGAAATGTCAATACCCTGCAACACACCTGTGGTCTCCATAATTATGCCCTAATGCTCTGCCTAGTGGTTATCAACCACTACAAACACTCCATGAGACCTGCCTGCATCACCCACTATCAGCTCTGAGGCTACCAGCCTCTAACTAAATCCTGATGCGCTCTTCTGTGGACACTACTTGGCTATAAGGCCCTGTTGGCCACAAGAAAAACATCTTGTACCTCTTCCATACCCCTTGTTGCCTGAGGGTATACTAGACTGCTAGAAGCTACTTCTACTAGCTATGGATTGTGTGCTCTAAGCTGGATGACTAGAATGATAATTCTTGGCTCACTACCAATTGTAGTTTTTCCCAGACTGAGAACCACTATCTCACTGAAACTATAAATTCTTAGGTTTCAACTAGGAACATTGATGTTGTTGTTGTCCACCCTTAGCGGGTGCATGATGGCTCCTAGAGGAACCCACTACCTGAGACTGACCACCTTGGGACCCAAAGCTTATTGAAGGTGCACTACCAATCTACACACATATTTTTCTTCCTAGCGCCATGGTCAAGTTCTCCTCTACCAATTGAGCCTTCTCTACTGCCACCTCCATGGTCTTTGGCTCAAAGACACAAACTCCCTCGCTGATATGGGCATTCAAACCCCTAATGAAATTTTGGACCAACATGGCCTCATCATCACCAATACCTACATACTTCTTGAGTTCAAAGAATCTATGCTAGTACTACTCCACTGACATAGCCATCTGCCTCAACTCATGAAACTCATCAGCGTGATGCTGCCTCCAGTGGTCTAAAAAAAAGCAAGCTCTGAACCTCTCTAGAAAAATCTCCCAAGAAACTAAACCAATATTCAAATACAATTTATGTTCCCCCAATAGCCACCATGTAGAAGAAAAGCCCCTAAGGTGCATGATGGTGCATCTCGACTTGGTATTACTACCATACGGGTGCATAGAAAAACACTTGTCCAAGTCTATCAACCATGTCTCAATCTCCAAGCCACCATAGAACCATCAAAGGTAGGAGGGCATGACCTCAAGAGATCCCTCATATGACCTACTAAAATAGTCTCTTTCTCTATTGTGACATCTCTCCTCCTAGGAGACCTTTCTCTCTCTCTATCCCTATGCCCAAAGTGTTGTGATTCCCCCTATTGAATACCCTCCTATCTAGGGCCTAGGTGGGCAAGGATCTACTCAAGAAAAAGATGTAACTAAGCTCCCTCTAACTCTGGTTGGCCACAATTCTAACCCCCTCTCCCTTGATCATTCTGAGAGCCTTGTTGCTCCTCATGATCACCCTTGTGGTAGTCCTAAGAAGGGATGTTTTGGCAGTTAGCCCCATGGCCACCCCCTCGATCTCTACCATGACCCTGACCTTAGCCTCTAGGCATCTTCCTACACAAACACCACCAAAGGACAATTCTAAGGTTGTTAGGTGAAGATGGAAAAAGGGGAAAACATAATCTCAAGATTCCAAGAAAATAGGACAACATAATGGACTCATATGAAACCAAAGTACCCAGTGTTAGAACTTGGGCTCTAATACTAGGTGTAACACCCCTACCAAGGAACCCTAGAGGAAAACACTAAACTAGGTCAAATTAATGGGACATTTTTAAAAAAAAATAACAATAGAATGCATAACATAACATAATAATCTAGTCCTAGTTCCTCTAAGGTTCCTCGACTACGCTACTCTCAAAACTAATAATCAAGGTGAGTAGAAACACTTAATCAATGATAAAAGATAACATGATCGAACTAACATGCAAGGTTCATTCTAAAACACTAAATTAATGTTTCTATATTACTCACTTCCATAATGTGACAACTAATAATCAAACATTAAACCATTGCTTTACCATACTCTTTACAAGAAGTAATCATCAATAATTGTTACATCATTACAATAATTACAAAAATGCTTCCCTTAGTACATGTGGGAAGATTACATCAAAATATATTAAGAGATAAGATGAAAATTGCAACTCGATATACCAATACATGAAAGGATTTCTTCTCAACTGGAATAGGAACTGGAGTCCACAATGCAAAGATCAATTTCCATGCACACGAACATGCAACAAGAATACCCAATGGTGGAAAAGCACCAACCTCCTGACCATATGGAAACCTAAGGTCCACCCCTCATGCTAGGAGATAATACAAGGTCCCACATCTAATAGACAAACAAGAAAGAAACAGGCTAACATAATCAAAGATTATACATGAATCTACACAACATTTCTAACAACACCATCACTTCTAGAGGAACACACACAACATAAGGAGGAATTACAACTAGGGAGTCCTAGACTGTAATAGGGAGGAGTGACATCACATGGTACAAGGATGGGTTGTCCTAGTAGTCTCTCACGAAACCCTGGCCCCCATCTATGGTTGTCCTAGTAACCTCTCACTCAGTCCCGACCCCATAGGGTGACACATGTCGAACCAACATTCCTTTCGTGAGGACAAGGAAGTTGATATTTTCAACCAAGCCTTCTCAACTCATCCTTAGCCTATACGAGTAGAACAAGAAATGGGTGAAGCATCCATTATCTTGTTTAATGTGAATTTTACTCATCCCCCCAATTCATTAATAAGGTTATCACTAGATTAAGAAACCCTCCAATGGGTTGTCTTGGACACCACTTTGGGTTCCAGTGCCCATTAAGAGCCACTCCACCTACTTGCAACTAGAAAACCCTTCAATAAAATATCATTACAACATATCATGAATTCCCATGCATAGATAGGAGGCAACACCCTTAGGGTTTACATTTCACACAATACACATGACCCTCAACGTAGCCAAACCACTTCACAAGGTTAAAAAATCATAAGGACCATACATACAAATTTTCCCCTTCCTAGGCCTTTGGAAGCCAACATACTAAACACACTTCCCAATGGCACATAAGCTTGAATATATTTTATACAGACAACATCCATCTTTAACAATCACACCAATAGTTAAACCAATAATCAAGACACATTGTTTAGTACAAACTATTAATCATAGCAATTTAACAATTTAAAATTTTGATTACACATATATACATTGTTATTATCTAATCTGCAAATCATTCAATTATCTATACTTGAATAAATCAATTCACTTTATTTTATACACAATTAAAGATTCATTTTAATAATAACTTATCCAATTAGAATCCTTTATTTAAATAACATTTTATTTCTTCATATAAGAAAATCATTCTTCATTATTAACCAGAATATAATATAATATATATACATATATACATATATATATGTATGTATATATATATTATTAATAAAATGAAATCATATTATATTTAATTCCAATCGATATACATATATATTATTGATAAAATAAATTATAGTAAACATTATCAACTTCAAATCACAATAAGCAGAATGCTATAAGGCAGCAATGACACAAATATTAGGGCAAAATGCTTTATAAGAAAGAAGAAAAAAAACATAAAGGAATGTTGATAAAAAGCTAGGGATAATATAGAAACAAACTAGTAATATGTGCATGAGGGAATAAGATCAAGAAACAACTATAAATGATGAAGAACTAGTGTAGGGCGACAACCTTAGGAGCTCTCCAGGGTCTGGAAAGCCAAAACTGCAAGATATGCGCAGAAAAAGAATGGTACACTTTAAGGATTACTAACTTTGTATTATATAGATACTACATTTGAAACACCTTATTCAAGGCTACTGTTCAGCATCTATAAGATGGAATCTGGTTTCCTAAACCAAAGGTTATATCTCAAGATAGTATGATCTAGAAAGAGCATTCATGACTAGGTTGCTTCATCTGATGGTCGAGTTTCACGATCATCTAGCGACTACTCTAAAATTTGATATTACATGGTTATATTCAATCACAATAGTGATAGGGAGGAATACATACTGGTAATAAAATAATTCCAAAGAAGTTATAGAAAGTGTTATGATCAAAATTTCCCATGTTCAACCAAGGAATAAGAGAAATTGTGACAAAAATCTATGTTCCTAATCCATATGTTGGAGATTAAATTAATGCAAGGGTTATATGCTATCAGTGATCTCAACTTAAAGTATTGACTGTATATAAAAGAAACACAACTTTCAAAATAAACCATATCAAGGATGCAGCATCACAACTGAAAACATTGAATGTAATTCTTTGTTAAATAACAATACTCATTTACTAATCCATGCCACATAAGACATTTAGAAAAGTTGGTGATACAAGCATAATTGTAATATAATTGCAAAAATAACAAATATTTTGAATTCCAAATACTTGACACACAATCTTTGGCTGAGAAGTCATTTATGCATGAAACGTATGAAGAAGGGAAATAGACAAAGACACATCAACATAAGCGATTGAACATTGCGTTCAAAATAAAGGGGGTTCGGCATTATCGTAGTTATGAAATATTCATATATATATATATATATATATATATATATATATATATATATATATATATCATTTTAGGTATTCAATTGTATATATTTATTTGTTTCTATTATGGAATAAATAAATGAATGACTCGTTTCCAAGCAAAATTAGACAATCAAGCATTTGTTTTCAGAAGGCAGAGAGAGAAATCAATCCATTGATTGTACGTTCAAAAAATAAAACAAAATATCAAAATCCAACCTAGATCCAATGCTTGGCATGAATGGAGATTTGATGTCGAGCTCAAACTATCACTCGAATTTCCAACTTCTCTGATTTCACAATCCAAAATTCCAAAAACCCCCAATTTCCAACACAATCAACTATATACAAAAATTTACAAACAACTTTTCCCCTCAAAACAAAAACCGAATGAATTTCCCCCAAAACCAAAAAATTTATAGGAAGGAGGAAAATATTCATTGTACGGGAAATCCCAACTATCCCAACTAACTATCACACGAATTAAAGTTAATTTTTAATTTATTAAATCAATAGTTAAAAGCAATTCATTTAAAATTCATAATTTGAGTAAATATGATAGATGCCCAATTTCAATCAAACGAGTAAAACCATTTACCCAACATTTACACACACCTTATAATTAATTATATAACTCGACTTTATAATATTTTATTTATTTACCTTATCATTATTTGTTAATTTTAACATTACATTGTAAATTTATTTTACTATTAGCTATGATTATTTATTTATATATATTTATATATTTATTTATTAAAGTATAGCCCTTTTTTACTTAATAATTTATTTTAATGCATAAGATAACCAAAAGCATTTTATCAGACAATTTAAATTAAATAAACCAAATGCCAAAATAATTACCCAACCACTATCTAAGGTTGAAAAGAAAAACCTCAAACAACACTAACTGGCCCTACTAACAATACTGATGACATTGACAAGGTGCCAAATCGGATACTCATCCTCTTTGAGGATGATGGATAGGGTAGGGGATCAAGTGTTATCTTCAATCAACTGATCCATTGGGTTCAAGGCACGATCAAACCTACCAATTCAGGTGGAGTCAATTCTTGGTACCTGTAACCTACAACACACAAAATGGTTGTGCATATATATATGTATAAATAGACACACTATGAAAGGGAATCACAATGTCGCAAGGTACTCACAAGTGAGTGATGCGACACTATCCCTTTCACTCAATCACCTCAATAAAAAAAATACCTATTAATTGATTGAACTCATCTAACAATCAACTACATAGTAATCAGGATAAAATCAATCACATGATAATCACATAACAAGCATGATAAGATAATCACATAGTGCTCATGATAGGGTTAGTACTCATTAAAATAGATCTCCATAGCCACCTAAATAAAACCATATCAGAACACATAAATCATCAATGTCTCAATAATGATCATCCAACCATATACTAATCATAACATGTGCATACAACCTCAAGTATCAGAAGTGTTATCAATGGAATCATCATAACAGTAAGTCTAACATCATATAATGTATCATAATGTCTCATCGTAAAACAAATCAACTGTCAGTCTATCAGGGAAATAGTATTAGAGGCACTACAACATACATCCTCCCTCTAAATATCAGTATTCCATCAAGTTCAAAATGAAACCCTCATACCTTGAATCTTTTGGATTTTCCAAGAGTGCTTACTTAACTTGATCATAGTACTCATTTCTCTTAGATTTCTGCAACACTTTATTTTTGAAATTGAAATGAATTGATACCATCGAGAAGATATGTCTCCTTCAACTTAGGGCATTAGGAACTTGATTTTCCTTTCCCTTAATATAAATTATCTCAAAATCATATTCTAATATCAATTTTAGCCATCTCCTTTGTCGTGCATTCAGATTTGGCTGGGTAAATAGATACTTCAAACCATAGTGATTGGTCTTTAGTTCAAATGATTTCCTAAGCAAATAGTGTCTCCACATATGCAATGCATGGATAATTACCACTAACTCTAAATCATCTGAAGTATAATTTTGCTCAAATGGCTTCAATTTCCTAGTTTCATAGGCAATAATTCACCCATCTTGCATCATTACTCCACCTAGACCTTCTCCCAAAGCATCCATGATGACAACAAAATTTCCTTCTAGATCCGGTACCTTAAGTGTTGGAGTTATAGTTAACTTCTCCTTAAGTTGATCAAATGTCTCTTGACATTTTTTCGACCACTCAAACCTTTTCCCCTTCCTTTGCAATGATGTGATGGGAAAATCTATCTTGGAAAAATTAGCCACAAACTTCTTGTAATATCTTTCCAAACCCATGAAACTTCCAACTTCATACATGTTCTTTGGTGTTGGCCACTCTATTACTACCTTAATCTTTGCTAGATCAACTGCAATTCCCTCAACTAAAATCACTCAACCCATATACTGCACTTCTTTTTAAAAGAAGGTACACTTTGAAAGTTTCCCATAAATCTTATGCTCCCTTAGATGTTGCAGAACAATCCTCAAATGTTGGAGATTTTCTTTCTCATTCTTGGAGTAGATAAGAATTTCATTTAAGAATACTAACACAAACTTGTCCAAAAAATCCCTAAACAAATTTTTCATTAGGTTCATGAATGTTGTAGGTGCATTTTTCAGTCCAAAAGGTAGGACTGTGAACTCATAATGATCATACATTGTTCTAAATATTGTTTAGTGGATGTCTTCATCCTTGATCATTAGTTGATGATATCCCGATCATAGATCATTTTTTTAAAATACCACCACTCCACACATTTGATCAAAGAGATCATCAATATGTGGCAAAGGGTACTTGTTCTTTATCATTCCCTTATTTAGAAAGCAATAATTAATACATAGGCACAATGTACCATCCCTTTTCTTGATGAATATCACTAGTGTTTTGAGGGTGAAACATTGGGTTTGAGTAGTCCCTTTGACAACAACTCTTGAAGTTAATCTTTTAATTCCATAAGCTCAATTGTGGTCATCCTATACGGAGCCTTGGATATAGGTTTTGAACCTAGAACTAGTTCAATAGGGAATTAAAATACTCTTTTAGGAGGTAACCCAGGTATCTCATCTAGGAAAACATCCTCAAAGTCTCAAAATAAGATATTTATCCAAATCTAATTTCTCTAGTTTTGATATTTCTCCTTCTTCGGCTTCTAGAAATTCTTGGGGTTCATAGTACATTATGTCATCTTGAAAGATGAACTCCTTGTACTCTATCCATCTTTTCCATCTTAACCATAAAAATTTGACACCCCTTCTTGGTTCTATGCATCTATGCGACGAATATTTTCCACAACTTTACTTCCCTAAGTGTGTACCTTGCAAGTGAATCATGTGCCCAAGGTCATCTAGATACTCTACTATCTTGGCATGACAATTGACCTCAGCTCTATGCCTCCATAACCAATTCATACCTAATATAACATTGTATGAGCCTAACGAGGCTACAAATAGATTTACTTCCATCGAGAAACTCGAAAGGTCAACCCTCAAGCCTTGAATAGACATTGCTCTACCTTTTCTCTTGTCTAGTTTACATATTCCACAGGCCAAGACTTTTCCTAAATCCATATTTCCTAGATAACTCACTAGCTAATTTAGGAGAAACAAAACATTTTGTAGCACCAGTATCTATTAGAATGGAAATTGGTGTGCGAAGTAAAGTACTTGGAACCTCAATCGAAGTGATTTGGTACTCCAACTACTAATTATCCAGTGCCACATGGATTCTTTGTTGGAACATTGCTTGCTAGGAGGGTAAGGAATTTTTCATGTGGTTGCATTTTGTATTCTTATTGGGACACTGATTGGTGTAATGATCACTGCCACATGAGAAAGATCCTCCTACTGGTCCTTGCCTTGCAATTGGCTTTCCAAAATTTTCTTCATTCCTTTTGGGGTTGTTGTTGTTACCCCTACGGTCACTCTTAGACTCTACTTTCCTCTTAAAATATAGGTGGTCACCTTTCTTCTTAAAATTTTGGTTGGTTTGAGACCAGTTATACCTTTTTTTACTCTTCTCCTGGTAGGTAGAAATAGACTTTAGCTTTTGCTCCTGCTTGATAGCTTTTCCAGACACTTGATCGATAGTGGTAGGACAGTGTAAATCTACTTCACCATCAATTTGGACATTGAGACCCATTATGAGTTTCCTAATTTGAAATTGCTCGTCCTTCTATTATTGAGGTACATACTTGAGAAGGTGAGTAAATTTCTCCCAATATTTATTCATTGTGGACTTTCCCTATTTTAGATCTTGGAAATCCATAAAATTCTAATTGAAGTATAAATAAGGAAGCCACCACTCACAAAAGAGTTCCATGAGCTCATCCCAATTTATATTTAATGAGCTAAGGCCAAGCTCCATCTTCTTGTTCATCCACCAAGTGGATGCTTCACGAGATAGTTGGAAAGCTCCCCAAATGGCCTTTATCACTTCAAAAATAATTTCTTATTTCAAAAAAAAAAAATCATCTTAGTGAGCCATGCTTCAGCAACATCCCCACTTTTGGTTCCCTCAAATTTAGGAGTGGATTTCCTCATGTCACATGACAATTCTTGAGCAAGATGATTTATTTTACTGCTATTCGATTTTGATTGAGACTCATTGTTCCCATGATCACTTAAAGTGGTGTGATCATTAGATTTTTCTCCTTCTTCATTTGGAACTTCTTGCTCTGGTCTACCTGCTCCCCTAACCTCCTACTCGAGGTGGCCAATTTTGTATCTTATTTCATTCAACATCATTATTATCTGATTCAATTTGGCCTCGAAGTTTCCTGTGGGTTGACCCACTTCATGGCTACTCCTAAGGTTAATTCTTTTTCAAACCATTCTTAAAAAAAGTATCCCAACTAGAGGATTCATTTCAATTTTCTCCTATAGAGGTTTATTTGACAATTTAAAACATTTCATCATTCATTCATACATTATTCATTAAAGAAAATAAAGAAATTTTACACAAGTTTTTATCAATTTATTTATATTTTATTAATTCCTAAGGATTTCAATCATCCTTTAGTGTAGTGTACATGGTTTACATAATAAGACTATTCATAATAGTCGATGGGAGAATATCCCTTAGATTCACTCTCAGAAACATAGTTGTGGGGAACATATCCCTCAAACTCATTATCGGATACAATAACTATAAATTCAAGAGATAAGAGTCCTCGAGGGTCCCTTCGAATCAAAGGTGGACTAACACTCCACTTTGTGGGCATATCCCTTGAGATTGGTAAATAATCAAACTTGGCTAGAGAAACTGGAGGTAAGAACTTGGTGGATTCCCACAATTTCTTTCTCTCTACTTGGATGTGTGTCATAGCACTACTCAAAGTCTCGGTATCCCCAAGCTATATCTCCCCAATGGAATTGGTTCCTTCTATAGTTTTAACTATGGCTTCTCTTTCCTTCTTGGCTTTCAGGTAGTGCTCATTTCCAATCATTGTCTTCCTAGCAATCATCTTGAGTCGCACCATCCTGGCACAAGAAGTCCAAACATTAGGTTCTCATAATGTTAGATGAAATACTAGGGTAGTGAGCTCATAGGTCCTAGAGATGAACTTGGTAGTTCCGATACCACATGTAACATGTCCCAAATTTACCCAATATTTTTTACCTAATTTTTAACTTTAGGAAGAAAATAACACAAGTCCTCAAGTACATGAACATAATTTTTTCCTTTTTTATTATCATAAATGCACATTTCATATATCATTACATGAATGAAGTAATCATTGCATAATTTCCAATAAATAAAATTTATCTTTCAAATACATTTTACAAAAGATTCAAGATCATAAACATGTGCATATCACAACTCACAAGAGTTCAGTGGTTCAATGGTTAAGGTCTCCACCTATTGATCACTCTTCTTCTTTTGTTTCACTATACTTGACAACTGACTACAGGAGGGAGAGCATCACTTGAGTTCTTTTCTGCCAACCACAAACTTAAGCAGTCCCCCACACATCTTCCTAACCAATAAGATTGCCCTACCCTCCAATGAAAATTTTGGTATGGAAACCAAAATAATGTACATATGAGTATTTGGTGTTGTGTCCTACATATCTAGTACATCCATACAATGGATACCTTCCAACTAAGCATGACTCTACTAACTAGTATGCAACCCTCAACCATAGTGAAATGACTATGTAATCAACAACTTTTACACCTACTCTGGCCAAAGATTTCATATATATACAATCCACTTTCTAGGAAGCAGAGTCATATGTTCACCCACCCTTACTCGACTTGGAAACTATAATGACCATTGAACCTCAAAGGTTACATTCATAAACAAGGTTTCAGCAAAAGTGATAACACATCAATAGTGGCATCATAGACCTTAAAGGCTTGATACAATCATTGGATTACCCTATCAATCACTTGTAATGTTGGGTCTTGGTATCTACCTCAATTCAAGTATATAAATATCCCAATCTTAGGGAATAACTTATCATTTTCACATAAGACATATAACCATTTAAGAACATAAGTTCTCTACCCAAGACAATCTATCTAACCCATAAGTGTTCATATCATAATATCATTCAACCTATTCCCATTATGACTCTAATCCATTTTATTGCAAAAAAACAGTCATTCAAGCATTACATATTCAATATTATAATATTATCAGTAATTCTTCAATAGCTTCACTTTCCAAACTCATATAATCATGTTAAAATCATTTCACATTCTATAGATTCCCTAATTCAACTTATATACAAATTAAATGAAAACTAAAGCATTCATAACTATCTAGCATCAAGAGAATGCATACAATAATTGCACAATAATTCCCAATCAGCACTCAACTCAATTTCAGAATAAAAAAGAGAAATAAAGAAGTAGAATATCAAGCATGCCTAGAAAATATAGATCCTAATGAAAACTTGCAACACTATGCTCAAAATCCAAACGCTCTCCTTGATACCTCCTATGTTCTCAGCTCTATAATCAGCTTCTCCTTACTCAAGAAATACTCCAAACTCACAAATCACACTACAATGATTTCCTCACTCACTCAACAATCTACTCTTAAACTCATAAAATGAACTCTAAAATGCACTCAATGACAAAGCAAAATTTACTCAGTAAAATAAACTCAATAAGAATGAATAACCAAATTCTAAGATGTACCTCTCTATTTATAAGAAATAATGAGAAAATAAATGTTGCAGATAATCTATTGGTTTCACCACCTTTCTCCTTTTACTGCCACCTCTCAAACTAAAAAGAAGAACTCAAACCCAAAACTACAACCTTGTTGGTCAACTAGCAAGATGGGTGCTTCATTTCTTTATTGCCGGCAGCAAAAAAAGTCAGCTAATCGACACATACTAAATCCAAAATGAAAAAAAATTGCAACTCTTTTTTGAGTCATAAAAATCAATTGGAACATTCTTAAATACCTCAGAATAAAGTTGTGCCACGATGCATAAGTTTCTAGTTTTAACTTTGCCTTTCTATGTGACATATTAGTCAGTATTACTTTGCAATTATTCACACCCTTTGTTGGGCGACTTGGCTGATTTCAAAATAGCTATAAAATGATATTAATATTCATGTCATGTGTGGCACTTTACTTCACTGTTATACGTGGTTTGTTTGCCAAAACTTTGTTGCCATCGCAACTTCTTCTAGATGCACTTTATATGTTTTCTTGTATATGCTTTTCATCGCATTACTTTTCATTAACAATAGTATGTGTGTGACTCCACCTTTATATATATTGTAACATACACTCTTTTATTATAATACATATTAATATTTATATTTCCCACATATAACCATTACAATAAGTTATTATATATATACATTTGACATTATATATATATATATATATATATATATATGGATTATCATTATTTAATAATAACATATCTATATATTGAAACATAAAAAATAGGGTTGAGGGTTAAAGTGTGTTAAAAGGGGTTCACCACATATGGACCTATTTTCCTTTATTTCATTAGGAAATAAGATCCACACAAATAATTGACTTACAACCCTTAGGTAAGTCAACTCAATGAGGGAATCTATTGATTTCCTTATGATTGAGGAAGGGGGTATCAGCCTAAACAAAAAATTTGGGAGAAAAAATAAAAATAGTATATCAACTCAATTATGCTCATTCAAACTTGAAACAACAATTTAAAGCTCAATACAAATAGAAATGGTAAAATTTTTGCAGATCTAAGAAGGGTTAAACACTGTGTACCAATCACCAAATAGCAGTTTTAGGAGGCCAACTGGTACTCATTCGCCCATGGGTGAATGGGTCTTTGTGTAGATTTTTCAAACAACTTTCGAGAGCCTCCAATTTCATTCTATAGCTTATGTTTTATCTGGGTTTCAATGTCAAAATTTTGGAAATTAGATATGTAGGTGAGTTTTCTTGGCTTGACAACAACTTTGACAATTTTTTGCAACTTTGACAACTTTACAATTTCTCTCTTCAGGATATCTTCAATCCTTCTTTAACCTAAGATTTGCAACACAAACACAAGAGGGAAAAAAAAAAATTTGGTGAATGGGGGTTTGCCTTGGTCAAACCCTGTTTGGATAATTAAACCTTAAATTGAAAAAATGAAATATGAAAGGAATGATGAATGAACAATGTTATGTTGCAACTAACAAAAACCTTGAATAAACCTTTGGAAGTCTGAAATCTTAATCTTAATCTTGCATGAAATAGTTTCAATGGATGTGGATCTTGATGCTTGAAATATGACTTGAATGCTTGAGTTGGATCTTTGAAACCTACATCACAATGTTAGCTCCAAAAACATGCATGATTGCAAGAAACTTTGACATGATGCTTGAGATTTTGATTGCTGCAATAAATCACTAATAAATTTTCTCTTGAATGCCCTTGATCATAAACTTTGCTATATTTTTGCTCACTTCAAAATGCTAGGAAAAACTTAGACTTGATTTGATAAAATAGCCTTGTGTTTATAGGTATGTATCCATAATTTCTCAAAAATTAGACATTACAAGCCAACATTAAAATTTGAATTCAAAAACATTAAAATACCTTCAAAAACATAATTTAAATGTAGGTTCAAAGGCCTAGGGAGGACCCATTCACCCATGGTTGAATGGGTCCCAAGTCCCTATTATTGGAACACACATTGTTCAAGGTAAAGTGTTATGTGTTGGCATTAATTTTTGTCGGGTCTCCCCTTTGGAAAATGTAATTTATTAAGCTTGTAGATGTAAAATAGGGCTTATTAAGGCATAATTAAGTCCAATTTAATTGAGGGGCCCAAACAAAATGTGAAAATGTAAAGGAGTACATTTTTCTACACTACATATATATATATATATATATATATATATATATATATATATTTGATGGTCACACACATATTATGTATCTACGCATGGTTATATGTAGGCATTTCTATCTACGCATACTCATATGTTAGTATGAATGCACCATTGCATATGCACATACATATATATTCAATATATATACGTACCTATATATATGTATATCCAATACTCAAAATATAAGGAAATCAAAGAGTACAAATTCTATTGCGTT
Source organism: Sequoia sempervirens (assembly GCA_007258455.2). NCBI lineage: Eukaryota > Viridiplantae > Streptophyta > Pinopsida > Cupressales > Cupressaceae > Sequoia > Sequoia sempervirens. The sequence continues at coordinate 116,864,556 of VDFB02358134.1, read as the reverse complement.
AGGCCTAGAAACTATTAGGCTAAGCCATGGATGTATACAACAAAGGAAAATTAGAAGCTCTCATTGTAAGAAAGCATAATTTTAAAAAAAAATCACGTATTATTGGATCTTGTTTGACCACCATAAAGATTACAATCCATAAAAGACAATATTATGGTTATTAAGAGCCTAATTAGCCAACGCATCTTCTACTTTGTTTCTCTCTCTAGGTATATGGTTGAATTGCACATCTTGAAACTGATCCTAAAACCTTTTAATTTTCCATGCTTCTTGAGCAATCCTCCTATTAGGACTCTGACCTTTTTTTGGTCCAATAACAAGCTAACAATTACCTTAGAATCTTATTCAATTTGAATTTTTTTCCAACCACTTTTCAAAGACTCGTGTATTCCTTTGTACACATCTTTGATCTTTGTAGCATTGTTGGTGTTATCACCCAAATTTTTAGCAAAGAAAAAAGCCACCAATCTATCAAAGGTTTGAAAAATACCTCCCATAGTTGTGAAACCTTGATTTCCCCTTGATTCTTTGTTAGTATTTATTTTCCCATACTCCATTGGGGGAGCTATCCATGGCCAATCCCTCTTGACTTTATTTTTATGTAAAAAATATGACATAGTTGACCTTTTGGGTTGTAAGTTTGATTTTATATGAACTGCTATTCAAGGGTAAGAGTAGTAACTAAAGGGATCCTATGTTTTATGCTTTTCACGGCATTTATTTTAGTTTTCTCCCAAACATAGGAGATATCTTTGCTTACCTATTGGAAATTTTTGCATTTCTTTCCAGATATTTTAGAGGAGAAGGGAAATGCCAATATTTAAATTTGAAAGTAAATTTTAACCTTTAGGAAGATTTCATTGTCAATCTTTAATCAACTCCTCAAAAGATCTAATGTTGTTCCAATGAATGTTGAACAAATTAGATAAAAGATACCATAAGACTATAACTCACTCGCATTGTAAGAACAAGTGAGAAAGGGTCTCTTTATCCTCCATACATAAGGCACATATAAAATGCCCATAAAATATTCTCTTCATAATATGATCACTAGTTAATACTCTTCTTTGAACAAGCAACGGAAAGAAAGACCTCACCTTACACCATATATGCTTAAAGATATCCCTAAGAGGATGAGGCATACCTATAGTCAAAAAAGCATATACAAATGAAATTGCATAAACACCTAAAGAAGTATTCCCCCACCCTAAAGATTTTGACCATGGAGAAAAAGAAAGAGGATGTGCCATCAAAATATTATTAAGAAAACTTTGTCCCTATTGGAGTAAATAGTAAAATCCGCTAATAATTAATTAACGCCCCTTTTACTTTATACACTTAAGCTAAACTTAGGAGTGTTTATTATATTATTAGATTGAGCTAATTATAGGTCACATTTTCTCAAATCATAAGATGAGAACACTTGTCATGATCTAACTTAATCCTCACCTAGGGTTTCATATAGGTTTATTTTTGCTTTTATAACAATTCATTATTATACATTATATTTATTCATATTCGTTTTCAATACCAAATTCCTTTGTGGATCTCTCTCTCAAGATTGCACTAGAAAAATAATGCATTTTATTTCTAGATGTGATAGTAATTTTGGTTCCAAGTGATTTCTAGGAGTTGTGGGGTTTACTATCAACTCCAACATGGCATTAGAGCACCATTTTTGCAAATTCTTGTTCAAATTTTGAGAGATTCAATCTTGAGAAGAAAATTAGCACTTCTTGGAGAAAAGCAAACCTCACCATCACACTCAAAAGATGTCAAAACCCCTAGATCCATATAAAGCACATCAAAATTTGAATTAGGAGCATTTGGAATATTTTTTTGAGGTTTTTTTTTTACTACGAACAATGTTTCAAGTGTGAACAATGTTTCTAGGTGTGAACATATTTTTAGGTAGTGAAGAGTGTTTTAGGTGTGAACAATTTTTTTGAGCATGAACAATGTTTTGAGAAAGTGAACTATGTTTTTACGCTATGAATAGTGTTTTTTGGCTTTTTTTGACCTATTTTTGTCAATCAAACATAACTTTTGCATACAATGTTGAAAGTAGGCAAACATGATATCATTTGAAAGTAAATTCAAAGAAATTTCTAGTTGAGGAAGTATCATCATTAGATTCTATTTTTTGTATATATTATCATCTATTGAATTCAAATCATCTTTTTTTCCTTCCAAGCTCATAAATTTTCACTTGTATCTCCAATTTTTGTGATTCTTATGATGTTGGAAAGGTATTTCAGATCTCTTCAAATCTATTCATACAATTTTTCTAGAATCCTCCTAAGGTACATTTTATTCATTTTTTTGTGATTTCACATTTTACTCAATTACTTAAGTGTTTTGGTACCTATAAATGATCTATTGTGTAAGATGAATTCATTTGACCTTTTTTACATGCATTGAGGTTATCAATCTTTGATTTTTTTAATTTGAGGAAATATCATTGGTTTTTTTGTTCATTGTTTTTTATTTCATCTCATAAAAAGATAATTATGAGTCTTGGTGAAACAACATTCTAACACATCTCAAGTGTCTTGATCTTCTGTATTATTTGTATGGACTCATACCTACATCAAATACACCAAGGAGTAGATTAGCATGGATTATTATCAGTGATAATGTTGTGGGATTGATTATTCTAATGTTGATCCTAACACTATGTGTGTTGTATTGAACATTGATTTTCCCCACGCACTTTGGACTAGACTTTGGGAGATCCATGGAGACCCTCATATCTCTCCATTCTCAGAGCATCCTATTGTAGATTGTTCCATTCTCCTTGATGATGTATATTGCATACCCTTTGTTGATGATACTTTAAAGGATCTTGAGTATATCATAAGTCTTGCATGTTTTGATAGTTGAAAGACTTGGCTTCATGTTCTCACTTTTCATATTGAGACCCAATATTCATATTCTATTGTTCTTGATCAATTTGGAATCACCACATCCTTGTCCCCTATTGGTTTAGTGTAGTAGGACATTCATGTTCTTCTAGCCATAACTACTTGGGATTCATATTTTATAGACATACCATCCTTGTTTATGGAGTCTCAAAATTTAGATTTGGAGGATTATTTTGAGGACATTCATATCCTCTTTCTTGATAGCCACATCATCATTGTTAGCCCATCATCATCACAATATTAGGAGTTTGTTCTACATCAATCTCATTCGAACATGTGGACATTTGAGCAATTTTTAGAGGAATATATCATTTGGATTTGGATTCCCTATTCATCCAACTTTTGGGATGGATTATCCAATCACTAATGGATCTATTTCTTCCTAAGGGAAGAAATATTTTCAAATAGTGGATTGTGTTATATTTTTTAGTTTTCATCATTGGTATAGGAGCTACTTCTTTATGGGTGTATTCATATCCCTATTTTCTCTCTCCTATTAGGTGGAAATTTATTCTACTTATGTAACATAAGTGTTCCTTGGGGGGTCCTATTGAGTCCTTGTTTCCTTCTTTCACTAGTGTAGTTATTTCATTTTCCTCTTTTGGAGTGGAGTTTTTTTCCCATGTGGTTTTTTCCTTTTATTTGGTTATGAGAATTTAAATTTTTTGTATATGGGTACCTTATTAGTCCTTGTAGTTGAGACCCATTCTACATGCATCGTTGCATTCATCATTAGGTTTTTAGCTTCTCCCTAAGTTGGTCTTAGAGGGGGTGTTGGAGTAAATAGGAAAATCACCTAATAATTAATTATTAGGCTCTTTTTACTTTATACACTTAAGCTAAACTTAGGAGTGCCTTTTTATTATTATATTAAGCTAATTATAGGTCACACTTTCTTAAAGCATAAGATGAGGACACTTGCTATGATCTAACTTAATCCTCACCTAGGGTTTCATGTAGGTTTATTTTTGCTTTTATAAAAATTCATTATTGTACATTATATTTATTCACATTCATTTTCAATATCAAATTCCCTTGATGATCTATCTCTCTCTCAAAGTTGCATTAGCACAATAATATTTTTTTCTCTCTAGATGTGATAGGCATTTTGGTTGCAAGTGATTTATAAGAGTTGTGGGGTTCACTATGAACTCTAAAAATCCTTCCCACTCAATGAGAGTTGGATATTCTAAAACAAGAATCCAACACTTACCAATTTACCAAGGATAAGTGACAACTCTACCATAATTTGCTACCTCTATTCATCCTTTATCTTGCATAACCTCCATGATTAGCTATAACTAAGGATATTGGGATATAATAAGGGTTTTTCCATGCCAATAATATGTCCAAAAATTTATGTTTTCCCATTATGCATAATCTAGAAAAGTTATTGTTTAATGACCTCTTCACCAACTCTAAGGACAATAGGGATAGATGGCCCTATAGAGGGAAGGGATAACCTAATAATAGGGTTCAAAGGATTATTCTTTGTGTATTTGGCTCTAACATTGATAGCCTGTAATTCATCGGGATAAACTAACATCCTCCAATATAACTTATAAACAAGAGCCTTAGTCTACTTGTAAGAAGATTTGAATCCTATTCCACCTTCTTAGATTTATATAGACATTCCCATTTGACTAAGGACCACATTCTCTTTCCCTGCAAACCACTCCATAAATTTTGTGGCATATACAATCTAATTGTTTCAAAATAGTTCCTAGAATATTCAAAGAAAAGGAATCATATATTGGGAGAGCTTGAAGAACCACATTGACCAAATTTAGTCTATCACCTAAAGCTAGGCATTTGTTCATCCATTTATTCATTTTTAATTCAACTTTGTTGATGAGCCAATGTTAGTCTCGAATCTGCTTGGGAGAAAAAGGAACACCCAAATATTGAAGTGGGAGTGAACCCCTTTGAAAATAGAATATAGAAAGGATTTATCCCTCTTGTCTAAGAGAACAATAGAAAAAATACTAGATTTAGCCTAATTAATTAACTAACTAGTAGTTGATGAAAACACATGGGGAAGTTTCTCAAATTTTTGGACTTCTAAGAAAGTAGCTTTTCCAACAAGCATAGAGTCGTCCAAAAACTAGAGATGAGATAGGAAATGAGCTATTTTATCCAACTGAATGCCATGATTTTTTTCTCTTGATAAGCTATAATAACAAGTTTACCAAGATATTTCACCAAAATAACAAACAAAAAGGGAGATGAGGGATCTCCTTGAAAAATTCCCCTAGAAACCATAAACATTTAAGATGAGGTTCAATTCACCAAGAATAAAAAGGAGACTAGGATAAGAAATATTTGACCCAATCTATCCATTCCTTAGTAAATCCAAATTGTGCCAAAAATTTACATAAAAATTCCCAATCCACTCTATCATAGGCCTTAGACAATCTAACTAAATAAACATAGAAGTGAATTTTTGGATGTCCAAAGAATATAGGGCTTCCTAAACTAACACAATCTCATCATGTATTTGGTGTCCAAGGAAAAATTCTCCTTGTTAAGGGGAAATAAACTTGTGAAGGACAAGTTTCATACTTTTAGCCATTACTTTGGTAATAATTTTATACAAAAAATTACACAAAAGAAATAATCTTGAAACTGGAAATATTATGCACCTCATTAATCTTGGGAATGAGAGACATGAAGGTTTAATTAATTCCTTGAGCATTGTTTTAGTTTTCCTCACCTCTTTCACAACTTGAAGGAGGTCTCTTTTGATTGTATCCTAGAAATCTTGACAAAACTAGATTAGGAATCCATCCAAACTAGGAGTTTTACCTTTCTTCATGTTGAAAACTACTTGTAATTCCTTTTCCAAGAGTGGCCCTATGAGCTGCTCATTATCCTACTGCAACATAAGACTCAACAAAGAATTCAACACTATAATCACCTTCAGATCCCACAAAGTATAATTCCATCTAAGGCCCCCTATGAATTGAGAGCTAAGTGTTGGACCTTGGGCCAAACTCTATCCACTAAAAACTACATAAGATCTATGGAAGCTTTGGCCTCTTAGATGAAAGCAACAAAGGATGATGATTTTGGTTGTTCTTTTGAGTTCTTGTATTTTGGAATAGTTACCTTTCAACCACCTAATACTCTAAGTAATAAATTTTATTGAGAAGAATGTTGGAATATTTGGGTCAAATCTCAAGCAATGTCAGCATTACTCAAATTTTGACCTTCTTGTTGAAGAGTGATCTATTTTGATTTTTCGACAACCTTAATATCAGTGTCCATCTTTAATTTTTTCCTCTTTTCTTGAGTCATGCCTAAAGAGAGAGTTATTTTTTTGTCACATATTAGGATTAACCATAAAAAATAGAGCTTGATTTTCCCTTTCCCCTTCACCTATATGCTAATTCTGATTAACAAATTGGTCTTGGTGCTTGGCTTTACATTGGTATCTTTCCATAGTTATACAGGCTACATCCAAGGTTGAGTGAGCTTGGAAAGCAACAAGTTGATAGTGGTCCTATTTATTCACTTATGTCTCTAGAACTTGGGACTCCATAATATCCTCAATTTCAATATCTTCTTTTTCCCATCATAGACTTGCAAATCTATTATGAGCGTTTCCTTCCAATTGTTCTTGAACAATTTTCCTCACTATTTCTTCTTCTTGGGAGTGATAAAATACTCTTGAGGCTTCTCTTCCACAACAAATCCATGAACTTTCAACACAAAATCTTTGAACATATGATCACAATCATGAAAAATACAATAATGAAAGGGAATATTTTCATAGTTGAACACCTAATCCCAATTCTCCTCCTCCATAACCAAAGAAATATTTGTTGGAAAGGGATTGCTAAGATCCAACAACACATATATACTAGCATAAATTATTTGTTCTAGCTTAAGGGAAGTATCAATCAACATCATGAAGTCCCAAGAGTATTACCAATCATTGGAAAAATATTCATATTCCAATATTTTAAAGCAAGAAGCCCAAATAATTATACCTAAACAAGAACTATTGAAAGCAATTCTTCATTAGCTTTGAACATAAGGTGTCAAGTTTCATGAACAAGCCCACATGTCCAAAAAAACCAAGGCCAACCTTGGAATATAAATTCCCTATCTATGATTGAAGCAAAAAGGATCAAGAAATATCTATTAGGATAAACAGATCGTATACTCACCTTTAGTAGTCCAAGCCTTTTTTTCCCTATCCTTTTAAGCCAATAGTAAAGGACGAAAACCCAAAAACTAGATTTTCAAATCCCCTTGTAGGGCCTCTTCGAAAGAGAGTTTAACTAAGTTCCCTTTGTCCATGACCATATCCTGACCCATGACAACCATGATAGAGAAAGGTGATAAAAATAAAGCCAATAGAGAAAAAATGGAAAAACATTAGAATAAGCATTTGTGATATAAAGGGTAAAGACCCCTGAGGTCAATGACAAGGAAAACAAGAGGAAAAAATTGCATAAAGGATGAAAAAATTCCAAGGACACATTGTTCTATAACTATCAGTATCAAACCCTATCACCCTAAACTAATATCCTAACAATTTTTTTTCTAAAGTGATTTGAGAGATTTGGAAGAATAAACAAAAAGCTAAAAAGGTTAATTTCCATTCACCATCAAAAAAAAAAAATTTGCAATTCATTTTTTCTTTTATCAAACAAATGTTTGTTGATTTTTTTATGCTATTTTTTAAACTTTTAAAAAAAATCTTATATCACATGTAATAATTAAACGAATTAAAATTTACTGTCAAATTTACATTGTAGAAATATAATTATTGGAAAATGAAGATCATAATTTTTTTTTATAGAAAATGACCATCACAAAATCTCTTTTTTTGTCACTTTTGAACAATTTGATGACTGCATGAATGCAAAAATAATGAGAGACCAAAATATTGAAATATGAGTGTGCAAAAATGTAGAAACAATTGTGCCAAAAGTACAAACCCATGCCTCTTATAACAATGTTCACATTCAACATCATTATTTGTGACTCTTTTAGACGCCCTTTGATACACATTATATAAAATTATAATGACACAACTAATTGTAGAATTACACATGGTATACATTTCTCTTTTGTTGTGAAGAAGAACAAATAGTCTATTGAGCAAGAAGACTTTCACACATGGTTTGCACATCTAATTTAGAATTTGTTATTGTATGTTTTCTTTAGTTTTTTTGTTGTTTTGATGTGGAAAAAAATTTCTTTATCCATGGGTTGTGAATTTTGATTCAAGGATAAATTTGTAGAGAGGTTTCATAGGAAACCTTCTCTTATACCATATTGAAAATAGTTTGAGACTACTCTCAAAAATACATTAACAAGTCACCAAAAACTCATATGACATGACTACCTAAATTAGGTTACAAAGTCATTGATTAGATCATAGAAACTAATTAAATCCCTATAAGAAACTTTCCAACAACTAACCTATTAACCTTACTAATATTTACAATGTTAATTTATTTAACTAACAATAATATGTTAATTTACTATGACATACTATAATTTCTAACATCAATATAGAATCCATAGAAATAGAAAAATCTTCTTTTTCCTCCATCTTTCACCACATAATTGTAACACCTAGTGGAGGAATAACATTTATTGCTAGAATAAGAATCATTCAAAGAGGTTATCACTAAATTAGCCTTACCAAGCTATGACCCTAAAAATACAAAATTGTATTCTCAATCTCTTGGGGCATGCACAAGATAAGAAGAAAGAACCTCAGAATTAGTCCAAGCAGAGCATGTAAGTCGTGGCTTAACATATCCCTCTAAAATCTCTCTCTATCGTCCATATTTTCTCCATTGAGTTCTTCAATGGATTTCTCTACCTCTACTAATCTCAAGAACCATAAAATGCAAATCCTCTATGACGCCCATGCTCCTAGTCCCTTGGCATGCAAATATTAGCAGTTCTAACAACAGGAGTGCATAATCACTAAAGTTTATCTTTCTCAATATGATAGGAAAGATTGTAGAAAAAATCATTAAAAAATGCCTTTAGATTTCTTGCTTGAAGATCTTTGTTGGAGTTCGAGAGGCATTAAGGAGCATAATAATATATTATTTAATAATTAATTAACACATAAATGGTATACAATGTTTTGTGTCAGACATTATTAATATTTCTATTAATTATTGTAAACAATCTTACACTTTCATTTGAATTAATAGATCAATATGCAACAACATGATTCTTGCATTGCAATAAATAATGCTTTCTTTATTGAACATTTTTATAATTATGAAACATGTGATTTGGTATTTTTATTCACAAAAAATAATATTTCTTAAAATTGAATTAAAAAATTATAATTGTTGGTTTGCATTTCTACTCTATCTAGAAAACAACATTTGATAATTATGTTGAAAGTGTTTCCTATATGAAATGGATGACTTGCTTTTTGAAATCAATAGTTGACAATTGAGGAGAAGGATGCAAGACAATACAATTAATCTCAACCATTATATTTTTCTTATCATTCTTTATTTTTATTTTTAAAATGATTTAATAATTTAAAAGCAAGTTTTTTGTTTTAAAAACAAAGAAAAGAAAATAATTTGATGAGATTGAAATGAAAAATAGAATTATATTTTATTGTTATTTCAACTCTAATAAATTTAAAATTAGTTTTACTTTTTTATTTAATTATTTATTAACTTAATAAATTTATTATTTATTACTTATTTTTTAGAATTATTATTCTTATTAATATTTGCATTTTGATATATTTTGACTTTACATTTAGTTTATTTTATTCTAATTTTTAATTTAAACTTAAGTTTTAAATTTATTTTAATTATTTGTCTTCTTTTAAAATTACAAAATAATAATTTTAAAATAAATTTAAAACTTAAAATCTAAATTAAAAGTTAGAGAGAGAAATTAACTTTGGATCTCTTTTTGGCTGACTTTTTGTTGATGGGTCACTGTTGTTGGGTTGTTTTTTGCTTAATTTTATTTTCTTATATCTCAGCTGCTTTCTGATGTAAAGGGTTTCAGGCCCCTTCAAAACCTATATTTTACCTCTAATAAAAAACTTTGGATCAATCATTTTGTGGCAGAAATCCAAGGATAGCATGTATTCTATCTGATGAATCACTTGCCAAATAGGCCTGATTGATTCTGGAGCATCTTTCCACATGACATCTCATAGAGACTAGTTCATGAAGTATGAAAAATATGATGGTGGAAAGGCGTATTTGGAAAGTGATTCATCTTTGGAAATTGTTGGCCGTGGCAGAGTCAGAATTCAATTCCCTGATGGAAGAGTGAAGGGAATCAATGATGTAATGCATATACCACGTCTGGCTCGAAATCCACTTTTTGTTAGTAAGTTGAATGATATTGGAGTGCAAATCATGTTCTCTGGAAATGGTTGTAAGATGACTAGAGGCTCTATGGTGCTAGCAAGGGGTGCTCGAATTGGTACCTTGTATAAGCTTGATGCACATGTTGTGAAATGTAATAGTGTCTCTGTAAAGTCACTGAAAGCTACTCATGGGGAAAAAGAGGAAAAAATCATGATTGTGTAAACTCTATGAAAGTTAAACTTCCAGTAGAAAAGACTATGCTCTGGCATCATAGGCTAGGCCACATTGGTGAGAAAGGTTTAAAAACCTTGAAGAATAAAAACCTGGTTGAAGGGATTGATGATTGTAACCTCGAATTTGAATTTTGTGAACATTGTATATATGGTAAACAACACCGTGTTTCATTTTACTCCAGTCCTCACAAATCTTCTGGTTTGCTTGATTATATACATTCTGATGTTTTTTTTCCAGTGAATGTTCCTTCTTTGTCTAAGTCAAGGTACTATGTATCATTCATTGATGATTATTCAAGAAGAGTATTTGTTTATTTTTTGAAAAGTAAATCAGAAGTGTTCAGTCGGTTTAAAAATTTAAGAACCTTGTAGAAAATTAGATTGGAAGGAAAATAAAATGTTCAAGGACTGATAATGATGGTGAATTTTGTTCTGATGATTTCGAGAGGTACTATAAAGATCATGGGATTAAAAGACATAAAACTACACCTTATACTTCGTAGCAAAATGGAGTTGCAGAAAGGTTCAACAGGACAGTGATGGAAAGAGCACGAAGTATGTTGAGCAGTGCTAGCTTAGAGGAGAAGTTCTGGGTTGAGGCAGTTGTTACAGCATGTTACTTGATAAATCGTTCTCCTAATTCTACTCTTGTTGAGAAAACACCTTTTGAAGCATGGTCTGGTAAGAAGCCCTCTTTAAGACACATTTGTGTTTTTGGCTGTGAGGCATTTGCATATGTGTTGAATGAGAAAAGATCTAATTTGGAGAACAAGGTTGTTAAATGTATTTTTATTGGCTATAGTGCTAGCATAAAAGGATACAAGCTTTGGAATCCTGATACGGAGAAGGTTCTATACAGTAGAAGTGTTATCTTTCATGAGTTGAAACCTTCTACCTTGGATCTGCAGTCAGAGACAAAATTAGAAAACAAAAAGGATGTAGTTGAAATTCCTCTGACACTAGAGAAAGAGGAATTTAAAATTCAAAATGTACCTGAAACTGAGGAGAGCTCAAGCAATTATGAGAGTTCTGATGAAGAAGAACAACCTCAACCTTAGTAAGTGAAGAGGTCAACTCGTGAAAGAAAGCAACCTGATAGGTATGGGTTCTCTTTAATAGATTCTACTTGTGCCTATGCTTTAATTTCTAGCACTAATGAGCCTAGGAATGTGAAAGAGGCATTTAGAATGTCTGATTCAAACTCTTAGTTGGAAGCCATGAATCAAGAAATGGCATCATTAAAAAAGAATGATACTTGGAGTTTGGTGCCCTTGCCTGAAGGCAGAAAAGTTGTGGGCTGCAAATGGGTATTTAAAAAGAAAATGCGTCTGGATGGCAGTGTGGAAAAGTACAAGGCGAGGTTGGTTGTGAAGGGTTATTCCCAGGTAGAGGGAATTGATTATGGGGAGATTTTTTCTCCTGTAGCTAAGCTGACATCTATTAGACTCCTTTTGTCACTTGCAGCAACGTATGACTTAGAGGTTGAACAGATGGATGTGAAGACAGCATTTCTTCATGGTGATCTTGAAGAAGAAATTTATATGTCCTAGCCTAAGCACTTTGTGGAGAAAGGTAAAGAAAAATTTTGCAAGTTGAAAAAATCTTCGTATGGTTTAAAGCAGTCTCCTAGAATGTGGTACCTAAAGTTTGACACTTTTGTTTTGTCATTGGGATTTGTAAGATCAAAATATGATCATTGTGTGTATTACAAAGTTGAAAGTGATTGAGTCCTTATTATTGCTCTCTATGTTGATAATATGTTGTTCATAGGCAATAGTAAGTTAATGATTTCTGATCTTAAGTCTCAGTTGTATGCAAAGTTCAAAATGAAAGATCTTGGTGCAACTAGGTATATTCTAGGAATGGAAATAACCAGGGACAAGAAGAATAGAAAACTTTGGCTCAGTCAGAGTAAGTATGTCAAGACTATTCTAGAGAGATTTTGTATGACTAATGGCAAACAGCTGGTTCCAATTTTGTAGCGAACGAAGCTATCTGTTGAAGACTGTCCAAAATATCCTACTGAGATGGAGGACATGACCAATGTGCCTTATGCTAGTGCAGTTGGCAGTCTAATGTATGTAATAGTCTATACAAGACTAGACATTTCCCAAGCAGTGGGAGTACTTAGTCAATTTATGGCTAATCCTGGAAGGACACATTGGGATGTTGTGAAAAGAGTATTTAGATATTTGAAGGGCACTTTAGAATATGCTTTGTGTTACCATGGGAACTTGGTTGAATCACATAGGACTCTTAGTATTCGAGGCTATGTGGATTCTGATTGGGCAGGGGACATTGATAGTAGAAGATCCACCAGTGGATATATTTTCATGATGAATGGTGGTGCAGTGAGTTGGATGAGTAAGCGGCAGGTTGTAGTCACTTTGTCCACTACAGAGGCAGAATACATGGCAGCAACGCATTCCTATAAAGAAGTAATTTGGTTAAAACATTTGTATTCTAACAATGGTTTTGATGTAGGGAAAATAATAATTTACTGTGACAGTCAGAGTGCTATCTATTTGGCAAAAAATCCTACTTTCCATGCCAGGACAAAACAGATAGATGTACAGTATCATTTTGTATGAGATATGGTGGAGGATGGAAAGGTCTTTTTAGAAAAAGTGGATACTTTGGAGAATGTTGCAGATGTATTGACGAACCCAGTGAGCACAGAAAAGTTTAGGTTGTGTGCCAGTTCGATGGGCCTTAGTGCCTATGAATTTTAGTAGTTTTATTGTGCTCTAGAGGTGCTTGTGTGATCTTCATCAAGTGGGAGATTGTTGGAATAATGTGTCTCAATCTCATAGGCTGAAACCTCTGAAAGAGAAAATTCAGTGTGACATCTCTTCTATCTGGCCAACTAACAGTTGTGTAGCCTTGTGAAATTTTCAAGTCGCCGAGACCTTCTTTCTATCTTACCGATTGAAGCCTGTCGTTGTGACATTTCGTTTGTTGTGAATTTTCTATCTCTCTCCACTCAAGGAGATCTCTGGCCGATGGTTTGGTTTCGTGTGATGGTCGGGGAGACTCTTGGCAACAGATGGTTTGTCTTGCTGACAGTGTTACACTCAGAGCCACCGGGGAGAGACTTCAACACTCAGTAAGAGCTCTTGGCGACGGGTGATTGTCTCACTGATGAGCTAGTCTATTGTCAGTATGACTCTTGGTGAAGGGTGGTTTCGGGGTGACTTGGAACTTTCAGTGTTACCTCTTAGTGATAGCCTAAGTCTTGCCGACGAGTGTTCTTTTCAGTATGACTTCAAGGGCTCGGTATGATCTCTTGGCGAATAGCGATAGTCTTGCCGATAGGAATGCTGATGTCTATGTGACTTTGGAACTTTGGTATGACCTCTCGCCGACTAGCAATTGTCTTGGCGATAGCGCTACATGTGATGGATATCAGTATGATGTCTTGGCAACAAGGGGAAGTTCGAGTGACAGTTTGTGAACTCGTTATAATGTCTTGTCGATGGTGAGGACTCTTGGTGATAACTACAATCAGGTCTTGTGGCATCAGGGAGACACGGTTAGTGTCTCACTGACATGCAAACATAGGTTGAATTTTGTTGACTGTTGGAAGACTATCCTACATGGTGTGTCTTTGACCAATTAGAGAAGTCGAATGGGAACCATTGGAAGTTAGTCTATTGTGGTCGTTCTGTGAGGAAGTTCAACATACAGGGATGACATGGATATACTCTGTAATTGCAGATGATGTTTTGTTCGATCAACAGTTGGACGATCAGTGTGATGAACAGTTGGATGAATAGTTCGATGTATGATCAATGTGAATTCAATTCTGAGAGTATTGTAACTTGAATGTTCTGTACAAGGTTGATCAATGATTATGTTGTTGTAAATTGACATCAGAAAGATAAGTCTGATCTTTGTATGTAATCTTCATTACTATAATACAAAGAGGCTTTTCTTGGTGTGGTGGGTTTTTCTCCCTTAAGGGTTTTCCCACGTAAATCTGGTGTTCATCTGTGTATGTTAAATTCTTTGTTTATGTTATTTCTTAGAAGTGTATCTTAATTGGACTATAATTGAAAATTTAAAAGCACCTCTACATTCTTCCCTGAGGTTCTGATGTTAGGAGAGTTGTTTCCACACCTTAGCTTTCCTTACAGTTGAGTACCTTGATGGGTGTTTGAAACCCTGATGGTCCTAATTTGAAAGGATAACACCAAGGAGATATACCTGATTGGCCAATTAGGCCAAATTTTCAAAGCAACTATACTCCAAACTATCTTCCCATCCCAAATAATTATAGACAGTCATTTACTAGACCACAAAACCTCCAAATCCACAATATTTAACTTGAGAGTCACTCCTTTAAGCCCACTTTTACAAAACCCTCATTTTTAGCAAGTTTAGGGTGGGTTTATTAAAAATCCTATTCTCACAACTCATAACACATTTCCAAAGAATCAAACATGCTTAAAAGAACCTGCACATGCTTAAAATTCCCTCACAAACTACTGCCCCAAAGGATTTCAACTCTTAAACCACTCAATTCCACCAAAACTCATCAAATTGCCAACTAGGGCATCACACCAAACCACTCAACTCGCCTCCCCTGCTCCAGAAACTATGCACATATGTTCCCTACCCCTAATTATTCCATTCTACCAAGTTACAGTAGGATACAATGGGTGGAATGGCTAAAAAGTCATTTTTACACACTCAACTACTTGCATTTGACCACCTTTTCCCCAAGCAAGAATTCGCCGCCATGGGAAAAGGCCTCCAAAATAGAAAAAAATGAGAGAGGTTATTGTAGAGGGGCCCAACATGATCCCATAGGATTAGACGAGAATTTTCTAAGCATCACGGTGTCTGAATATGACCATGTTGAATTTTGCAGCCATTTTGCACTTTGGACTCTTAAGGGATTTTGTCGATTGAATGTAGCTTGGAATGATTCCACGTGTTTTAGTGTGAAAGAGGACCATTCCTAGCGTAAATATACCCACCCAGATGCATCAGAATAGTTTTTTTGGTTACACGAGTTATAGAACGAAAGTTGCACCACTTTGCAACTTTCAACTACTTGCATTTGACAACTTTTTCCGCAATTGAGAATTTGCCACCATGTGAAAAGGCCTCTAAGATAGTGAAAACTGAGAGAGGTTATTGTAGAGTGGCCCAACATGATCCCATAGGCTTAGATGAGAAGTTTCTAAGCGTCACGGTGTCTGAATACGAGCATGTTGAAGTTTGCAGCCATTTTACACTTTGGACTCTTAAGGGATTTTGTCAATTGAATGTAGCTCAGAGTGATTTCACGTGTTTCAATGTGAAAGAGTACCATGCTTAGCGTAAACGTACCCACCGAGAGGCATCGAGATAGTTTGTTTGGTCACACGAATTATAAAACAAAAGTTGTACCACTTTGCAACTTTCAACTACTTGCATTTGACAACTTATTACAGAGGGGCCCAACAGGGTCCCATAGGCTTAGATGAGAAGTGTCTAAGCATCACGGTGTTCAAATACAAGCATGTTGAATTTTGCAGCCATTTTGCAATTTGGACTTTTAAGGGATTCTCTAGGTTGAATGTACCTCAAAGCGATTATGCATGTTTCGATGTGAAAGAGGACCATGTTTAGCATAAACGTACCCACCCAGACACGTTAGAACAATTTGTTTGGTCACACGATTTGTAGAATGAAAGTTCACTACTTTGCAACTTTCAACTACTTGCATTTGACAACTTTTTCCCCAAGCGAGAATTCGCCACCATGGGAAAAGGCCTCCGAGATAGAAAAAATTGAGAGAGGTTATTGTAGAGGGGCCCAATGCAATCCCATAGGCTTAGATGAGAATTTTCTAAGCATCACAGTGTCTGAATATGAGCATCCTAAACTTTGCAGCCATTTTGCACTTTGGACTCTTAAGGGATTTTACTGATTGAATGTAGCTCGAAGCGATTCCGTGTGTTTTGGTGTAAAAGAGGACCGTGCCTAGCATAAATGTACCCACCTAGATGCGTTGAAACAATCTGTTTGTTCACATGAGTTGCAAAACAAAAGTTACACCACTTTGCAACTTTCAACTACTTGCATTTGACAACTTTTTCCCCAAGCAAGAATTTTCCACCATTGGAAAATGCCTACAAGATAGAAAAAACTGAGAGAGGTTATTGTAGAGGGGCCCAACATGATCCCATAGGCTCAGATGAGAAGTTTCTAAGCATCACGATGGTTGAATACGAGCATGTTGAAGTTTGCAGCCATTTTGCACTTTAGACTCTTAAAGGATTTTGTCGGTTGAATGTAGCTTAGAGTGATTTTGCATGTTTCGATGTGAAAGAGGACCATGCCTATCATAAAAATACCCACTCAAACACATCGAAATAGTCCATTTGGTCACACAAGTTGTAGAACGAAAGTTGCACCACTTTGCAACTTTCAACTATTTGCAACTTTCAACTATTTGCATTTGACAACTTTTTCCCTGAGCGAGAATTCACCACCATAGGAAAAGGCCTCCAAGATAGAAAAAACTAAGAGAGGTTATCATAGAGGGGCCCAACACGATCCCATAGGATCATACGAGAAGTTTCTAAGCATCATAGTGTTTGAATATGAGCGTGTTGAAGTTTGCAGCCATTTTGCACTTTGGATTCTTAAGGGATTATGCCAATTGAATGTACCTTGGAGCAATTCTACGTGTTCAGTGTGAAAGATGACCACGCCTAAATATGACTAAACAACTTCCAACTGCTTTCCCCATAAAATACAACAAGATGACTCTTGAACTTCCACCATTTGACTATAAGTTGCAATTTTGATAACTTTAACACAATTTTGTAATTTTTGCAATATTTTGTAACTTAGACCTTCCAAGCACCTAAAGACCTATAAAAGGACTCCTTACATCATAAAATGGTCTAAATTACCTTATTTTTTGAACAAAAAGACTCAAATACCCCTAAACAACCAAAATACCTCAATTGTCAACACTTGCATAAAATGCTCTTGGTGCCCCTGCACCAGTTAGTGCTTAGGGTGTCTTAATGTTTTTGGTCATGAATAAGGTCCTTTGTGATGCAATGAAAGGGAGGTCCACAACTATCCAAACTCAAATTCACTTGAATAAATCAAACTTCCAACCTTCAAACCCTAACAAGGGTGACTCTTCTCAACTTCGCTATTCAATCTTGTAGGTGTGCAGCCTAGGTTTTCCTCTCACAAATTTCAAGAGACCACTCAAAGCCACAAAAAAACTACCATTTCAAGAACCAATTAGGGCACTTTTAAACATATCACAAAATCACATGTATTTACTTTGGAACCATACCATCAAATTGACCTTGAACGCTTGGAAAGGGGCTCCAATTAGCCCACTTTAACAAAGGAACTCTCCTTCAATCTTGCTGCCACTCAAAATACCATTGGAAAATCCTCAAACTGACTCCAAAACCACAAATTCTTCAACCACTGAGTCAAAAATTGCTTGCTAAGATTCTCCACAAAACCCTCATTTTTCACCAAATAAGTAGGTGTTTATTGAAAATCCCATCTCCAAACCTCATTCAACCTCAAAATCTTTTCAAAAACTCTTATTTCACCCTCCACAAACTTAATTCACCTTCAAATTATGTTTCCCCCAAATTTATCACACATTTCCTTCTTAAAACCTCTCAATTTCACCCATTTTCACTCTTTGTTCAACTAGGGCTTCAAGCCCAAACATCCAAATGACCTACGTTGCCTTTGCAGAAATTTTGTCAAATCAAACTCCACTTGATAACACTAAAACAACTAGGTTCTAACCTTCTTCCAAACTATTGCTTTAATTTGCTACTTCAAGCTATGCCTCCTAAGCCTAAATTCATGCTTTTTCCATAGGGGCAGCATGGAAATTTCCACCAAATGTCTTTTCCACCCATTGTATTCTATTGTAACTCAGTGGAATGGTATAATTAGGTGTAGGGGGCATGTGTGCATGATTTTAGGAGCAGGGGTGGCCATTTCGGGGTTTGGGCATGATGCCTAGTTGTCAAGAATGTGTTTTTTGAGTGAAATTTGGAGGTTAAGAGTAGGTAGTGATGGAAAAAACTTGGGGAAGCACTTTGTAAGAGTTAATTAAGCAAGGGTAGACATATTTGAAGGTGTTGGATGCATTGAAACAATGAGGAAAGGTTTGGAGGTGAGGTTTTCAATAAACCCCCCTTGAAACTTGTCAAAAGTGAGGGTTTTGAGTTTTGGAGTGTTGGTAAGTATTTCATTGGAAGATGATTGTTGATTAGTGCTTATGTACCCTAGTCATGATTGTCTAATGGTTTTTTGTGTCTAGAAGGAAGATTAAAGGGTAGTTGGTTTGTTGAGAGTTTGCCACCCTACTTTGCATCACTTTGGCATGTTTATCAACATAAAACTATGGTATTTTTTGAATTTCAATATGTAATGATAATGCAATATGAAATATGTAGTGTGAGACAATTAAATTTGTGTATTTAAAATTTAAAGTTAAAATGTTAAACGTTACCATTGTTCTTGTCTTCAAAGTTGTTTAAACTATATAATTTAACCATAATATAACTAAGCAATATATGATATAATTTAACCATTATTCATTATTTTTTATTGTCAACTATATAATATAACCATTATTTTTTATACTATTGTACATTGATATTTAACCATTGCTCAAGATTAAATTTTTGAACAGTTTAAACATGCACATGATGAACAAATTATTTTCATTCTCAACTTCTATATTTCATATTATCCAATAATCAAGTGTATGTCCATATACAAAAATGGCATCAACACCAACTCAAACATTTTTTTACAAAATGTGGCATATTCCATCTCAATATCTATTCAAAATATACATGCAAAAATTTCTATCTCATCCTAAACTACTAGTGGATCATCAAAATGGAGCCTCTTTGAAGCACTCTTTGGCTTTGATGGTAACTACACAAGAAAAATTCAAACCACAATTGTGATTAGTTATATTATATAATTTAAAATTGAATAATTAACATCAAAATCAATATACATTGAATTATAATTGAACTCTAAAATTGCAATCTTGATTACCTCATATATACGTCTCTTCAAACTGTCATGAGTCCTAGAATATGCCCTTCTAAAAGAACTAATCATACCAACTTTTGCAATGTCAATTTATATATGTGAACAAAAACATCAAATTGATACAAGTTAGCATATAATTGTCAGTAATAGGAACATATTTACCAAACACAAAATAAAATAAGCACACACCTCTTTAGGCATCTCTTTTTCTTTATCTCCTTCAAGTGTTTCGACACCTCCTCCCTAAGGTGTTTCAACACCTACTCCTTCAAGTGTTCCAACACCTACTCATATAAGAGGAAAATAAGATAAACATATAAGTTAATATATAATTTCATTAATGACAATTCAAATGACAAGCAAGTATATAATGCATGAATTTAGGCCTAAAAGGCATGGGTTGAAGTAGCAAATTGAATAATTTGTTTTGAATAAGCCTAGAACCAATTGGTTTTAGTGAGATCTGGTGGGGTTTGATGTGTTTGAAGGTTTTCAAGGATTGGGGAGGTCATGTGTATGTTTGGGCATGAAGCCCTAGTTGAGAGAAGTGCATTTTTTAATGGAAATTTGAGGTTTTAGAGACTAAAAGTGGGTGAAGTTTGGGGGAAGCATAATATTAAGGATTATTAAGCATTTTTAGGCTTAAAAAGGGTTTTTGAAGTGGTGATAAGGTCACATGAGGCCTGTAGATGGGTTTTTCAATGTATTCTCCAAAATCCCATTGTATCGTAGGGGAAACAAGGCCAATTAGGCCTCTTTTCCAAAGAGACACCTTCCCAAACACCTGAAATCAAGTCAAACACCATGGAAATTCATTAAATAGGTTACCAACCTTAATATTTCACAATTTTTAGAGCTCCAACCACTCACCAAGCTACCAATCTGCTAAACCCTCACTCTCAAGCCACCAAACCTAGGTTTTCCAAGGAGACTTATAGAAAATCTCTCTTTCCAAATTAAATCTCACATCCAATACCCAAAACATACCATATGATGTCTATACATGCTCAAAATTCTCTCACAAATGACTACCCCAAAGGATTTCATCCATTCACACTCTAAAACCACTCAAATTCACTCAAAATCACACATTTTCACACCCAAGGCTACATTCCATGACTCCAAAACGATCTCCCCTGCTCCAAGAATCATCTTCTAGCCTATTCCCAACCTAATGGACTCATTCCACTGAGCTATAGTTTACACATTAGGTGGAATGAACCTTTAAATCACTTGACCTCAAAACTTGAAATTTAGACTTCCAGACCCACCTACAGTAAAATCCACCCTAAGAGCTCAAAACAAGATGGATTTCAATGCCACAAAACCAAAACGTGTCCAACACATCCCTCTACCCAAATAAAAACACTTTTATCCAATTCCCTTCAATACAGGCTCATGCAATTGACTGCTACAACACTAAAAAAGAGAAAAATAAACTCAGATTTACAAAGAAAACATAGCTTTATTCATCAATGCTTGTACAAAATCTTCCACTCTTCTCCACACACTCCTTCATTTGAGATTCACATACATATATTCAACTCCCTTAATCAATAATTAATTGAAAACCAATGCCATAAGTGACCTTTGGCCTTCCCTGACTGTTCAACTTCCCCACTATGCATTTCTTGCACTTCAAAATTTGAAAAATGACACTTTGCACTAATTTAGCAAATTTGCAACTAAAACCTTCTAACTCACTAATAACCACTAAAATATACTTATTACATCAAGAAATGGTCTATATGACCTTATCCAAGCCAAAACAAGACTTCATCACCCTAATGACAACCACCGAAGCTTGGTGCCCCTGCACAGCATATAACCATCATTTTGCATATCCACATTAATTCAATTTTGCAAACCCTTATACAATCAAACTTAAATGCTTGAAATAAAGAAATGATCAATAACATGACTTTACAAATTCAATGTGCATACTTACCAATCAATCCAGGGAACCATCTGGGTCTGCTCTACTCTTTATTGTGTCAAGTATTGTCTCGTGGTTAGACTCACACACTTTCCACAAGTTCTTGTTTGCACATCTACCCTTATATTTGATCAAATGAACGTTGGTGGTGATGACAAGGTATTAGTGGTGAAGAATCTTTCAATGTGTGTTGAAGTCCTCAAACAACCAAACTACAACATTCTTAACTGGGTACCTTCTAAGCCATGTTCCAATAACAACCACTGAACCTATAGGATAGTCTATGTTTTCTCCATCTATAACTGGCGCCTCCAATTTCTTTTTTCCCTTGATACAATGACACAGGTAATAATCTATACCCTCTTCGTTGTCTTCATCTACAATCACTGCATATACGTGCCCTGCATTGATATGTTCATCTTGTTAGATGTATTTAATGAGCATCAAAATAAAACCTATAAGTAAGATGTATTACCTAGTTCTACAAGGTTTGATACATGATAAAAGTCAATGGATGATTGGATCTTCGTGATTTGTAGAGCCGTAGAGAGCTAATAAGTGTCAAGTGGGGTTAGAATTCTTGGAAACCATTTGTCAACCCACCTTGTTGACTTGTAATCATTCCATGCTTGAAGTGTACAAGCTAAACAAAAGCATGCCATCTTCCACGTATGGATAGTCCATGTACCTACAATGGAGCTTCTAAAAGAGTGTAGCTCACTCAATCCTACTAGTGTACAACAATCCTCATATTTTTCAATGTTAGTATCATCTACTAAATGAAAAAATATATGAACTAAAGAATTACCTTGACTATCTGGACCCATTACATGATTGCACCACTCAACAATTGATCTTGCATCTATCAACTTTACACTATCTTTGTACTTTAACTCTTCTCCTGCTAGGGCTCTTTTGATACATGCACCTGCTCCATCATGCTCCCCTTTTCCATGCCCGGCCTCTAAGAAGTTCCACATACGTTGAACACCACTGATCTTATGCATCCTGTTCAACCAGTAAAACATTCTGACATTTTTGAATTACAATGTACAGTTATTTGACCATAGAATATGTTGACTGAACGATATGCCCTTGCTAGCTAGATCAGCATAGAACATCTAAAAGCAACCTTACACAAACTCGGTAGAATGTGTTTGATCATCGCTAATGTAAAAGTGATACTCCCTCAATACTTTTATGTTATCCTTTATACTATCATTTGCATAAATGAATGTTATATGCACAAATATAGCAACCTGTGTGGAGTTGTAATACTGTGATTGCACATTGTTTTGTGGTTGTAGTTTGTAGTTCTCAGTGAAGTTGACAACTAAAATGATGCTATGAAGTGGAAATTTGTCCTTGAATAACTTGAACGGTGAGTCCAACCATTGAGCTCTATGTGTATTCTTTGCATACTTATACACCACCTGATCATGGAAAATGCCCATAAACCGATATACTAGAATCTTACCACTGACCAATTCACATGTCTTTGCTTCTTTCCCATCTTTTAGACTGTAGGCCACCGTCTTGTATTTTCCAAATTCGATAATTTTGTCTCCAATTGTGTGTGTACTAGCCATGTGTTGGAAAATTGGCAAATGTTGCATGCCACCACAATGATCACATGTGCCATCCAAACATGACTTGTAAAAAATTTTACCATCCTCTCTTTTACATAAAATGGAAGATAAGAATTCCCTTGAGGATTTAGGTGGAGGCCTTATGTTACATTCCTACAAAACATTGTCAGTATGCATATCTACACATATACCTCAATAAACATCATAATGGTTAGAAAAATCAATATGTACTCTACAACAAGTAGTGTGTGTGTGATTTATTTTGACATAAAAAGGCTTTAGCATTTCAAAATACCTTTGACATATTTTAATTTCAAGAAACTTTTGTACAAAATCAACAAAAAATTGGGTTTGAGTGGTATCCAAATAATGCTTTGGATGTGGCTCACAAATTAAACTACCAATTCTTCTTCTTACAACATCTCTTTGATTAGGAGAGGTCCTTGTGTTATCCTTCCAATAATCTATTATTAAAGATCTCAAGCCTTGAGTAATTCTTTTATCTTTCCATGGCACTCTACCTGAGAATTCCCATAACTCATTGCTATTTGGATCCTCCAATCTTTCATGCCTTCCTTTGGCTCTCATTAGAGATGATTCACTTATTTTCAAAGACTTACTTGTCTTTGTAAGGTTTATCTTGTTCCTTGTTTGATTTCTTAACAGTGTTGTCATCACACGTCTTGTGGCACAACTATCCTTCGTGCGTGAGGTAGAACCCACACTCTCATATGCACTCATCAAGTTCTTTACAATGGAGTTTTCACTTGAGTCATTTGAAACTCTCAACCCAAGAGCCTTCATGGTGGGCCTAAATTTGAGTTGCCTCATCATTTAATTAAATATTTGGCATCTTCCACGTTCACTTAGCTTCTCAAAAAATAAACTCCATATCCTCTGTGCAGATCTTTGACATGTACGTTTTGACATCTAATCAGGCATCCATTTCAAAACATTGGAATCAATATCAATCAAAAATCTATGTTTTCTATGCAAAAATCTAGGAGGAGCTCTCAAATGTAAATTTGTGTCAACGATAGGAATGTCAACAACATCGAGGATAGATTGTGTACCTTCAATCAGAGGTGCAATTGATGGCATACCTTGACATTGACATGTAAATGATGTTGTGCCTCCAATTTGAGATGTCGTTTGTGGAGTGACTTCAAATAGAGGCGTGTTTGTTGATGTACTTTTGAAACATAATGTTCTTGATGGTGTGTCTTCAATTGTAGATGTGATTTTTGATGTACTTGGAAGACCACATGTTGTTGTTGGTGTGTCTTCAACTAGAGATGTGCATTGAACTTCACCTATGGTTGATGATGTGCCTCCAACTTGGGGATCCATTTGTGTCCTTTGAAAAAATTTGTTCATTCATGCCCTTTGTTTTTCCAATTATACATCTCTCTTAGATTGCACGGGAATTTCAAGTTGTATGGGCTGCAATTCATTTGCTTCACAAGTTGCAATTTTTGATTCTCTTCTCCTTGCATTTTTTACTACACATTCTTTTGGTGTTAGAGGCTTTGGTCGTTTCCTCGGCATGACGTTGAATTCTACATGTTCACAATCACACATAGAACAAAATTAAGTAATGAATTTTATGAAACATATTGATAATGCTGATTACATTGCATTTTATTGAACACACCAAAGCATTTTATGAAAGAAGGCAGCAAGTTGTTTGGAATTATCAAACATGTCTATATGCTAAAAAAAATTCATACATACATCTACCTCCATACCACAAGAAAATTACTTGTAATTCATTTTTTCAAACATATCCATACTGTTGATTACATTGCATTTTGCGGTTATTTGAGACATTTTGGGCAACAAATGTAAAAGTTGCAAATCATGTCAAAAAGTTGTCGAGGAGGGTAAAATGGAATTTTTCTTGTTTGGAGTCATGTTCTTAGGTTGAATAAGGTCTAATTAGACCACTTCTAATTTTTAGGGGTGGTTAGAGTGAGTTAGGGGTCAATTGTGTCAAAATTACAAAAAATGCAAAAAATGTTGAAGAGTTGTCAATGGAAAATGTAAAAGTTGTAAAGAGGGAAACCCAATGGTCATTTGGATTTGAAAATCAGTTGTAACTATTGAATGTGGTTTGAAAATAAGTTGTAAATGTTGAATCTTGTGCTTATTTTCCCTTTTTTTCTTAGAATGGTAAATGATATGAATGAATGGAAACTTGCATTAAATCAACTATGTTTTGAGTCACTTGAAATTATCTAAGCACATGATGAAGGTGATTATTTATGGCACAAAAAAATTAATGGAAACTTGCACATTAATATTGATGAAAGGTCTTAGGTTTTCCAAATTATTTGAAAATAAAAGTTTTCCCACAACCATCAATAATAATAAATTTAATGTTCAATTCTATGTGTAACAATGACGATTAATAAAATCATCAAATGAATGATCTGAAAATTATGAAAACAAAACAAAAACTCAATATAAACATCTACCTAAAATGAAATAGAGTGAATTCCACTAGCCATGCTGGAAGTGAACTACTATAAGCAATGCAAATAGAATTCATAAGTAAATTTGTGTTAAGTAAATGTCATGTTTTTCATTTTTTGGTTCTTCAAACTCATAAAAATTAAACTTTTTTATGCAACTCCCATCTAATTCAATGTTTAATTCTATGTGCAATTGTTATGATTAATAAAATCATTAAAGGAATTTAGTTTATATTGTCAAAAACAAACAAATATACTAAATATAAACATTTAAATATTACCAAAATCAATATATTACCTGAGATAATGTAAAATGATGTAGAACTTCAAAATGTCTTCTTCTACATTGTCTAGCATGCAAATTGGTGGTAAAAAGGTGATGGATAAAGCATAGATTGGTACAACATGGAGTCAACTGCATAAAAAAAGGTGTTTCTGAATCGGATAAAGCATTGAACCAGACAAATATAGAAGCATGTGGGCCTGAATCACAAGGTCAACCCTTATTTTACCATTTCAAGGTCAAATACATTTGACGCTCACCAAATTTGGTGAGCGCCAAATGTGTTGTTTTGAAATATTCTCCTTCCATAGAGACAAAGGGAGTGAGACTTGAGATAGAGAGAGAGGTGATAGGAGTGAGAGATTAATCTAGCTAGTGTGGTAGCGACTGAGACCTAAGAGTGATAGAGGCTTGAGAGGGATAGAGAGTTATCCAATTACGGTGGGGGGGAATACTTGACAATGGGAGATGGGTAAGGAGGGATGAGACTTGAGAGATACAAAAAGACCAAAGGGGGAGAGAGAGAGAGGGAGTGTGGGAGAGGGGGTTGGATTGAAATATATTTTTCTAGGTAGGGTGGGAGGTAAGTGAGACCTAACAGAGAGGGAGTGTGAGAGAGGGCATTGGAGTGACATAGATTAGTCTAGGTAGCATGTGAGGGAGTGAGACTAGAGAGAGAGAGACTTGAGAGGGAGAGATTTATTCAATTATGGTGGGGGGAGACCTGAGAGAGGGAGTGGGGGATAGAGGGATGAGAGACCTAAACCGTCAACCCTAAACCCTTAAAACCAAACCCTTAAACCCTCTACCCTCAACATAATACCCCCTACCTTTAAACCCAATACCCTCAACCCTCAACCCTTAAACCCTTTTAAACTGAACTAAACTCTCTACCCTAATCCCTCTACCCTCTACCCTCAACCCTTAAACCCTTTTAAACCCAACTAAACTCTCTACTCCTAATCCCTCAACCCTTAACTCTCCCTTTAACCCCAACCCTAAAACCCTCTTAAACCCTTAAACTCCTAAACCTAAACTCCCTAAACCCTCTACCTCTATCCTTAACCTCTACCTCACCCTTAAACCCTAAACCCTTAAACCTCTAAACCCTAAACCCCAAACCCCTAAAACTCCCTCTACCCTCTACCCTCAAACCCCCCTCTCTCTCTCTCTCAACCCTACACCCTCTACCCTTAAACCATAAACTGTAATCCCTAAACCCTAAACCCTCTACCCTTAACCCTTAATACCTAAACCTTAAACCCTAAAACCTCTACCCTCTACCCTCTACCCTCAACCCTCTACCCTTAACCAAGTTAAACCCTAAACCCTTAAACCCTCCACCCTTAAACTATAAACCCTAAACCCTCTACCCT
>VDFB02358134.1:116801293-116836744 GCA_007258455.2 Sequoia sempervirens | reverse complement strand
GAGAGGAAGGAGAGAGGGATGGAGTGGAAGAGAGATAGAGGGAGTGATTCTGAGAGGGAGAGGGGATAGGAGGGGAGAGAGAGGGAGAGGGAGAGAGAGAGAGGGAGTGAGAGAGGGATGGAGTGGAAGAGAGATAGAGGGAGTGATTCTGAGAGGGAGAGGGGATAGGAGGGGGAGACTTGACAAAGAGAGAGAGAGGGGGTACGATGAAGATACTTGAGAGAGAGAGAAGGAGAGGGAGAGGGGGTGGCAGGGAGAGACTTGAGAGAGAGGGAGAGAGATAGAGTGGGAGAGAGATAGAGGGAGTGTGTGTGTGTGTGAGAGAGAGAGAGAGGGGGGTGGGAGGCAGGGAGAAACCTAAGAGAGAGGGAGAGGGAGAGACTTGAGAGAGGGAGGGAGGGAGTGTAGGGAAAATTGGGTAATCTTAGAATGGAACATCTAAGAACTATATTGCCTTCAGTGATTTTGAATTCCATTAAATTGCCTCAAAGACACATACTACTATGCCATAAAGAAAAACTAGAACAATTGATTTCCCTCATTAACTCTTCTGAGAAAAGCACATCCAAACTTAACCAAATTTAACACTTATGTACTTATTCAAATTACAAAATCAACCAACATGAAAGACAAACAAATGAACACGTACATTTTCATGGGGAAAACCCTTTCGGGTAAAAAAACCCACCCTCCAAAACACTCAGCTCAATTGTATTAATCAACAACAACAATAGTTACAATAAAATATCAGAGCTATGCTCTTCAGGAGTTTACATCTTGTTCATCTGGAGAATACATGCAACAACATCATTCAAAATCCTTGCACTACTACAATGTCCTCACACAACACAGTGCAGATTCATTTCATTTCACTAGCCCACTCACACAACCAGCCTTTCAGCTAGCACTGCCTCACGACTTCTCAGTTTTTTTTCAATCCCAATCGGTCTACTTGCTATACTCACTTCGACCCTTCGATTTCCAAGAAGCTATTGTCCAAACCAATTCAGTTTGCTCAACTGCCAAGAATCTCAACCGTTGACATTATCCCACATTAGCACGAAATATTAATAGTCATTAGTTTATAAACAAAATCTCAAAGATTTTAGGTATCCATGAGTTAGCCCTTTTGATTACCAACTCACTCATACACCCACGGTCAAACTAACCATCAACATGGCCCCACCAAAGTGAACACCCATTAGCGCGTCACTCAAAATGTTAACTTCATAAACACCGCATTCAAGTTATGAATTTACCAGTCCCCACAACCATTATCGCCCAGTCGAAGAAAACTCAAACTTCATAACCACCGCATACAAGTTATGAATTTACCAATCCCTGCGACCACTATCACCCAGTCGAAGAAAACTCAAACTTCATAACCACCGTAAACAAGTTACGAAGTTACCAAAAACATCGATGTCGCAAAAACGAAGGAGATCGGTCAGTTAGGAGGTTACAACGACTAGGTTATGAAACTTTCAAACTCCACGACTAGGTTACGAAACCTCCAAACTCTATGACAAGAAGTTACAAAACTTTTAAACTTTGTGACAAGGTTATAAACTTAGGAACTTCAATGATCGACCGACAATATAGACTTGAATATAGATACAAGCCAACAAGTTGAGGCACAATTTCCAACAGTACAACGGTACAAGTAGGATCCATCACTTTTAGAGGTCTAAGCAACAAAACTAGGGTTTCACCAGTGAGTTTGAGACACACATTCTCAACAATTTCCCACTTGACGAAGAACTCACTAAATCCCTTTCCAACCTTTGGAACCATTGTACCATAGCCATTTATGCAATAATAATAATCTCAAACAATGCTCTCGTTCTCTAGCCAAGACACCTACACCAACATCCAAGACTTCAACCAACTCAAGCAACGGTTCCATCCATACACTACAGGACAAGAAATAAGCCAAGGCATATATGCACCAGTCTACAAACACAAACACCAAATCCCATTAATAGAAAATACTATAACATGTTGCCACCATTTCACTGTGCTCACATGCTATACAAAAGCACTATCAACTTCAAAACCTCAAACATAACACAATCGTGAGGTCATTCTCCAGAAACAAGATAGAAAATTAGCTAGAATAGCAACTAGAGAACTGACTGCTCCCATCCAACTGATTAACCCACATGACTGAAAATAGTACCCACAACTCATGTTATTCCATCTAATCTTGCATACCTTCAAGGTATCCTCTTTAGTAGACTTATGTCAGCAACACAACCAACCCATCAACCACAGATACAAGCACCATGCATAGACCAATTAAAAAAGACCAAGTACATCTAGGTACTCCCACTGCATGGGTAATGCCAAATCTGAAGGATCAAAGACATAACAGGTCTACCAATAATAGCACATAGAAAATGTAACCATGTAGTACTGAGGAATTATCCATAATGATATGCACAACCTGTAACCAACTACTACAAGAATCATTTCTCTCAACAGTCTTCTAGAGAACTTCCAATATTTTCAACACCTAACAAAGGAGAAAGATTAAGAACCTCCATGTCATCACCCAAGAACATGAGTGAAAACACATGACCACAAGCTAGTGATCACTACAACTCTGACTAAACCTCAAACTAATGTAATGTGAAACCAAACATTCTGGAAGACAACCAAGACCAAAAAGAGCACCTCTGCACATCATATACCTATAGAACATCCTCCTACATACACCTCTAAAAGCCAGCTATGTCAAGTATGATCTCCTTCACATCCCATAAGAAAATCCATAACAACACCCAACTGTTCAATCACCAAGATCAAACTTAACATATGTAACATGTAATCAATCATGGATGTAAGCCTCTCAAAGAAGATCAAACTACCTCATTTCCCATCTGAGGAAATCAGCCCATATAACTATCTCCTACCATTTCTCATCATAAAACGATATCACATAAAAGCTCAAGGAGATAAACCATGTTGTACATCTTCCACTATGAATCCTCCAAAACCATTTAAATAGCAATTCAAGATCCATATCATGAAAGGAAGCATAAGACACATCTGAAAGATACAATGGGAAAATACCTCTCAAATTAGACTTTACTATCGAGTAGACCAAAAATGGGGAAAGAGAATGGTCCTCCAGGATAACCAAGTCATCATGACTTCTCCAAGAGCAATCCTCTCATTGGTCTCAATTGAACTCACATCCAACCAAGGTCAAGGCTACTTAGACCTTCAACTATAAACAACTCCTTTATCAAAAGAATTTCAGCCTCACCTTATTCTCCATGTATCCATGAACACCTATAACCAATCATCTCATACTAAACTCCAAATGCATCACTGCACTATCATGAAGTATCAGGCAAATGATCAAGGCACCCAATACACAAAGAATTACTAGACCATTGTCAAAGCTCCAATCATCTAAATCGGGAACTTATCATGACATCATGATCTTTCCATCACCCTTGGGAGATACCATGCTCCAAGTGAAGAAAAAAATATCTCAAGAGCAATGCACAATGTCAAAACTCTAATGCATAAGCAAGAGTATACCATGACATAAAACAAAACAAGCTCTTGAACATACATCACCTATCAAACACCACCAACATCTTAGCCAAAGACTCCAAATGTCCTCCATGTTTCCAAGATGTTGCACATCCTCAAATAGTGTCCATGCAAATGCGAAAGAACCCTTCTGTAGCAATAGGATCTAAGAGTCCCTCCTAGTAACATATGCAACACTAAATAAGATCATTCACCACCAAGTGATGAACCCATAGTCACTGCTAAATCTCCCACTGAATCATGACATCCAAGCTTTCCAAGCATCATGACCAAACATTTGTTGCTCTAAAAAATATCTAGGTACAATCGACAACATGTCCATCTAACAATAGTGCTAGGCAACACCACAATCTCCAAATCATGTAAACCACACCATCACTGTCAAAAGCTTACACTAAAAGATGTGTATCAATCTCTCCATGACATCATGATACACATGCTATAGGTTCCCATAATCGACTCTTTAGGTACTCAACACCTCTCAGCTCAAAGCAACCACACCAATGCACAAGTGACCACAGACAAGGTCAACTAATGAAATCTACATTTTCAAAAAAAATAATCTTGTGTATATAGACAATCCACTTCCAAGTTATCCCACTGCAACTGAATGGGTGATCAATCCATACAACTATATAATTTGTAGATATGAACACTGAAAATGTGCAAACCCATCATCGCAATGAAAATGCAAAACTAAGATTTCAAAGAGAGCAACAATGTAGATAATTTGACTCAAACACTAGATCAAAACCAAATCCAATTTTCCAATCATGTCCACAACTCAAGAACCATAGTCTAGGAAACCAGCAAGTAACACTTACATGTAGAACTACAACTATCTCATCCAGCAACACCCCAAACCATCAAGGTCTAGAAAATAGTTTTTACCAGCAGCTCCACAAAAAACCACAAGTTTTTTCTTGACCGTGAAAAACCTGCAAAAGCACTATGTTTATAAAACACCCATGCACACCCATATCCACTGCACATCTGGATGACTCAAGAGTCTGTACACAACCATCATAGTTAACCAGAACAATGAAATAAAATGAATATTCATAACCATAGATTCTTTCAACAGAAATCTATAAAACCCTCAAAACTAAAGAACATGAATCTAAGCCTTGCAAGTACAAGGAATCCTTTAAAAGGAAACAGTAGTATAGGAACTCTAGGCCCATCCTAGACCAATTCCATAACCATCAACATGCACATGTATATGAGCAAGCCAGGCTATTCGGAAGTTTTCAGACCACCCAAAGATCAACTTCATAACCTTTATGCAATCAAGGAAATAGAGAACAACGCCTTCAATGCCAAGTCAAAGAACCTAGCACAAGCACAATACTCCATGGCCTAAAAACAACCCAAGCATTTCCATACCATCAGGGAGTCCTTCACACAGACACCCAGTATGAACCATGCTCTGCTGCAACACAATATGATCAATTCCAATTTCTACATCTTCAATGTCTTTCACATTGCATGTTGTCTCAAAAGAGAAAGAACTTTTACTCACCAAAGAGTCAATAATCAATCAATTCCTCCAAATTTCTTCAAGCTTGCCAGGCTAAGAAATCTTCAAAGGAGAAATACCTAGAACCAGCAACCAGAAGAAGGCTCTGATACCACTTGTAGGAAAAATTGGGTCATCTTAGAATGGAACATCTAAGAATTATAGCGCCTTCGATGATTTTAATTCCATTAAATTTCCTCAAAGACACATATTACTATGCCATAAAGTGAAAAATGGCACAGTTGATTTCCCTCATTAACTCTTTTGAGAAAAGGACATCCAAACTTAACCAAATTCAACACTTATGTACCGATTCAAATTACAGAACCAACCAACATGAAAGACAAAAAAATGAACACATACATTTTCATTAGGAAAACCCTTTCAGGTAAAAAACCTTACCCTCCAAAACACTCAACTTAATTGTATTAATCAGCAACAACAACAGTTACAATACAATCTCAGAGCTATACTCTTCAGGAGTTTACATCTTGTTCATTTGGAGAATACAGGCAACAACATCATTCATAATCCTCACACTATTACAATGTCCTCACACAACACACAGTGCAGATTCATTTCATTTCACTAGCCCACTCACACAGCCAGCCTTTCAGCCAGCACTACCTCATGGATTTTCAGGTTTTTTTCAATCCCAATTGGTCTACTTGCTATATTCACTTTGACCCTTCAATTTCCAGGAATCTACTGTCTAAACCAATTCAGTTTGCTCAACCACCAATAATTTCAACCATCGA
Organism: Sequoia sempervirens; assembly: GCA_007258455.2. Lineage (NCBI taxonomy): Eukaryota > Viridiplantae > Streptophyta > Pinopsida > Cupressales > Cupressaceae > Sequoia > Sequoia sempervirens. The sequence continues at coordinate 116,830,900 of VDFB02358134.1, read as the reverse complement.
CATTATCCCACATTAGCACATAATATTAATAGTCATTAGTTTATAAAAAAAATCCTGAAGACTTAGGTATCCACAAGTTAGCCCTTTTGATTACCAACTCACTCGTACACCTACAATCAAACTAACCATCAACATGGCCCCACCAAAGTGAACACCCATCGACGCATCACTCAAAATTTTAACTTCATAACCACCGCATACAAGTTACGAATTTACCAGTCCCTATGACCAATGTAGCCCAGTCGAAGAAAACTCAAACTTCATAACCATCGCATAAAAGTTACAAATTTACCAATCCCTACAACCACTGTCACCCATTCGGAGAAAAATAAAACTTCATAACCACCGCAAACAAGTTACAAAGTTACCAAAAACACCAATGCTACAACAATGAAGGAGATTGGTTAGTTGGGAGGTTACGAAACTTTAAACTCTGTGACTAGGTTACGAAACTTACAAACTTTGCAACTAGGTTACGAAACCTCCAAACTGCGTGACAAGAAGTTACAAAACTTTCAAACTCCACGACCAGGTTACAAACTTAGGAACTTCAGCATTCGACCGATAATGTAGACTTGAATAGAGATATAAGCCAACAAGTTGAGGCACAATTTCCAATAGTACAATGGTACAAGCAGGATCCATCACTTTCAAAGGTCTAAGCAACAAAACTAGGGTTTCACTAGTGAGTTTGAGACACACATTCTCAATAGGGAGAGGTGGTGGGAGGGAGAAACCTAAGAGAGAGGGAGATGGAGAGAGGGTGGGAGGGAGACACCTAAGAGAGGAGAGGGACACAAAGTGGGAGAGAGGGGGTGGGAGGGAGAGACCTAAGAGAGTAGGAGAGAGAGGGGGTGAGAGATAGAGGGATTGGAGAGATACAAGGAGTGAGAGAGAGAGACTTGAGAGAGGGAGAGTAGGTGAGAGGGAGAGGGAGTACTTGGGATAGAAGGATGGGAGAGAGATGGAGGGAGTGAGAGAGAGAGATAGAGAGAGGGGGATGGGGGAGATACTTGAGAGAGAGGGAGAGAGAGAGTGGGAGAGGATGGGAAGGAGATACTTGAGAGAGAGGGAGAGAGATAGAGGGAGTGAGTGAGAGAGACAAAGAGAGACCTGAAAAAGGGAGAGGGGGAGGGAGAGACTTGAGAGAGAGAGAGAGGGAGGGAGAGGGGGTGGGAGGGAGAGACTTGAGAGAGAGGGAGATAGAGAGAGAGTGGGAGAGGGGTGTAAGAGAGAGAGAGAGGGACTTGAGAGAGAGAAGGAGAGGTGGTGGGAGGGAGATACTTGAGAGAGAGGGAGAGGGAGAGAGATAGAGGGAGTGAGTGAGAGACCTAAGAGAGGGAAAGGGGGTAGGAGGGAGAGACTTCAGAGAGAGAGAGAGAGACAGGGAGAGAAAGATAATGACCTAAGAGAGGGAGATGGACTGAGAGAGTCAAAAATACCAAAGGGGGAGAGAGAGAGGGAGAGTGAGAAAGGGGTTGGAGTGAGAGATTTGTTTAGGTACCTAGGTGGGAGGGAAAGAGACTTGAGAGAGGGGATTGAACTGAGAGAGAGTAGTCTAGGTCGCGTGGGAGGGAGTGAAACTTGAGAGAGAGAAATACTTCAGAGGGATAAAGAGTTATCTAGTTAGGGTAATGAGTTAGAGAGCGTATGAAAGGAAAAACCTCAACTATCCATCTACGATCATAAATTGTGCACTCTAAGCATTATCAAAGTTGTCGACCAAATAGGGGAAATTAAAGTTTTTTTCAAATCGAGTCATTTGGCAAGTGTCAAATTTGGCACTCGCCAAATGACCTACTTTGGACGTGTTAATTAACAAGATTTTCCAAATTTCCTCATATTTTCGTTTGTGCTCCCTATCTCATTTGCACATCTTTTAATGCAAGTTTATAAAAAAAATTGTGATAGTGTTAACCTCTCTCTTAGCTATCTAAATATATAATTCTTTTTTCATTTTGATTTAGTTAAGGTTTTGATCCATGGCTTCAATTGTAAATGCTTCCATTTTTGTCAAAAACCAAAATGTGCTATTTTTAGGATAGATTTTTAGTCGTTCATCAAAACATGAAACAAATTACATTTTTTGAAACTAGACTCCATTCTACACATGATGAAAAAAAATCAATTTTCAATTAGTTTTCAAAAAAATTAGGGGGGAGCACGCTCAAATTTTAGTTTTTCAGGATGTGTCCACTTTGAAAATTCATAAAATATTATATATTCATTAAAAGAATTATCTGAAAGAACAAGGATAAACTATATGGTGTTAGCTAATTTCTCACCATTGAGATTTTTGAAATTCTATAAAAAAAAGTTAATCAAAAAGGGGGAAGCCCTCAAGCGCTATGCTATTTTTTTATAAAAACAAGACCTATTTTGGGTCCCCCCTTTTTGAGACCCTTAATCTTCATTAATTTCAAAAAAAATAGTAGCTTGGAAACTAGACTCAGAGCACTTCAACTTTTGTTCTTACTGCATCTTGAAATTTTGAGTGTAACTATCTTCATTTTCTCGTGCAAATCAAATTTTGTTGATTTCAAAAAAAAACAAAAAACAAAAAGGTGGCATCTTAAGAGCCAAAATTGTGTCATAGATCCATTCACTTGCCCCCCTCCCTATCTACATCTCTATATCTTTCTCTCACTCACTCACTCACACTCCTTGTTTCTCCCTCCCTATCTCTATATTTACCTCTTCCGCTCTCTTTATTTCTATCCCTTCCTCTATCATCTCCTTCATCTCTTACTCATGCCCCCTCTATCTCTATCTTCCCATCTCTATCTCTTTCTATCCCTATCTCTTCCCCTCTCTCCCTCTCTCTCTACCACTGCCTCTTTCTATATCTCTCTACTTCTTTCTTCTCTCTATTTCTCTCCCCATCTCTCCCTCCCTCACTCCCTCCCTCCCCATCCCCCTTTCCATCTCTTTATGTCTACCTATCTCTCCATTTCTTGTCCCATATATATCTCTCTTTCTCTTCCCATATATTTGTATCTTTCCCTCTCTCTATCTCCCCCTCTCTTTGTCTCTATTTTTCTACCTCTACTTCTCTCTATTTTTATGTTTATCTCTCTCCCTCTCCTCCTTTCTCTACATCCTTTTATATATCTATCTCTTTGTCATTCTATCTCACCATATCTCTCTCTCTCTCCATCTCTCTCTATATGTCTCCATATCTTCCTCTCTATCTCTGTATGTCTTTCTCTCTTTATCTCTCTATATCTCTCTTCATCTCTCTTCATCTCTCTATTTATTTGTCTCTTTCCTCTCTTGCTCTATCTTAATCTCTACCTCTATCTTCCTTTCTCCTCCTCTATATCTAGACATGCATCTCTCTCTCTATCCATCCATTTATCTCCCTCTTTCTCCCCCTTTCCCTCTTCCTAGACCTCTATATCTATATTTATTTGTCTCTCTATCTCTATCTCTCCATATTTATTCTTCCATATCTCCCTCTATATCTATCTCACTATCTATCCAACTCTCCCTACCCCTATATCTATCCCTCTACTTCTCTATATACCACTTCATATCTCTATCTTAATATTTATATCTCTCCTTCTCTCTATCTGTATATATGTAGTTCTTCCATCTCAATCTATCCCTCTCTTCTCTCTCTCTCTTTATCTCTCCATCTCCTCTCCATACCCATCTCCATCTCCTTTTCCATATCCATCTCCATCTCTATCTCTATCTCCTCTCTATCTCTATCTCCTTATCCCCCTCTCTCTAACATAATCTTCCCCTCTCTATCTCTCCCTATTTATATCCTTATCTCTCCCTCTCTCTCCCTATTGCAAAAATAACATGACTCTATTGGTAATGAAGCCTGATTATCTTCCTAATTTAAAGGTTTTATTTTAGTCATGTTTGGATCCCTATAAGTGAATGCATACTTGATTTGAAGTTATCACTTCTCCATTAATACCTTTTTTGCACAAACAAAATCATTTTCTAAATGGCCTACCAATTTACCTCACATGTGTGCAAATGTATGCAAAAAATAGACCAATTTTTTTCTTAATTGACCTTCAACACTTTTCAGCATACCCATCACAACAAGGTGTGACTACTAGTTAATAGCTTTACTAAACTTCTTGCTACTCCATAATTGTATACATAAAATTTATAAACTTGTCAATTTTCTCTCTAATACATTTTATTATAATACAATAATATATGAATTATGACATTTTATTAAATTTTAATTAATTATTTATTATTCTATAACTTATTATTACATCAATATTTATATCTATTTAATTACATATTTTTTCAATAATTTACAAGCATTCAAATATAACATAATTGTCAACGGACCCTTAGTTTTTTGGTGAAGTTGAATGGTTTTGACTATGCTCATAATGAATTTTACAAAATAGATACCTCTTGGTACTTGATTCTTAATCAAATATATTTTAGTTCAAGACTCATGCTCTTCTATCATATAGAAAAAACAATCTTGTAGATGATATAAAATCCTTCATTAAAAAAATAACATAAATAAACAAAAACATATATATTCTCATTTGAAAAACTATTTTCTTCTATTAAAAACAAAACTATTATCCATAATTCCATTAACATCACTATTTAAAAAAGACACTCATATTCTTATATCATATAACAAAAATTATTTTATAAATGATATAAAATATTTCATTAAAAATATGTTACATAAATAAATAAATACCATTTTCACTATTAAAAAACAAAACTATTATCCATAACTCTACTAACAGGACGGAGCTAATCTCCTGACAAAATGGCATGTCATAGACATGGTAACATAAAAAAACCCATAAAAACATGCATAGAAACATACATAACATGATGGTATGACGTAGTGTGAGGCTCGCCAAGATGGGGGATAAAAGTGATTAAACTGGAAAACGAGAGGAAACATTATGGCGACGGAGAGGAGGAGATAACGACAACGTCGATCGTTTTTCCCACCTTTTATTGGTTGTCAGTGGTGGCATTTCACATTTAATTCATTGTTGTGGTGGCTTCTGCGAGAAGCTATAATTTTGGGTTGAATTTTATGCACCAGCTAGCATTGGAGGATGACATGAGTTAGATGCATTCTAAATTGTAATAACTATTATTTTTTGAGAGTATGTGTTTAAATTGATAAGCATTGTAGGTTGGAAAACACTGTGTTGTGGTTTTTTTATTCTATGCATTGAAAGCTAAACATTGGAGAGCACGAGGTGGAGTTGTTGGTGGTGGATATGAAAAATGGATTGAATTGAGGTGAGGAGTGACTAACCGATTGGTTTATTACCAGTAAAGGGTTTTAAAACAACATGTAGGTTGTAGGTTGATAACACGCATTGTTTTGCAACCTAGAATTTTACAAAATAGTATGAATGTATGGAAAAACTTTTGTTATTTACACAGTATGAATATAATAAAAGGAACCTTTAAAATTATTAAGAAGTTATAGCTAGCTCTTAAAAGTTGGATTTCAATTTCTTCATACAGTTCCAAAAATGCACAAAATGATTGCAAAATAGAAAGCACAATGTGAGTTGTCAGTTATTTCATTTTGCATGTTTAAATCTAAAGGGTGGAGAGCACGAGGAGGGGTTGCAAGTGGAGATACATAAAACTAAGCAAATCGACTTGAGGGGTGACAAACCAATTGGGTTGTTATGTGTAGAGGGTTTTACAATAGTTTGTGGGTTGTAGGTTTTATAACACCCAATGTTTTCCAACCTGAATTATATAGAGGTAGTATTATTGTAATGAAAAGATTTTTTTATTTGGACAATACGAATGTAATGAAATGCACCTTCAGCATTAATCACAATTCTTAGGTAGACTAAAAATTACATTTGAATTTCCTCATATGATGGTAAGATAAATGCATTGAATAATTGTAGGTTGGAAAACACAATGTTGGTTGTTATTTATTTCATTTTTCATGTTCAAAGTTAAAGGGTGGAGAGAAAAGGGAGGATTTGCATGTGGGGGATACATAAAATAACCAAATTGAGGTGAGGGGTGACTAACCAATTGGATTGTTATGTGTAGAGGGTTTTACAACAATATGTGGGTTGCAAGTTTTATAACACCTAATGTTTTCCAACCTCCAATTATACATAGATAGTATGATTGTAATGAAAACCTTTTCTTATTTGGACATTATGACTGTAATCAAATACACCTTCAAAATTTATAACAAGTTTTAGGTAGACTAAAAATTATGTTTCAATTTCCTCATATGATGGTAAAATAAATGCACTAAATAATTGCAGGTTGGAAAACATAATGTGGGTTGTTAGTTATTTCATTCTTCATGTTCAAAGTTAAAGGTTGGAGAGCATGGGGAGGAGTTGCAGGTGGGGGATACATAAAACTAACCAAATTGAGCTGAGGGGTGACCAACCAATTGGGTTGTTATGTGTAGAGGGTTTTACAATAGTATGTATGGTTTGTAGGTTTTATAACACCCAGTGTTTTCCAACTTCCAATTATACATAGACAATATGGTTGTAATGAAAACCTTTTCTTATTTACACAGCAAGAATGTAATGAAAGACACCTTCAAAGTGTATCACAAGTACTAGGTAGAGTAAATATGGTATTTCAATTTTCCTCATATAATGGTAAAATAAATGCAATGAATAATTGTCGATTGGAAAACACAATGTGGGTTGTCAATTATTTCATTCTTCATGTTCACGGTTAAAGGGTGGAGAGCACGGGGAGGAGTTGTAGGTGGGGTATACATAAAACTAACTAGATTGAGCTAAGGGGTGACCAACCAATTAGGTTGTTACGTATAGAGGTTTTTACAATAGTATGTATGTGGGTTGCAGGTTTTATAACACACAATGTTTTCTAACTTTCAATTATACATTGACATTATGGTTGTAATGAAAACCTTTTCTTATTTACACAGCAAGAATGTAATGAAAGGCACCTTCAAAGTGTATCACAAGTCTTAGGTAGAGTAAATATGTTATTTCAATTCCCTCATATGATGGTAAAAAATGCATTGAATAATTGTCGATTGAAAAACACAAAGTGGGTTGTTAGTAGATGATTTTATGAAACTTGCATAGATTCCAAATATCTCCTCATTTATTTAATATAATGGAAGCTGACAGACTTCTCCCTTCTCTCTATACAAAGGTTGTGCTTGAAAATCCTAGGTACCACTTTCTTGTCCTAAAAGTAAATATTCCTAGGCTCGCTTTGTAGAGACTCCTTATTTTGAAAGAATAATCGATTATTAAAAATATGTTACTAAAGAAACCTCCAATTCTACGTAGAATATGAAAAGTTTTACCTTTCATATTTTAATTCTAACATTTCGCAAATATTAATATTTAAAATGGAATTGTAATCTTCCATTTCCTTTTGAAGGGCAGCAACTTGAGAAACACAAGTCCTGTGAAGTTCATCTTTTGTTAACACTTCTATCTTTGGCATTTATAGCTCCTTTTCCATTCTATCAACCAATTCACTCCATTCTTCTGAACTCTATTTTAAAAAAGAGGAAGATCTTAAGACTTCAGCTCTAGCTAAGATTTGAAATGTGAAAACTTCTTTTCCAATGGCAACAACGTTGCAACTTTTTCTTCAATTCTTGCTAGGTTGTTTTGATGCATAACAAGTTGGGACTTTGCCTCAGACAATGCATGAAGCCACCTTAACTAACTCACCTCCTCCCTTGTGACTTCCACTAGTAAGAAGACCTCTTGGATGAAAAATGTCCCCTTCAAGAGTTACAATTGGAGATTGTATATCTCTATGAAAATGAATCTCCTTTGTAGCATTTGAATGGCTGCAAACAAATGTACTACAAAATACAAATGCCATAGCTGCTTCAATTTCATCTTCATATGCAACAAGACATAGTTCTAGCCTTGTGTTTCCATTGCCCACCAATTTAGCTATTGATTGTTGAATTGTTGATGAAATGGTATGGGATTGGATTTTGTTTAAAGGGATAATTGTTACTCTTCTTCGTAGATGTCCTATTTCAAGTAGTATCTTTCCTATTTGTTCCATATCCACTACCACATTACACAAATTCCCTCCTGCAGCAACCTCCAATACTATTATTGTTCAGGAATCTTTATCTTTTATAAGTTTTGCAACATCACCTTTGACTTTTGATCTATCAAAATGCTTTACAATATCATTATAGGTAAATTGAGCATTTCCTAATTGAGACTCGGGGAGCCTGATATCAACCTTTAACTTTTGAACTACGTTAAATTCTTGGAAACACTCATTTTCTAATGGCTCCATGTGTCCATCTTCATAAGAAACACCTTCCATTGTTGTCTTTGTTTTCTCAACTTCTTGTCTTTTAGATTGCAACTCTCTCTAAAGAGCATTGAGCTCCTTTTCTTTTGAGAACGAAAAAAAATTCTTGTCTTTTAATTCCTTTTCTAATTAGTTGATTTTAGTCTTTAGTTGTTTTGCTTCACTTTTAGCACTTCCAACTATTGCTTTTGCATCTACAAATTGATCATCGAGATGTTTTTCCTCATCCCCACTGCTCTTACCTATTAACACCCCTTGCTATTCCTTTTCATGATCTTCTAAATTCTTTTTCATATCCTTTACTTTAAGCTTTAGATCAATTGCTCCCTCATCAGCCCTTAGGACAAAAAAATCCTTCTCTTGGATAGAGTTTTTAATTTCTTGAATAATTTTATGTAGCTTTGCAATCACTTTTTGCTTAGCTTTTAGAGTGTCTTTTTTATTAGACAATTCAGATGTTTCTTTTAACAAGTTCATTAGAAAAATTATCTACCTTTTCAAATATGAATTTCATGTCTCCACCCAACTGATACTCTTTTTTTGCAGTTAGATTCAAGATTTTTCCTTTTTCTTACCATCTATTTCCAATTTTATTTTTTCCATGGAATTTTTAAATTCAAGAATATTTGAATTCATTTATTTCGCTCCACTTATAGCATCATCTCTCACTTTCTTTGCTTGCACAAATTTATATGCAATACAAAACCTCTCAATTTTATCAACTTTTGCATTGCCAGTTTCCCATTACACATACTACACATGCTCCTTCCCCAACTTCTCAAGACCATGAAGAATATCCTCAATCAATACATTATCTATATCATTCACTTTGAATGGAACCATGTGTTTATTATGAATCGGATAGGATACCTCTACCTCAACCATATTCTCACCTTCCACAAGTACTTGTAGTTAGTCACACTCAGATTTCCATCAATAGGTTAGTCCTTCAAAACCATAACAAAAGCACATACAAGAAATTATACTCATAATCATAAACATGATAATTATTTCAATTTCATTTCCATGTAGCAAGATTAACCATCATTTTTTACCAATCACGCACAAGTAAATACTAGATAATCAAATACTCATAAGTGATGTCCAATAGTCTCATCAATATACTAGATAATAAATGTAGCATAGGATCAGTTGTGGTATAGTTAAAGTTGTTGCCAATATATTTTTAATATTAGACCCCATGAAAGGTATTCTTATGCATAATTGGAGGACAATACCTTTTTTTTAGATTAAGTTATTACCACCTTGGTTTTATCAATGTTAATGGTGTTTATAATTTTATAAAAAATGTTTGAGAATATTGAGCTTCTTTTGGAGATCTTCACAAGTTTTTACAAGAAGGGAAATGTTGTTAGTGTTTAGTAGTAGGTTGAAAAAGATCCCAATTGTATTAATACTACTACACCCACCTCCTCTTAATATTATTGAATTTTGTTGATATATGTGCCAAAAAAGGTTAGAGTGAGGAGGAACCCTTCACCTTGATTGTTGTAATTTGTGTCCCTTGAATATTTACCATTGTAATATTTTTTTTCATAGTTTAATTACAACACTCTAAAGGTCAAGAAGGGATCAATTTCTTCTAAACTTTTCCATAGATTGGTTCTTGGAGTAGCGTTAACTTTTTTTAAGGCACTATTATGACACTTTATTATATTGAATCTAAATTATCTATTTACTAGTAGGGGAGGAATCATCATTAAGATGGTTCCATTTTTCCCATTCAAAGAGTAATAGGAAATACATTAAAAGAGGATTGATAACACATAGAATCCTCTTCATGTCAATTTCTAAAATTGAATCTTGATTGTGCATCTAAAAATAATCTAGCTTGGTTGGAGCTCATGTGGTTCCATAGTCATATAATGGTGCCTTTGTAATAGGAGGTTCCTTTTTTGTAGAACTAATTTAACAATGAAGATGAAGTATTAGATATTCTTGAAGGTATTAAGATGGATAAATCCCTTAATTACAAGAATATTAGGGTTGAAGGTAATTGTCAAGTGGTTATTACTAGATCTAAAAGGTAGAGCATGAAATACTAGATATTGTACAATATTATAGAAGAATTGGATACTATTGGTAGAAGCTTTGAAACTTTTGATTTTATTTATTTCTTTTGAGAAAACATTAGGATCGGATATCATGTATTGAATGAAGGATTATCACAAATTCTTTTCTTTGCTAGGGTTATGCAACACACAAGTGAATGGGACATCTTAAGCATTACATGGATAAATAAAATCATTCTTTTCCTCAACCCTCTCTCAAATTTCATTCCCTAAAAAAATAAATTTTCATTATTATCAATCTAACAAGTATCTTTATTTGGTCATATCTTTATACCAACAATGATCTAATGTGTGCTAATTTATCATCCCATGCAAGAAATGTTTTACTCTCTCATTCCAACCCCTTTATTAAGGATTTTGGTTATTATTTCTTACAAAGCTCATTGTTTATGAAAGTTTACAAGTTGCTTCAAATAGTGAGTTATGGTTTTTGAATGGTGCATTTTGTGCTAATTGCTAATGAATGGAGGTGAAACGGTGAATTGTGATCCACCATATAGTGGAGAAAATTTCAAATTTATGGTTGAGGATATTTTATATTAATGGATATGATTTGTTTTCTTTCATTTAAGGATATTCTTCATATTGATTGGTTGGAGAATATAAGTGTGAAGAGAACCATGACTTAAATAAAAATGGATTAGGTGTCTTAGATTTGAAGGTAATGTAGATGATTAGATTGTTTAACCCTAAGATTATTGGTGTGGGAGATAGTTTTGAGGAGGATATGCTTCAAGAGGCTAGAAAATGTAGTGATGTATTGGTCCCTTTTCAAAGTATATCTAATTGATAGAAGACTATGCTTTCTAAAATATTCAAGGACCTTTCTCAAATTAGTCTTGATTCAATGGTGTACATTAACAAACTATAGGACATTTTAAGGGATGTGAATTTTTAAATATCCAACTCTCTGACTTTTCTTTATTGTGTAAATGTGACATCATTTAGGTAGCTAAAAAAGATTATGTTAAACATGTTGCAATGATTGTGATGAAATCTAGTGGAGTTGTCATTCTTATTCCTTTTTTATAGGTTGATGATGTTTCCCTACTATATTTAGTTAATGTTATTTTTCAACCATAATATAGTATTTTGGCTCATTTAACACTTATTAAGTTATTTTTCAATCTAAATTTCAAGTTAGGATTTATCATTATGCCTCTATTACATTTTTTTTTATTTGGGCATGGACCCTCATAAAACCCACATATTAGTTATAAAAAAAAATGAAAGCTTCAATTCCATTTATGGTATCAAAAGTAAATCAATTTGCATATGATCATGAGGTGATTTGAACAAAATAGAACCTCTAACTATTAAGTTTGCCAATACATTAAGTAATTCTCTGTATAGTGCTCCCATGCTTCCATATTACACTAGGTAAAATAAAATTAATTCATAATTAAAATGCTTGCAAACTAAATCACATTAATCAAATTTATGGGATCTATAAAAACCCCAGTGTCTCTACATTTGGGGTAGTAATTTCAAGTGCTAATGATGCACTATTTTCAAAATGGGTGTAAAGCATGTTGCCCTTGAGTGTGTTGAAATGACTAAAGAATTTTTGGAAATAGAAATAATAGGCTATGTGGGTTTTTCATTGGAGGAGTGTGTTATTTCTTCTTTGGTGCTAATCATAAGTATAAAATTTAAAGCAAATGCACGAGAAAGCATAGGGGTTTGGAGTAGCTAGGTGAGAAGCTAGCATGTAGAAGGTAACAAGTTTAGGTCCTCTAGGTCAAAAGTAGGCAATATTCTCTCTTAATTAGAAGTTGTGGGTGTCAATATAGAGAAAAATATTTTTTCATTATTGGAGTTGTTAGGGGAAGGATAGCTTTCTTCCCCAATAAAATCACTAAAAGGTAGGATTTTTCATATAGGGAAACCTCTTAAAGTAGTGAAGAAGATACCACTCTTAGATTTGTGTGAGGGGGTTATTGAAGAAGATGAAAATTACTCACAAATGACCCTAATATACATATTCAATAATTTATGGCTCAATTTAACTAAGCTATGCATATGGTTTCTTCATAATAGTATGTGTAGATGAAGATAGAGAAAATATTTTGACTAAGAGACATTGGACAAGGGGGACTACACTTTTTAGTGAACCCAGGTTTATAGAATCCTTTAATATATATTTTTATGATTGTCCTAGTCTACATTAAAATATTCAATTCACCTTTCTACTTATGGCCTCTTGCCTCATTAGAAAGCATGGGCAATGTTAGTACCCCTCACAATTTTACATTTCATCCTTGTAGGTGTTTCCCCATGTCCTTATTTTGGTCCATTATAGAATACCAATCCAAGAACTCATAAATGGGTCACCTTGGTCAAGTCATAATCAATTTTGTGATTTATACCCATATGAATCTTTATGTTGTTCTTGTATATTAAAAATTATGCATTTGTGGGGGTTGTTCACTTTTATTATTCTAGTATAACTTCAAAGTTTCCATGAAGAATTTGCAAGTTACTTCCCAAGCTTTGGTTCTTTCCTCCTTTGTTCCTTGTAAAACTTTGGGGTTTCTATATAAGTTTTCAACTCTTACAAATGGAATCCTAAGTTTCACTTTTTGGGTAGAATTTTCACCCCTTCCTGCAAATTGAAATTCTTTCTCCTCTAATCCATTGTTCCCCCATACATGTGCCCTTCAAAATTTTGGTTCATCCTTGCAAGCTATAAATTTCTTCTCAAGTTTTGATCCTCATTATTTTTATATTATAGACTTCATGGTTCTCATCTACCATTGCACATCCTAACAAGCCATTAATACCCTCAAATGAATGTGATAGAGATTTACAAGCATCCAAATCAAGCCTAGGTATTGCTAGATTCCTCAAGGGAGTGGATTCATATAGAAGGCCATGTATTTTTGACAATATGGGCATGGGTGACTTGGACGGAATCAATAAATTCCACATTTGTATGCTTAAAAACTGATACTCAATGACTTGTCTATGCATTGAACAAATGAATCTTCTATCCCAAGGTATAGTCTATTGATGGATATAAGGGATATTTCTTATGTAGATTGTTATAATGGTGAATGGAATATGTTTATTTCAAGAGATCCATGCAACCTCATCCAATAAATAGAATGCAATGAAAGTGAAAGGTTATATATACAAGGGTACATAATATTCTTAACAAATAGGTCATTGAGATAAATTTCTAACTACATGTGTTTTATTTTGTTTTAGGGATATCCAATTCATGTAATTTATCTTGTAAAGAAAAAAATATGATTTATAAATTGTAGGAAGGGTATTAAATTGAAGCTATGTCTACAAGTTGGCATCCCTAGGACTTAAGGTATATATTATCTTTATAGAATTAAGGCTTCATAACTTTTGAGAGCCAACAAAATGGTGTCATTGTTTGAGACATCATTGATGGTTTTTTTAACTCTTATCTAATATATCAAGAACCAATTAGGTAGTTTTTATAATTATGTTCTTTTGTTTTGTGTAGTTGGAAACTCATCAACTTATGCTAGAAAATGATATTCTTGTTGGTGGGGAATCAAGGGTTCTAAATGTAATCAACAATAAAGAATTTGTTGTTGGATTAAATATAGAAATATATTATGTCCCTTTAATAACAATAGATGCTCCATGGATTTCTTCTTTCAAAGGGGTGATGACTCTATTGAGTGAGTTGAGTGTCAGTTGTTGCTACTAGACCAACATTTGTTGAAATTAAGTTGTACTCCATGTTGATGGAGTAGTTTATGGTTAAAGTGCTCAATTTTTTCTTCTTTTGTTTGTGAGATAATGTTTCTTTTATAGGGAAGAAACATTCTTTTAAAAAACTCATATTGGGAAGTGATTAAAATTTAATTCACTCTAATATGATAGAGGAAAAATTGCTCATAATAGTTACAGGTAGGAAAACACAGTGAATTTTGGGTTATTTAATTTTGTACATTCAAAGCTAATGGTGGAGATCAAGGGGGGGGGTGGATTTGCAAGTGGGAGGTACATAAAACTAGCCAAATTGAGTTGTGTGACTAACCAATTGGGTTTTTACATGTTCAAGGTTTTAAAATTGTACATGGGTTGCAAGGTTTCATAACACCCAGTGTATTCCAACCTACAATTTTACAAAATAGTATGGATTTAATTAAAACCTTTTGTTATTTAGGCAGTAGGAATGTAATGTAAGGAACCTTCAAAATTTATAAGAACTGTTACTTAGAGTAAAATTGTGTTTGACTTTCCTCATGCAATGGTAAAATAAATGCACATAATAATTGTAGGTTGGAAAACACAATGTGGTCTGTTAGTTATTTCATTCTGCATGTTCAAAGTTAAAAAAGGGTGGAGAGCATGAGGAAGAGTTCTAGGTGGGGGATACACAAAATAACCAAATTGAGCTAAGGGGTTACTAATTGATTAGGTTGTTATATGTAGATGGTTTTACAATAGTATGTGGGTTGCATGTTTTATAACACCTAGTGTTTTCAAACCTCCGATTATACATAGATAGTATGAATGTAACGAAGACCTTTTGTTATTTAGATAGTACGAATGTAATGAATGGAACCTATAAAATTTATAACTCTTAGGTAGACTAAAAATAGAGTTTCAGTTTCCTCTTACCATTAAAATAATGGTAGGTTGGAAAACATAGTGGGTTGTGAGTTATTTCATTTTGCTTGTTCAAAGCTCAAGGGTGGAGAGTTCGAGGAGGATTTGCAAGTGGGGGATGCATAAAAATAACCAGATTGAGCTAAGGGGTGATCAACCAATTGGATTGTTACATGTAGAGGTTTTTACAACAATTTGTGGGTTGAAGGTTTCATAATTCCCACTGTTTTCCAACCTCCAATTACACACAGATAGTATGATAGTAATGACAACCTTTTCTTCTTTTTTTACTTAATTTTATGTAATAGAAAAATAAATATAAACATCACATGTGCTTACGTATTGGTTATGATAAATTGGAGGTTTGAATAAGGGTTATGTTATAAAACACACCATGATTAACTATGCATCCTATGCCAAATTTTACATAAGCAATTCACCAATGCTTATTTTTTCTCTTTCACATACAACTCCTTAAAAAGAAATGAAAATTATAAAGGAGACTTTACCAGGGAGCTCCCACATATTGTTAATTCTTTGTTTCTTTGTTTTGTTTCATTCCCATTTTTTATTGCTATGTGTTGAAATATAGTACGTTTGTATTTTGTGATAAGAATAAATTATAAATTAAGATTCTTATAATTTCCATCTCCCTTTCCTCATAAAACTCTTCCTATGTACAAAACATATACCAATCATATCCATGTGTCATATGTTCGGTGAACGTGGAAGTTTTATTGGTACTAAATAGATAACACATTGTGTTTACGATAACAAATACTTAAATTCATTTGATTAAACATTCAAGTTTTATATCCACATGGTGTGAAGTAAAACTCGTGACACTGTGAAAGTATCAAATAAGTATTGAGCTTTTCTGTAGTCTATATTAGAGATCCAAAGTAAATCTAAATTGGGAGAGAAACTTGCCTTACACAAGGCTACTCTAATACCAGTGTACACAACGAAATCTCGATGTTTGAGTGGGAGATATCTCAGATCAGGCGGTTTTTCTTGAAAGATGGAACGATCACGATATATACTACTTGCTCTCGGTGGTATGTTGTGCAGTTATCAAATATGGTGAATGGGGCATTCTCTGTGGTGAACTGTGAATGTAAAGATGAAGTTCCGAAATTCCAGATAAGGCATATTTTCCTAGTTCGTGAGCAAGATCTAGTGGATGCAATTAAAAAGTGTGTGGACAAAGAAAAATGGAGCAACAACCACATCCATGATGGGGAGATCTACAAAAAATTCATACAGGTGATGGTTGATGCTACAGGTTGGCACACACAAGGGAACATTATTGCAAGGAGAATATTTCCAATACCGAGTCTTACCCGTGCACGAGGAATGATCGCCCAACTCCCTTTCCTGCGCATGGAGGGATTGATTGTCGGGTTGTTTGATGCTGAATCAACAAGTAACAAGGACTCTAAAACATATCTTTCCCTACGTCTATTCAGGGTAGGTTTGGAGAAGAGGAAAATGAGCAAATTTCTCAGATTTGTAAACCTTAATGGGGATCTTTTGCCTCTCATCCAGATCGTGAGAGCGGTGGAACTTGTTGAAGGTGTATACACTCTCATGTGGGAACCATGGCTGCACAAATAAATTCCCACTTTAATGTAATAGTTTTTTGAATTAATAAAAGGAACATATAATTTTGCAATGCACAAGCTACAAAATGTAGTAAGTTTTTTTTTTTTTTTTTTTGGTGCCATTTGAAGTCACTGTTAAAAAACATCATGTGTTTTCTGTACCATTTAAAGTTAGTGTGTTTATGATAACAAATCAATAATGCGCCCTCTTTATGATACCAAATAATTTTTTTTTTTTTATGCTTTATCTTTTTTTTTCGGAAAATTGCAAAATGATATATATATAATTTATTATTAATATCAATATTTCTAGTAAATTATTGTTCAACCAAAATAATTTTATAAGAGTTCATGGTGTTCTTTATTTAAGGAGATTATATGGTAGAGTCATGTTTGATATACACACATTTTATAGTTATGCAATGATCTCCATATCAACTTAATAAGATGTCTTATATCTTGTATGTAGCTCTTTCTTTTATTGACAACCTTCAATATCAAATGCATGTTCAGTAATATTACAAAACTTTCATCTTGTTCACCTTTATTTTTTCATAATCCTATTAAGCATGCCTTTAAGGAATCCCACCTATCATTTACCAAAAAGATTTACTATCACCAAATTTCATACAACAAAGCACAAATAATATAATTAATCACCATAAGAACCCTCAATACCTATTAAACCTGCCACACTTGAAAAGAAGCTGGCCAAAGTGAATGAGATAGATAATGTATTGACTAAGGAGATACTTTGTGGTCTTGAGAAGTTGAGGAAGGAGTGAGTGCAGTATGTGCAATAAGAAAATGGCAATGCAAAAGTGGATAAACTCGAAAGGTTTTGTATTGCATATGAATTTTTGCAAGAAAAGAAAGTGAGATGATGCTATAACTAGAGCTAAACAAATGAATTCAAATATTCTTGAACTTAAGAATTCTATGGAACAAATAAAACTATAAATAGATTATAAGGAAAGGAAAAGTAAGATATAAGTGCAAAAAAAGAGAATCAGTTGGGTGGAGACATGAAATTCATATCTAAAAAGGCAGAAAAGTTTTCTAACAAACTTGTTAAAAGAAATATCTACATTGTCTAGTCAGAAAGACACTCTAAAAATTGAGCAAAAAGTGACTACAAAGATACATAGAAGTATTCAAGAAATTGAAAACTCTATCCAAGAAAGGGATGTTGTCCTAAGGGATAATGAGGGAGAAGTTTATCTAAAGCTTAAAGTAAAAGATATGAAAAAGAAGATAGAATATCATGAAAAGGAATAGTAGGGGGTGCTAACAGGTAAGAGCAGTGGGGATGAGGAAAAACATCTCAATGATCAATTTGTAGATGCAAAAGCAATAGTTGGAAGTGTTGAAAGTGAAGAAAAACAACTAAAGACTAAATTTAACCAATTAGAAAAGGAATTAAAAGACAAGAAAAAGTTTTCATTGTCAAAATAAAAGGATCTTAACGCTCTTGGGAGAGAGCTCCAACCTAAAAGACAGGAAGTTGAAAAAACAAATACAATAATGGAAGGTGTTTCTTATGAATATGGGCGCATGGAGACATTAGAAAATGAGTGTTTCCAAGAATCTAATGTACTTTAGAAGTTGAAGGCTAATATCAGGATCCTTGAGGCTCAATTAGGAAATGTTCAATTTACGTATAATGATCTTGTAAAGCATTTTGATAGATCAAAAGTCAAAGGTGTTGTTGCATAACTTATAAAAGTTAAAGATGTCTCAACAATAATTGTATTTGAGGTTGTTATAGGAGGGAAGTTTTGTAATGTGGTAGTAGATGTACATAACAAACAAGAAAGCTACTACTTGAAATAGGACATCTACGAAGAAAAGTAATGATTATCCCTTTAAACAAAATCCAAGCCCATGCCATTTCATCAAAATCTCAACAATCAACAACCAAATTGGTGTGAAATGAAAACGCAAGCATGAAACTATCTCTTGTTGCATATGAAAATGAAATTAAAGCAGCTATGGCATTTGTATATCATAGTACATTTTTTTTCATCATTCAGATGCTACAAAGGAGATTACTTTTCATAGAGATATATGATCTCCAACTGTAACTCCTGAAGGGGATATTTTTCTACCAAGTGATCTTCTTACTTGTGGAAGTCACAATGGAGGAGGTGAGTTGTTAAGGCAAATTGATGCATTGTCTTAGATGGAGTATCAACTTGTTATTCATCAAAACAACCTAGCAAGAATTAAACTAGAAATTGCAACTTTGTTTCCATTGGAAGAGAAGTTTTCACATTTCAAATCTCAGCTAGAGCTAAATTCCTAAGATCTTCCTCTTTTTTAAAATAGAGCTCAGAAGAATGACCACCATATATTGACTAAATTGATTGCTAGAATGGAAAAAGAGCTAGAAATGTCCAATATAGAAGTATTAACAAAAAATGAACTTCACAAGACTTATGTTTCTCAAATTTTTGCCCTTCAAAAGGTAATGGAAGATTACAATTCCATTTTAAATATTAATATTTGTAAAATGTTAGAATTAAAATATGAAAGGTAAAACTTTTCATATTTTACATATAATTGGAGATTTCTTTAGTAATTGATTTTCAATAATCAATTATTCTTTCAGAGTAAGGAGTCTCTACGAAACAAGGAGAATATTCATTTTTAGGACAAGAGAGTGGTAGCTAAGATTTTCAAGCATGACCTTTGTATAGAGAAAAGGGAGAATTATATCAACTTCTATTGTATTGAATAAATGAGGAGATGTTTGGAATCTGTGCAAATTTCTTAAAATCATCTACAAACAACCCACATTGTGTTTTCCAACCGACAATTATTTAATGCATTTATTTTACCATCATATGAGGAAATTGGAATGCCATATTTACTTTACCTAATACTTGTGATACACTTTGAAGGTGACTTTCATTACATTCCTACTATGTAATTAACAAGGTTTTCATTACAACCATATTGTTTATGTATAATTGGAAGTTGGAAAATGTTGCATGTTATTAAACCTACAACCCACATACATACTGTTGTAAAACCCTCTACACGTAACAACCTAATCGATTGGTCACCCCTCAGCTCAATTTGATTAGTTTTATGTATATCCCACCTACAACTCCTCCCTATGCTCTCCACCCTTTAACTATGAACATGAAGAATGAAATAACCAACAAACTACATTGTGTTTTCCAACCAAAAAATATTCAATACATTTATTTTGCTATCGTATGAGGAAATTGAAATGCCATATTTTTTTTGTTTCAATTGGTAAGGAGGGATTATTAGATTGGCCTCACACCAATGGAGGTCACAACGGGGACCTCCTCCCCTTCCACATATTCAACTTAGAACCACTTATTCAACTAAGAAGCCACAATGGAAATCCAAGAGCCACCACTTGGAATTCCAACTTAAGATGTCACTTTTGGGGATTCAAACATGGGTCTCCATCTTGAGAACCATATGAATTTTCCATTTAAGCACAACCCATTGACAATTGAAATGCCATATTTACTCTACCTAATGCTTGTGATTAATTTTGAATGTCCCTTTCATTACATTTGTACCCTCTAAATAACAAAATATTTTCAATACAATAATACTATCTATGCATAATTGTAGTTTGGAAAACAATAGGTGTTATTAAACCTACAACCCTTGAAAAGAAGCACACCAAAGTGAATGAGATAGATAATGTATTGACTGAGGATATTATTTGTGCTCTTGAGAAGTTGAGAAAGGACTAGTGCAGTATGTGTAATGGGAAAATGGAAATGAAAAAGTGGATACACTCGAGAGGTTTTGTATTGCATATGAATTTTTGCAAGCAAAGAAAGTGAGAGATGATGCTATAAGTGGAGCTAAACAAATGAATTCAAAGATTCTTGAACTTAAGAATTCCATGAATAAATAAAACTAGAAATAGATCATAAGAAAAAGGAAAAATCAGATCTAAGTGTAGAAAAAGAGAATCAGTTAGGTGGAGACATGAAAGTCTTATCTGAAAAGGCACCCAAGTTTTTTATGATGAGAGTAATAGTTTCCCACATATATCCATACACAACATTTTGAAAGAACCATGTATGTAATTAATATGTTGGACACCATTGAATGTTATATTTAAAAAAAAATTGGGCTCAAACGATTTAAATGTCAACTTTTTTATTCATTTGTAAGTAAGTTAACATAAATAATAAAACTTGAGGTGGCATCACCTACCATTATTTGACGATAGTTGACATTGTTTATAATGAAAATTTACATGGAAAGAAAAATTATGATATGAAATCCACAATAACATAGACTTCAAACATAGGAAAATAATGTAATTCTAAACCAAAATTATTCAATAATTACATGATCAAAGACATAATGCACAATGATTATTCTCAGCCTCTCTCATCCTCTCCTACACTGTCTACTCTATGTAATTGAGGAGGTGCTCTAATAAAATCTTATAAGCTTCTTTGGGTCCTCAACACTGATGGTGTGGTGATTCCACTTGCATGGATCCTCGCTATTGTATGTGTAACAAGAGGATTCTAGGAAGCTTGTGCTTTGAACTTGGCACTTTGAACACCTTCAACTTATAAAAAATTTGTCAATGCAAATGAGTACAATGAACAATTAATGTATGGATGTGTGTCACAAAAAAATGTATACTTGGACATTTTTATGCTCATTTGAATCTCCTTTATCGATTTTGGCTTGATTTTGCCTATATTTAATGTTGTAATATGGTCAACACATTCACATTAGGTCTTGGACCCCTGTGAATCATTAAGAATTCTAGGATGTCTTGTAAAAGTGTTGTGGAGTGTTGTAACCCACTTTCACACTTTTCTAGGACCCTTTCATTATTATTCACCTAGAAATAACCTCTTTTTATCACTTACCAAGTCTTATTTCAAAGTGTTGTAAAGAGTTGTAACAAACTCTCACATTTTTCTAGGCTTGTCATCCATAATTTGACCCTTTCTTGTTTTTAAATGACCCCTTAATGCACTTTTTGGCCCTACTTAAGTGTACTTTTGAGAATAATCCTATTAAACATCATTAAATACACTTTAATTCTCGAAACCCAGTAAAATTTCCCTGTGGGACCAAGTCACCACCTAGGACGACTTAGTCCCACTAGGCACAAAAATTAAAATTATTTTAAATTTCTAGTGGGATATTATTCTCTTAACCTTAAGGTCGGCCTGTGATATGTTATTTTCAGAAAATTTTGTAAAATCAAGTATAAACAAAGGGTTTTCCTCTCATTTTCACCCCCAATAATTCATTCATACATTAGTATACATACATTCATAATTCTCAAGCATTCTAGGCATTACCAAGCATATATTGGAGCATCTATTTGCACATCTTCAGATTTCTACATCAAGGGTTTAGTGAGTTGTAGCATTGCATGTTCTTCATTCATCATTTTCTCTTTATTTCATTTCATTTTTAAGGGTTTTATTACCAAATTGGGGTTTGACTGAGGCAAACCCCTATTCTATAACCCTTAACCCTTTTTGACCTCTTTGCATGTGTGTTTTGCAGGTCTTGTATATAGATTTTTCAAAGAGAAAGGTGTTAAAAGGTGTTTTCATTCCATAAAATTCATTCAAGTCAACAAAAGCCCTAAGTGAAGCTTAGAGACCTCTTACAACCTGATTTCTATAGATTCAGAACCAAACACTTGTCAAGAAGAGAAGTGCAGACCGAGAGCTACAGATTCTTGTCTCAAAATTCCTAAAAGATGAAGGTGGAC
This sequence comes from Sequoia sempervirens, assembly GCA_007258455.2. Taxonomy (NCBI): domain Eukaryota; kingdom Viridiplantae; phylum Streptophyta; class Pinopsida; order Cupressales; family Cupressaceae; genus Sequoia; species Sequoia sempervirens. The sequence continues at coordinate 116,808,560 of VDFB02358134.1, read as the reverse complement.
TATGTCACCATTAGTGGAAAATTAGTCCCACTACTAGGCCTGAAAAGTGATTTCTACATTTCTGGATACCCATTTGGCTGAAACATGTTATGGCGGAATCTCCCTTAAATAGGACTAAGTCGCCCAACTTGGTGTAAGTGTCCTAATTGGCTTCAACAATAAATTTTGCAAGATTCTAGAGCCTCTCTACATCACATTCCAATTTCTAGGTGGACCTCTCCAGTCTCTTTCATTTTTGTCATTGTTTGTGTGCATTCCTAGGTCATTTTTACATATCACTATGTGTTTTCAAACAATTTGCATTTCTTAGATTTTGCATTAATAATTCACTTCCGTTTTCAATTCTTTGCATTTAGACATATCTTAGTCATATTTACATTAGTCTTAAGTGAACCCTGAATTTTTTGTGGGATACCTTTCTCCTTTTAGGTGAAAAAACCCTATAAGTGCAAGAGAGAAGCCTCCTACAAAAATTTGTGGTTCATTTTGGTGAACCTGCATTTAGAACATCCTCTTTTTGATTTAGAGTGCATTTACATTATAGGAATAACTTACATCAACATTTTATTAGGTTTCCATTATTTAATTTGCATCCTAGGGTTTTAAAAATTGCATTAGTGAAAAGCTCATATAGCGTACTTTTTTGCATTGCATTTCATTAAAAAATTTAAAAAATTATGCATTTTCATATTTTATCTGCATTTGAAAATCCAAAAACCATAAAATTCCATTTAAAAATTATGAAAAATCTCAAAAAAATCACTACTGGGATTAATTCGCCACAGTGGGAAACTTAGTCGACTTGTACATTTTGCACTATAATTTTGTCATTTACAGATCATCTTTTGTATTTCTGTAATTGTTTTACGATTTGTTGTTTTATTCTATTTCTTGCATTTAGTTTGCTTTCATACATTTGCATCATGGCTATGTGTTTTAATAAATTTTGGATGTCATTAAAATCTTTAGTTGACATGTCAAGTTGTGCCTTTGGAACTGATCCTAATGGCATTGATCTTCCTCATGCTCCTTCAACTCCTCATGAATGTCCTCCTTGTGATGTTGACATCATTAGAGAAGATGATGACAACATGAATAATTTCCTTAATGAATGCCTTGACAACCTCGAAGCTAATGCATCCTTTTATCCATCCATGAAAGAACAAGACCTTCCTACAGTACAACCTCCTGATATGTTTGGTTACTTACATCCTAAAATAAATGAAGGACCTAAGTTCCCTCCATCAGGTGAATCTAGTTATTCTAAACAAGCAACCCCTCAACCATTCTATGATAACAAAGTCACTAGTACTCCAATTAACCTTGAAGAAACCTATGGAAAAGGTTTTACCAACTTGAGCAAACAAGGATGTGACACAACAACTGAATAGGACATTCATCAACTCTTAGAGAAAAATCCAAAAGATGAAAACACAATGGGATTAGGTTATCAAGATCCTCCTCATGACAGCAAGCCTCCTAGAGAATATTGGAGACTTTGTGATGATGGCATGGTGATCTTTGATTCCTCTCCTTATTTGAATGTTCTCCTTCCTAGAGAGCAACCCTTAATAATCATGACAAGGATGAGCGGATCACTTTGGGTTCTCCTCCTTCAATTCGAGAAAAGGGTGAATCTAGCAAACACAAGAGGCCTTACAAGTTACAAGTCTTCGTCCACCACTTGAATGTGAAAGGAAATTGCAATTACTTTTAAACAAAGGACTCATACTATTACCAGCTATGAATAGGTTAGTGATATATCCTAAAGATGCTAATGTCCCACATTGTGCATATCATCATGTTCTTGGGCATAGAAGTGATGAATGTCATCAATTGAAAGAAATATTGAGCAAGTATCATTTCAATGGTGATAATTTCTATCCAATAGTTCCATAAACCACCATCGAACACCTTATCATGTTATAGTTGTAGAAAATTCCCCTCTCACTATTACATGACCTTTCCCATCACCTACCTTGGCTCATTATTTTCTTGCACCCAGTGGGGGAAAAAAGTTGTTAGCCTTGTCCTAGTAATGCATTTTTCATTGTCCTTAGTTGTGTTATTCACCTTCCACTTATACTAATTGAGATTGGGAGGTGGATGACTTGCTTGATGGTTGACTTGAACATTTTCCTTACTAGTCTTTTGCATGTTATTTTCCTTTTTCCTTTGAGTGTTTACATGTGCGTAACATGTTCCCCTGTGATGTGTTGTTTGATGTTTTCTCTCTTTGTGACATTCTTCCATTTGTACCTTCATTCTTCTCTATGTCGTACATCGCTTTCACCTTTTCTTTTGTCTTTTTCTTGTGTTTTCCTTTTGGCGATGACTCAAGGCATTGAGACCAAAATGTCTCTTTTGTGTTGACCCAAAAGGCCCCTTTTCTTTTTCTTTGCCTATCTTTTTCTTGTGCTTTCCTTTTGGGGATGACACAAGGCACTGAGACTTAAATGTCTCTTTCATGTTGACCCAAAAGGCCCTTTTCTTTTTCTTTTCTTTTTTCTTTTGTCTTTTTTTGTGTTTTCCTTTTGGGGATGATGCAAGGCATTGAGACTGAAATGTCTCTTTCATGTTGACCCAAAATGCCCTTTTTCTTTCTTTTCCTTTGTCTTTTTCTTTTGTTTTCCTTTTGGGGATGACGCAAGGCATTGAGACTAAAATGTCTCTTTCATGTTGACCCAAAAGGCCCCTTTTCTTTTTTTTTTTCTTTTGCTTGTGTTTTCCTTTTGGAGATGATGCAAGGCATTGAGACATTTGTGTCTCCTTCATGTTGACCCAAAAGATTTTCCTTTTTCTTTTGCCTTTTTATTTTTCATTTTTCTTGTGTTTTTCTTTTGGGGATGATGCAAAGCATCGAGACACCCTATGTCTATTCCATGTTGACCCAAACGAATCTTTATTTTTCTTTGTTTTTGCTATCTTTGTGTCATTCTTCTAGTTCTATGTATTTAGGGAATGATGACATTTTCGAGTTCTCTAATACAACATTGAAGCAAAGAACATACTGACCCCAAATCCATAGATCCCTTATGTGTTTGGTGTTTCCGTTTTGGGGGCAACCCCTTCCTTTTCTCTTTTCCTTTTCCTCTCGCATGACGTAGCCTTACTCAAAAACATATGACTTGGCATAGGGGCTTTCCATGTTGGCTCTCATGTCTTCTTTCTTGTTTTCATTTTTCATTTGCTAATTTAAAGTAATTTCTCACAGTATGGTGTGTAGCAATTCCTTTAAAGTGGGGGAATACATTGGCATTATCATTTTGTATTTTTTCTTTTTCTTGGTTCTTAGTGCAGCCTTCTTGCTTCATATGATGTGTTTTGTCACTTTGTGGATGACATTGGGTGTGATTTCCTTCATGAGCGTGATCTATCTTAGCATATTTACATTCCTCTTAGTGGCTTGATGCAACACACTACATCCCCTAAGTTGTGAATTTTTTATTCTTTAATTGGTCCTCTCTTGGATTCATTAGACACAATGTTCCCTAAGTTATAGACCTCGTATGAACTAAGTAAGACTCCTTTTATCATTGTTTGCATGTTACATTTTACATTTGTTATATGGAAACCTTGCATAACACAACTTGCATGCCTATGGTGCCATCATGTTTGTTCATGAGCTCCAAGCATATGAATTTTTGCTTGTCTTGTGAAGCTTGAAAAGTAATTTTCTTTTGTGGTGCCTTATTAAAGTTATTAGGAGGTATAACTTTGGTATGGTTGAGCGGGAAGCCCATTCTGAGGCTTGAATTTCCCCATATCCACCTACATGTGTGTGAGTGCATACTAGCCATGAGTGTATGTTTCTCACCTTTTAGGCCTTGTCACCCAATGGACAACTGTGAGTTTTGTCTCCTCAAAGTAAGTATACATTTATTTTTTTAGACAAACAACCTAGATGATCCACATCGGGATGAAAAAATGATCAAAGCTTGATCTGACTCTCTCTTTTCCTTCTCCTTTTCTCTCTTTCATTCTTTTTCATCATTCTCATGTGTGTTCCTTTGTGATAATGTTTGGTTTGCCATGGGATCTTGATCCTAGGGCCTTGATCACCCCTCCTGATTTTTGTTGTCTTATCTTACCAACATGAGTGCATTTGGATCCCTCTTGATATGCATGTTGGGTTACTTTAGTGTGAATTTGAAGCAAGTTCATCCTCTCAGTAAAGTGGGGGCTAAATGTGTCACAAAAAAATGTATACTTGGACATTTTTACACTCATTTGAGTCTCCCTTATGGATTTTGGCTTGATTTTTCTTAGATTTAATGTTGTAATGTGGTCAACACATTCACATTAGGTTTTGGACCCTTGTGAATCATTAAGAATTCTAGGATGTCTTGTAAAAGTGTAGTGAAGTGTTGTAACCCACTTTCACACTTTTCTAGGACCCTTTCATTATAATTCACCTAAATAACCTCTTTTTATCACTTACCAAGTCTTATTTCAAAGTGTTGTAACAAACTCTCACATTTTCTAGGCTTGTCATCCATAATTTGACCCTTTCTTATGTTAAAATGACCCCTTAATGCACTTTCTGACCCTACTTAAGTGTATTTTTTAGAATAATCCCATTAAACATAATTAAATACACTTTAATTCTTGACACCTAGTAAAATTTCCCTAAGCAAAGGTCAATGTGATCATGAACCTTTAAAGTGATGGCCTAATCAACAAGATTTGGCTGCATTAGAAATTTCATTAACATCAATCATAATTCATGTCATTGTTAAGGAATCATTAAGAAATTGGAACACAAGCATGGAAATTCATTGTGTTGCTACCAATATAGATGGAAATCCAATGCTCTCCCCATCCCTATGTCCATCTTTATCACCCTCTCCCTACTGCATTGTGACTATGTCGCCAATAAGGTCAAGGCCTGATTTTTCTCAAGACCATAGATGTTTGATAACATTCTGAAACATGGTAGAGGTCTGAGAAGACAAAGATCATAAGAGAACTTTACAATTTCAGACAACAATGTATAAACACAAACATATCAATTTCAAATTTCCATTTCCAATAATATATGTATAGAAGGAAAGGAGACAACACACTCTAGATTGGTTAACTTGTATGAATGTAGTGATCACCTCAACATTTGTTTGGTTAACAGTTTTTTGCTTCTTTTCCAAAAACAGAGAAACAAGAATATCATTTTCCTAGTAGATAAATGTGAAATACATTCAAAAAAATTCATAATGTACATACTCTCGCTTTTTTAGTAAATAAAAATAGATACTTATTGAATCGTCTGTCACATATATGATCTCCCTAAGCACCCTTTCTTCTTTGTTGCCTTGTCAAGGCACACTTTCCTAGACACTATCATACTCATTCCCACCACTTCCTTGTTCATCCTTGCCCATGTATGCAACCAATTCATTCAAAATATCAAAATACATGTTAAAAATATTTCAAAATTACCCTTTCTTCCACTTTCTTCCTCTGAAGAATCCTTGAAACTTTTGGTCATCTATGCTCCCTCTTCTTCTCAATGTTAGATGAAGCAGTGTAGGAAGAACATCATATTGTGCTTTTGTGGGTAGTGCCTTGTCTTCCAAATCAAATATACCTTGCTCAAGGCCAACATTCCCTTCTTGACCATCACTGCAAACATGAAATTTTGGATTTTTCTGAGTCTTAAAATCAGAGTTTCCAGCATTAAGTCCTCATCATAAGCATAAAATTCCCTCTTTGTATTGTCTTACTTATTTTTTGTCATGTGATCCATTTGAATCCATCTAGTCCTTCATATTTCATTGAAAGACCTATATTGGCAAGACATAGCAAAAGTTTCCCCAAACTGAATTTTCACTAACATGTATTTGTTGCACACAATCGGCAGGACTTTTCTTTTGTTTTGGTGACTGAGAAGACTCATATCGGAAAGAGAGGCATTTCGGGGTAAACTTATAGCGAAGTATTTTTTCTTGCCGACCGGCATATAGAAAAAATATATTGGCATAAGCTGGGGCGTCCTTGTAATGTCACAACGAGTTCAATTTGTCTTACTGACTAGCATGTAGAAGGGTCATTTCGACCAAACTGATTGGTATCATTGAGAAGTCATGGCGAATACATTGTGTTTCGCCGACTGGCACATGACGAAGTATATTAGTAAGACTAAAGTATGTCGGGGTAATGTCTTGACGAAGGCATCGAGTCTTGCCGATAAGGTGTAGGGGATTCAAAAAAGCTATCGAGAGAAGCTATCGAGTCTTGCCAATTTATGCCGATAGAGATATGCATCACCAGGAGAAGAACTCTTTGGCATAAGTTTCACCGAATTTTGAATATTATACTGACAAGTAGTTCAGGGTGAGTTTCACCGAGTAGGAGTAGTCTGGAAGAGTGATTTTGGTAAGACATTTGGCATCGATATGAGTCTTCCCGAAGGTTCATTGTATTGTCGAAGGTATTGTTTCATTGGTAGGGTTTATTTCTTCGGTGAGAAAACTTAGTGGTCATGCCGAAATGAGAATTCATCAGTGAAAGGGTGATTGTCTTAGCAACTGGAAAATGATTTGAAGAATGCATATCAGTATGACACTGTGAAGTCTATGTAACATCTCCCTGACTTGGAAAGTCCACCGTGGCAGGTGAAATAAAAGATTATATGTCGGCAAATTACAAATTTGTCTCGGCTGACCCAAATTAAATGAGACTTTCAGTAGGCGGGATGGGAAGTGCAGTGAGGCCCCAGAAGATTGAAGGTTATAGTGATATGTATGAGACATATATGGGCACAAATTCGTGAGAAAAACTTCAAGTCACAGTGATTCAAGGATGGTTGAAATCTTTTGGTATATCATAGGAACTCTATATGACTTCTTCCCGATACTGTGTTGTCTTGGCGAAAGCGAGTGGGGAATGGTTTTCGGCATGAAAATTGCTTTGTCTTGGCGAACTGAAAAAATAACACAATGTGGGACCTTCAGTATACTGAGGTGCTATCTGCATGAGGTTTCCCCGACATTGTTTTGTCTCAAGATGGAATCTGAGGAGGTGATCTCGTCGGCAGGAAAAATCATGTGTCATGGCGACATACAAAGTGAATAAGGGGGTTTCAGTATGACTTGAGTATTCTCTATAAGGTCTTCCTGACACCATTAAGTTACAACAATAGTGAGTTAGAACAGGGCGCATTTCGGTGAGAGGTTCCTTGGGTCTCAACGAATGGAAGGCACAAAAAGTACATATTAGCAAAACGCATTGTAATCTTTGTGATATCTCACCGACCCAGATGAGCTATAAC
>VDFB02358134.1:116777531-116801193 GCA_007258455.2 Sequoia sempervirens | reverse complement strand
GATGATGAATCTGATTATGGAAACTTTGATGATAATGAATGTTTTTTCCTCGCTATAAAAAAAGAGCCTAGTTCTAATAACTATGAAAGTTTTGTGAAGGAATGTATTATGGAGAAGGATAAGTTTGAAGGTACTTTGGTATCTAATTTTCATGTTAAAGAGGATAAGAATTACTAGGTTGTTGATAGTGGCTACTCTAATCACATGACTAGAGACAAGAGTAAGCTTGTTAAACTTGAAAAATATGATGGAGGACTAGTTAAATTTTGAGATGACTTAGGAGCTAAGATTTGTGGAATAGGTTCAATTAGTTTTGATGGAAAGAATAACAAAAATAATGTTTACTATGTTAAGGGTTTAAGGCATAATATTTTGAGTGTTGGAAAAAAGTGTAGCAAGGGATATAATCTTGTGTTTAAGGATGAAAAATGTGAGATCAAAAAGGGGCTTGGACCTGTGATTGTTGCTGGTAAGATTATAGATGGAAACATCTATAAGCTTAAGGGTGCTAATGGTCGTTGTTTTATGTCACAAATTAGTGACAGTTGGTTATGGCACTAGAGGATTTGTCATATGAATTTTGATAATTTGGTGAGAATTAGTTTAGTTCATGCAGTAAGAGACCTTCCAAGAATCACAAAGCCTATAAATGTTGTTTGTAAGGATTTTTAGTTTGGAAAGCAAGTAAGGAGTTATTTTAAGGGAAAGGAACAATCTGCTACTAGATGACTAGAATTAATTCATACAGATCTTTTTGGTCCTAAAAGGGTGAGAATTCTACAAGGTGACAAGTATTTTTATGCTTTTGATTGATGATTATTCTAGAATGACATGGGTTACTTTTCTTAGAGAAAAATTTGATGCATTAGATAAATTCAAGGCATATAAAGCTATGGTTGAGAATGAAATGGATCTGAAAATCAAATGTTTGAGGTTTACCAGAGGTGGTGAATTCACCTCCAATGAGTTCAACATGTTTTGTGAAGTTCATGGAATAAAGAGGCATTTTTCTACCCTTAGAACTGTTGAACAATCCGAATAACTGAGAGGGGGGTGAATTAGTTATCATAAAATAATTTTATTTTCTTTAATTAATCTGAAGCAGGCTTATATCAATAAAAAAATAATCAAACATATATAAACATGAAAGCACACAACACCATGCACAATAAACACCAGAATTTACGTGGAAACCCAAGAAGTTAAAAACCAGAAATAATGCTAATTCTCAATTATAAAGCATATGTTAAGGTGACACTGATTAAGGTGATTTTTACAAAGTCTCACTGCCAAAATAATCACTATAGGTAAGGCTCACTATCAATGGGCTCACTGCCTAATTAATACAACTGATTACAAAATAGTCTCACTAACAAAAGTGAACTGATGAAGTTGCATCTAAATATGCATGAATTCAATTCTGGTTAAGAGCACAATATCTGTCTACACAAAATCCAGTCAAGAATCTTCTACATATCTTCCTCGCACAACCTCTGGAAATCAGATTACTTCTTCCTTTGCACCCTTTTATTTGGTCACACACACCATAATCCACACTTCTTTCTTTATCGAACAAAATCAACCTTTACTTATACCATTCCATTCTTCCCAAAAAGAATTACTACCATATCCAAATCAAAGATAACATCCATACTACGCAACATCATAGCACTCGCTAAGATAGATATTTTTTTTATATCATCTAGAGCACAACCTTCTAGATCCCAGGTTTAGACATTAATGACAACAATGTTAAATCATCTCAACAACTTCTCAACAATCTCTCCCTTTGTCATTGATGGAAAAATAACAAAAACCCAAAAACACAACTCCAAAATTCTAAGCACTCCCCCTTAGACAAGCAATTCAATACCTCCTTTCTTTCTTTTTTCCTCTTCATTTTCTCCCCCTTTTTGTTATCAAAGGAAAAGGGCCAAATAAGAACATTCAAGAGATCAAGTAAAAATAACACTTTTTCACATGAAAAATATTCTTGTACCTTTCTCTCACAGTTGGAAGAATCCTCTTCTAGGCTAGCATTGTAGAAACCATTCTAGCACACATACTGTCCAATAGAGTCAACAACATAAATGAAGATGACCAGTCTGGAGACAAGCACTATCGTTCACAATCTTGTGCATCAAAAAGTATCCTGAAGAGATGATCCAATCGAACCTCAACAATTTCTTTGACCAAATAGAAAGTTTTAACCAAATCTTCCCTTTGTTTCTAAGTATAAAATAACTCAACTTACAAATATCCAACTATTATTGTTTGTTTTCCATCTTTATCTTTGAAGAAGTCAAAACACTTCCCAATATCATTCAATTTAAATTCAATAGCTTCAATTTTGCTTCTAGAATTATCAACATCAGTAGGCCACTAGAGATAATACCTACAGATGTCAAACATCTCCTTAATGCATTCTCTTGTCTCACCAATGTGTTTGGATAATTTCTATTTGGATTTGACACACCTTCTCTCAATCATAGCTTGGAACTTATGTCCTTTAAATCCTTCCCACAACAACCTTTATTCAACAACTTCTACCATATCATCCGGTAATGAGTCAAAAAATCTGAAATAGTAATACCCTTTTTGAGTAGATAATCAACCAAGGCATCATCAATTCTAAGCCTATTGATCAGAGAGTATGCATACCACATTTCACCAATATTTTTCATATCACCTTCATCCAAAACCAAAAAAACTTCATCTAGATCGAAAGAGTCAGATCTAGTCCTTCTCCTTCTCTTCTAAGATAGCAATGACATCCTCTATGATAATTTTCCTCCTTTTAGGTTATGGAGGGGAACTACCAACAACAACCTCTAACTCCTTACTAGAGGAGGAAATCTCCTCAAACTGACTAGAAACTATTACACTGGAGCATAGATTCATCTGCAAGGATGAGAAATAAACTTTGCATGCACCTGCTTTATCTTCCATACATTCCAAATACTTGTAATCTTTCTTTCTGACAAGGATGTCGTATTTCCACTTAACATTCTCCTTTGACGGTAGTGAACTCATAAAGTAAAATACTAAACTATTGCAAGTATGAGTGAGTATGGTGGTGTTGTCGTTAATGTTGTCATTTATGTCAACACAATACATGTTGTTGTAGAGAAAGGAATCAAGTGATTTTAGGTTGTGCATGTATATTTGATATTTTGTTGAGATATTGTGGGTAGATGGAGCTATCTTTATGGTGTTGCAGGTGTGTTGATATGATGAGTTATCAAGTGCTTTGGAGAAATAGTGAAGACAGAGTTGTGTGTGTGTTTAGAATGTGCTCTAATTTATGCTCCAAATTTCATCTATGTTGATCTTATGCTTGTGCAGATCTGAAGTGTTCATGTAAATTATTGGGTGATATATCCTAGATTACAGCTTCTGGTTTGATGGAGAGTGCAAGTTGTGTTCACTGGTGTGTGAACTAGTTTGGCAGAGTTGTTTTTCTATGGACTGGGAGGAATTTTTCTTCTCTGCAGTCCTTCGCTGGTTTTTTTTAGGTCTTGTGGATCTGGAAGATGTCTTGTAATCATGTTATCTATGTTTTGTTGAAGGTGTTCATGGTTTGGTGCTTTGGAAGATGAGTTTCAGAGTTGATAGGTGTGTTTGTATAGTCTAGATAGACTGATGTGAATTATTCTATATATGAAGTTTGTTACATTTTTTACAGATGAATTTGAAGGTATCTTAGATGTTTTCTCATGCATGGTTAAGTGTGTTATGTGTTCTACATATTATCTTCTCATTGTAGAAGTGTGTACTTCAAAGTTCATTTTTTTTTCATTAGGTTTGGCCAACCTAGTGTCTACACGTCATGGGAAGGATATGTATCAATTGAGGAAGTGTGTGTTTGATCCAAGATGTTGTTTTGGGTCTTGGTTAAATGTTGGTTTGGTCTGCTCTCATTCTCTTCCACTACGCGAATGTTGACTTGCTGACCTAATTTGAATTTATAAATTGAAGCATGTGTAGTTGACCTTGGAGAAAGTTTCTAAGGTTGAAGATGGTTTAAATAAAAGTTGAGATGTTATGGATTGATGTATTGAATGAGCCACAAGTTTGAGAAGCAAGATTTGTGTGAAAGTGAGTTGAGGCAGCAATACTTTAATGTGTAGATTCTAAAAGTAGTGAGTTGATGGTATCCTGCAATCTTGTGATCAAGGTTATAGATGTGTGTAACTGTTGTGGTGGATTTTTGTTATATTTTTATCTATAGGCAATGAGCCTCCTTTGGATAGTGAGTCCTATCTATAGGTAGTGAGCCTTGTATCGAATAGTGAGTCTTTTTGGGAAGTGAGTGAGGATCCTCTTGTAATCATTTTGGAATTAATTTATATTGTGAGTTAATCCTCACCATGGTTTTTCCTTTATTGGGTTTTCCAAGTAAATCCAGTGTCTCTTATGTTGATATTACTTTATGTTATTTGAATTTCATGTTCATACTAAATAATGGAATAAAGTGGATGTGAAGTTGATAAGCATTTGGGATTTGTGTTTGAGTTTGGTGAAAACTAATTCACCCCACCTCTTAGTTGTCTTGCAACTTTCAACAATTGGTATCAAAATTTTGGTTCCTTGGAGAAGAGATTAACCGCTTGAGGTAGATCTGATGGAAAACAAATTATCAATCCTTGTGTTTGATGGATCTGACTACAGTGACTGGAAAGTGCAAATGAGAGGTTACATAATCTCTCCTAGTTACAAGACTTGGAAAGATGTTGAGACAAAGTATGTTGCACCGGAAAGTGGTTCTTGTTCTGCAGATGAGATTTTTTCCTATTACGAAAATGAAAAAGAAAGGTATGCAATCTATAGTACAATCTATAGTACTTTATCTAAGACTGAGCGAACAAAATTTATTTCATTGGGCATTGCTTATGAAGTCTAGAAAAAGTTGGAAGATATCCATGAAGGAAATAATAGAGTGAAATTGTCAAAGAAGCTAACAGCTAAGTGCAAATATGAGAACTTGAAAATAGAAGAAGGTGAAGATATTACAAGCTATTTTCAGAGGGTTGATATTGCAGTGAATGAAGTGAAAAATCAAGGTGGTACCTTGACTAATGTAGATGTGATGGGGAAGGTTTTCATGACTGTACCAGAGAGTTATAGTGATAAGGTTTCAACTATTGAGGAAGTGTATGATCCTAAGAAATTTACTAAAGAACAACTATTTGGCACCTTGACTGCATTTGAGATGAGAAAGTTTGGAAAATAAAAGGAGAAGACATAATCAACCTTTAAAGCTAGAAAGATAGAAGATGATCTAGATAGTGATGATTCAAAAGACTTGGAAGAAAATTTTACAAGGAAGTTGAAGAAAGGTACCGGTAAGCACAAAGGTATGTTACCTTTTAAATGTTTCAGTTGTTGAAATATTTGTTACTATTCTTCAAGATGTCCAAATAGAGTTGTACACAAGAAGAACAAAGATAATAAAGACAAAAAGGATAAGAAGTTCAAGAAATTGTATTATGTTAGAGAAGATGCTAGAATCTCTGATGATGAATTTGATAAATTGAGAGAGATAATGATGAATTTTTGTTTCTAGCCTTAGAGAATAAATATGTGTCTACTAAGTTTGGAAGATGTGCAAGTGAAAGTGGTCTAAAGAACAAGGATGAGATGGAGAACACTCTCGTTACTTCCTTTCATGCTAGACAAGATGAATAATATTGGGTGATTGATAGTGGCTATTCAAATCACATGACTGGAGACAAGAGTAAGTTTACTAAACTTGAAAAGTATGATGGTGGATTATTCATGTTTGGAGATGATTCTAGTGCAAAGATTGTTGGAAAAGGAACAATTAGATTTGATGAAAAACATAGAACTGATGATTTCTATTATGTTAAGGGATTAAGGCATAATGTTTTGAGGGTTGGACAAATGTGTAGCAAATGATTTAAGCTTGTGTTTCAGGATAACACTTGTGAGATCAAAAAAGGGTCTAGAACTATGGTAGTTGTAGGAAGAAGAACACATGGAAACATTTATCAGCTTAAGGGTGTTGATGGTCAATGCCTTGTATCTCAAGTGAATGAAAGTTTGATATGGCACTAGAGGATGGGACATGTAAACTTTGATAATTTGATCAGGATCAGTTCAAGAAAAGTTTCCCGGGACCTGCCTAAAATCGCAAAGCGTACCAATACTATTTACAAAAGTTGTCAGTTGGGAAAGCAGGGTGCTAGCAAGAAGTTGAGTCCACTTTTTGGCCAAAAAGTGGAAGTGTTTTCCCTAATTTTCAGAATTTGACACATTCTACCTTAAAGTTTGAAGCATTTAGAGATGGAATCTTCAAAAAAGTCACTGAACATAAAATGTAGTACTCAGAGTCTAGTTTCGAAATATGTAATTTATTTCAATACCCAGATGGTACAAATTGAGTTTCAATAGGCGTTTCTAAAAACCATTATTTAAAAGTCACTTTTTTTTCACCATACCATGCACATGTACATCATCCATATTTTTACCTAAATTATCATATTTTTCTAAATCCTTTTGGGAAAAGATTTGTAACTCATTGAAGCATTTTTTTGATATTTTTTGTAATTTTTTATTGATTTTTTTTAAAAAAATTAGTAGCCATATTCTCGCTTTGAAAAATCATCATGTATGTCATGCATAAGATGACCCTAAACTTATCATTTTATTTATTTATAATTGAAAATAAATTTCTGAAGTATGTTCTTGTGTAATTCATTTTATTAAACAATATTTTAATAAAAGTTATTAAAATAGAAAAAACCCTGATATTTTAAAGTTTATGGACTAGTTTCATAAAAAAAATAGAAAAACTAATCCAATTGTAAAAAAATTACATATTTGGAATCTACACTATCTCATCTATAATGGGTTTTGATTTCATCAAAAAAAATTGCAAAAAAAGTTGCCAACCATATGTCCAAACTCACTATTTTTTCTTTGAAATTGTTTGTCTTGAGGGAGGAGCGTATAGTAATAGACAAAGGGAAATCAATAGCAGTTGAAGAAGACCCTACCATAGTGTTGGAGGAAAGACCTTCCTACCAACCACCAAAAAAAATAAGAATCTACTCTTGGAAGAAGAAGACAGTAAGGAAGCAACAAACATTGCCAACCCCTACTACATCAAAGGGGTCAAGGGAAAGTTCTTCTATGAGGTCAATACCATCACCTCCAAGAGTGACCCCGCCTATTGTGATTGATGTAGATTCACCCCCAAGATGTCATATTCCATCAGAGAAACCACCACTTAAAAAGAAAAAGACTAAGGTAAGAGGGGCAGTTGATTACCCTGATACATAGGAGGATGCTATTCTTATTACTCCCAAAGAAATACAGCAAGGAATACCTTCTCCCATAAGGGATTTCACCTCCAGTTCAAGGGGAATTAGACTTAGACTTGGAAAGGCTGATCTTAGTGGTTTAAATAATGTAGATGATTTGAGATAGGAAGCATGCAAATCATTCATGGAGGATGATTCTTTTATTGAAACAAAGGCATTTAGGGATTTTGTGTGGAGGGTAAAGGCCTCTAAATATGCAAAAAATGTTTCTAGAGAGAGGAGCTTACATCTAGAATTACATGAGAGTGTTATCCAGGCGGATGTAAGGAAGGACATGATAAAGGAGTTTCAGAATATGATAGCTAAAGAGGGTAGAGCCCTTGTATAGAAAAGTGGTGTGCTATTGTTTCCCAAATAGGATATTGTTGATGCAGTAGTATTGGAAACCATAAGGAGGTCTGAAAGACCCTTCTTTCAAAATGAGGAGGATGCCAAATTGGAACTTCAAGGATTAGGATTTAGTGAAGAGTGGGATGTCCTAGATTTTTGGTCATTGTATTTGGGATCTAGGAAGCTAGTAGTTGTAGAACCAAGTGATTTCAATGGGCAATTAGTCATAAGGAAAGTTGCAGATACACCAACATTAGAAGTAGCATACATGACAATAAATGTTACTAAGTTCACTAAAGTAATAGTGGAGAACCTCACTACTGATAGAGATATGTATAGAGGTAAGTATAATGAACTTGTTGATGAATATAATAAAAGTCAGCAAAGGGCTACTGAACTAGAAAAAAAGCTAGCACTGTGGAAGCAACAAGTGGAAACATTGAGGAATTAGGGCCCAACTAGGTCAAGTAATGCTACACCCACCTCTCAATGGAAAATCCTCAATCTCCTCCTCCACCAAAAAAATATCTAGCAATAGTGCCATATAACCTGGGCAAGAGCCACTTGCAATTGAGGAGCCAAGCACATCAGGTGCAGCTCCATCAACTGAGCCCACCAAGGAACAATTATTGTTGCAAATTGAAGAATACAAGAAATTTCTTGAATAGGTTCAAAACACCATGCATGAGAACAATTCAAAGATCGTTCATATTGTTTTGAAGCATCTGAATAAAAATATTCAAGGTAAATTAAATAGTATTCATTCAAATTATTCTTTAATACTATGCAAGAAATAAGGTTATCTCAGAGGGACAAGGAATTGGCTACCACAATCTTAGATAAATGGATTCATAGGGCTGATAACTTGAAACTCATGGAAATTGGGGCTAAGTAGCAAAAAGATAGACATCCAAAGGTGGTCCCAACTTATAAATTTGTTAGTGAGATTAAAGAGCATAATTTTCAAGGGTTTGCTACTCCATTAGAGTAGAAGATAAGAGAATTGAAGGCTAAATTTGATGAGGCATATTTGACCTTGATACTTGATATCCAATATACGTATGATGAGGTGAAACCTCTACAAAAATGGAAGGACCAGGTAGAGACCACTATTATTTCTCAAGCATCTCTCATTTGTGAGAATGTTGACATTGATATGTTGAAGAATACTCTTGAGAGTCTGTCACTCATCATCAGCTTCCTCAAAGACTTTGATAAAGAATCCAATTTTGTGATGGAAAAGTATGCTTCATATAGGAAGAATATGGATGAAATCATTGGATTCAATTGGCCATTTGATGAGGAATATGAGAAATGGAAAAGGATATTTATTGATGTATTGGATTTTTGAACACAGGGATGAAGGACACATATATATGGTCAAGTATAGTGCAAGTTTGTCCTTAGAGATTGTAATGCATGAAAGATATGTTTCTTCTAATCAACAACACCACAAATAAATGTTGATCACCAATGACTTGGATGTTGACTTGGATTTTGTTCCACTTTTTTTCTCTTCTATATATTTTTGTCACTTTGCTCAAAGGAATAAATATGTTGCAATGGTTAGAAGAATATTATTTTCAACAAAGTTCCTTTTGGAAGGTGGTCTTATTTTCTTGAGAAAATGGTAATAATATTTATCTCATATTTGTTCCCTCAATTTGAAAGTGCAAATATAACTATAAAGGGAATCTATATTATAGCGATCAAATTAAAATGTGATATGTGTGTACTTTTCAAATTGGAGCTTGTTTTGCTCCCTTATTCTTATAAAAGGGAATTCAGGGCCATTAGTACAAGTATCTTGTTGAATTCTAGATCCAAATTATGCAAATTGAGAACCCAGAGAGAATACATTTGAAGTCTGTATCTTAAGTTTTGAGTTGAACAAGTAAATTTTGTCAATTGTGATGAGCCTAGTTTATTGTCTAATTTTGGGTAGAATTTATGATTTGTTTTTTGAAGTTATCATGGACCTTGATGTTAAGTGTTGATATTTTTTTATGATATTTCCTCATAACTATAGACATTGGGGCTAGTCTTATTTCTACAAATCTTTAATGACATTAGCATGTTATATGAACTATCTGTATTAATTATGCATGTGGTTAATGAATGTTCTTTAAGGTGGTTATAGATATGCAATAATTGTGTGTGCTAACATTTCCATGCATATATAATTTGAGGAAACTAAATTGAGAAAGACACCGCCAACTAGGCATGCATCATAACATCCAGTAAGAGAATCGTTCAAAGGTCAAAGGAGGTCGACATTAGGATATTTTTCATGCAAATCTAATGTAACTACCTTGTAGTGGACTTTAATGTTGTTGAGCAAATATTGGTATTACTGCTATGCTAAATATGTAGGCACATCTGACCAGATTCCATGCACACATAACCACCTCTCCATTTTCTCTACTTTCCCTAAAATGGTGTCCTCCTAGTTCATGGAGTTGACTACCTTGCTTAGTTGATAGTATAAATAAGGATTAGATGCTCCTTCTCAAAAGGTTGCATGATCTGATATTGTATGTACATTCTTAGTGTTCAGTGATATAGTTACACTGCTCTATTGTACTCATGTTTCCTGATGAATAAAATGAAGTTCTAAGTTTGTGTATCTGAGTTTTCATTAGTTTTAGAGGATACTCATCCAAGGGGGTCCACTTGGTGAGAAATCTATCCTTTACCTTAGTTTAGAAGAGTTATTACTTTATGTTCAGTAATTAGTTAAGAATCTGATGCTGACTGTTCCTACAGCCACTAGAATTCCATTTTGTGATTGTTCCTATAGCCAAAGAAGACAGTGTAATTTCTTGTTTGTTGTTTAGATTTTCCTTTTTTTCATGGATTTCAAGCTTATTATGGTTGTTGGTTGATGTTCAACATTTATTTTATTCCTTTCCAAGAAATTTACTTTCAATATTGTGTCTTACTTAGCTATAGAATGAAAATGGATACTTTGAGTTCCTAGTGCACATACTATGCTGACCCATTTCAAGTTCACGTCCCTAGGTTGAAAATTTAAATGCACCTTCATGATGATTGAAATAATTATTCAGGTTAGATGTCCAATCTCCGAGTCACAGCTGTAAAGGCCTAGTTATTAAATCATTGTAGGAGGCTGACATTTTTGGTGCGGTTGGGGGATGGTGTCAAACTCGGAAGTTCTTTGGAGTCATTGGTAGTTTTCTTGTTGTAGTATTTCTGAAATTTGTTCTTAGTATACCCCTCATTTAGGGAATAATGACCCCTTATTCTTTACCAATTCTTTGTGTGAGCTGGCTGATAGTGGGTGATACCACATGCATAGAGGAAGGAGAAGGATGCTTATGGGAGATTCCTTCCTAACAATCCTAATCCATTCTAGCTAGTTGAATATCAAGAACCTCCAAGAGAAGAAGAAGATCCACACCCTTTGTTGATGCATTTCCTGATCTGACTAGCTTTGAAGTTTCCTCTAAAGACCAAAATCAACTTGAGAATCCTTTGCTTTGGAACTACATCTCTACTTTAGCACTCCCCAAGTTTTATGGACTTGTCACAAAAGATCCTGATACCTTCTTGTTTAAGTTTGACATACTCTGCAGGAGTTATGAATATACCACCAATGCCCATAGGCTTAAGTTATTTCCTACCACTCTGAAAGAAGCTGCAATAAGATGGTTCATGATCCTAGGAAGAGATACTATGGAAACTTGGGAGGAAATGAAAACAAAATTCCTTGAGAAATGAAAGGAGTATTGCAAGGGAAGTGACATGAGAGGAGGTGATATTTTTAGGATGCAACAAAAGGAAGATGAGAGACTAGAGGATTATATTGCAAGGTTTCTATTTTTCCTACAAAAATCTCCACACCATACACTTAATGAAGACTCACAAAAGTTGATTTTCCTAAGAGGAATTAATGACAATTGCACTGATGCCTTGGACCTGATGGGAGGAGGAGATATCTCACAAGTTCCTTGGGAGAACATCAAGAAAAAATGCCAGAACTAGTCTAGGGAAACCTCAAAGAAAGGGAGAGCTTACCAATCCTCTATGGGTAAGTCATCTACTGGCAGAGTTTCAGGGATGGAGATCACACATTTGTTGGAAGACTTCAAGCAAGACATTATAAACAATCTAGCTACTCAACTAGATACACTTCAAGCCAAGAAGAAACAAGAGGAGGTAGAGGCAATGTTGGAAAATTATTGCCCCCATTGTAGGAAAAAGAAGAAGGATTACAAATGCAAGATGGTAGTTAATATTGAAGGCAAGTAGATTGCAACTGAGTTCAAGCCAATTCAGATTGAAGATGATCAAGTCTACTATGTTGCACAAAGGAGGCCTTGGGATCCAAGACAAGGTATGCCACTAGATTCACTCTCTTATGTTGGGCCATATTTCAATTCCTATTCATCTGGTAACCAATGGAAACCCCCATATCCATCTAGCTATGGAGGATATCCACCACATCCTTGGGCTAACCCTCCAAATGCTTGGCCCAATCATGAAAAATCTCCACCCCAATGGCAACAACATCAGGGGAATTGGAAACAATTTCAAGGGAATTGGCAGCCACCTCCAGGAAATTGGTAGCAAACAAATCAATGGAGGGGAGGACAACAATGGCCTACCTAGACAACTAGTTACATGCAGCCACCTTCTCAGCCTCAGTAGCCTGCTATAATGCCTCCACCTGCTAATTCAAGCTCAAATGCACCTAAACCTACTCAGCTACCAGCTCATTACACCCAATAGAATAACAAACCATAATAGTAGCTTGTGTTAGCTCTAAAAAAGGTAGGTTTGAACCACGAAAGGTTGCCAAGCTTTCACAATGTTTTAGGGTAACAAAACAAGGTTTGAAATAATTAAACCTTCTACTCTTCAGGTGCTGCCAGACCTAGGCGGGTGTACCTATAAAAACTGAAGTAGACTTAACCTATGATCTTTCCTACAACAACTTATCCACAATGGCATATGGAAGTGGACAAAATGGATCAAGCTTGGTATAAATTGTATAATAAAATGAAGACTATATCCTGATTTACAAATGTAAAAATATGAATGAGACTGAACAATGTAAATGGTGAGACCAGTGCCTTATATGGTATATGGAGTCAAATGAAATCTTAAATGAGTGACTTCTTTTTGGAGGATATTCAAATTTTTTGGCATATTTTTTATTTATAACTGGCATAAACATGCAAGACTGTGAATATTAAGTTCTTCTTATTGATCTAAATGAATTCCCTAATTACTATGATTAATTGAAAGGATTTAATCCTTCCTTGAAAGAACCTATCAACCAATCACACACATACAACAAATGTGTAATGATAAACCTAACATAAACTTGTTATGTTTATTTAAATAACTAGACAATATCAATTTTAGAGACAACTTAAATAACTCTTTCAATAGGCACAACAAAACAATTAGCACCAGAAATACATCAACAAATCAGATAATTCTCATTGATATCTCCATGATTTCAAAACATACACCAGGGTCTCAGATCTATGGAACATTGTGTTCCTCTGAACTGTATCTATTCTATCCTATTGTTTTCTACTTCTCTTCTATATCAGTATCCAAATAGGAACATCGTTTCATATTCCAATATTGGCAAGCAACTATTTGTATTTGGGATTTTCTCAAATGTTGGCCCACAACATTCAAGTCTTTGTTAATCATCCATTGAGGAAATTTCCAAAACATCTCTAGAGGTATGCCGAAGGAAACTATATCATTGATCATCCCTTTAGTCTTCTATTCTGCCCAGACCCTGTGATGTCGGGGAAACCTCCTGTAGACTAAATTACATTTCAACGAAAACCCTAGTGTTTTCCCAGTCATTGTGACCCAAAACTCTCAGGGAGATATCATATAGAGTACTTCATGTTACACCAAGAGTTACCATCCATCACGAGCATCGCCATAGCATTCCATTTGTCAGAGCAAAGACATGTAGTATTCTGTTATTCCCTTTCTTTTTCATCTTCGCATTCGTTGTAGCTCATCTAGGTCAGTGAGATATTACAAAGATTTCATTATGTTTTGCTGATATGTATTTCATGTGACTTCCATTCGCTGAGACCCAAGGAGCCTCTCACCGAAATGCACCTTTCTCTAACTCATTGTCATTGTAACTTAATGGTGTCGGGAAGACCTTATAAGGAATCCACCTTGTTCCACCAAAAGTTCCTTTATCTCCCAAGTCACCGAGACAACAGTAAACTCCTGCTGACAAAGTCCCCCTGTGCTCCATCGGCGAGACTGGGAACCTTGCCAAGACATTTTAGTTTTCCTACCAACCAAAGTAAGTCTTACCAATGAAGCCATTCATCAGCAAGACAATGAGCCTTTGAAGAGACTCATATTGTTGCCAAAAGTTATACCAAACTCATTCCTTCATCTCATTCATTGGGACTTATCCCAATGTGCTCTATTGGTGAAACACCCTAATTTCATTGAAACTCTCACCGAGGACCACCTCTCCATAGATCGCCAAGACATTTTGGTTTTCTTACTGACTGAGTCCACCTATCGCTGATGACCCCCTTCACATCCTATCGGCAAGACTAGTTTCCTTCGGCAAGAGACTACTCCGATATACTTTAGTCTCGCCGATGTACATTCCTCGTCGCTGGTCGGTAAGACAATGATCAATGGTCAAGACCACCTGTCGAAAACCTTTAGCTTGGCCAAAACATTTCCACATGTGCTAGTCAGAGAGACAAAATGTTTTCACTGTGACCTTACGTTGATACTCGTTAGTTTGGCCGAAATGAATACTTGTGCACAGTCGGTATGACATGTGGAAATCGTCGTGACATTATATTGATTCCTCAATCCTTTGCCGATAGAACCTTTGATATGCCTTTTGACAAGACATTCATATTTCGCAATGACCTTCACCCGAATATGACTCCTATGCCGATATGTATCTTTTCTATCACTGAAACAAAAAGCTATGTCCTGCCAATAGCCACGCACGGATGAATGCCAGTCACTATAATAGTAAACAAGTCTTGCTGATACACCTACATCAGATAGATGTTAATGCACAAGCAACATGGGTCAAGGAGATAGTAAAGAACCTATGCCGATAGGCACCAGAATGTACAAAAGGCATGATTAAATGGATTCAATGAGGCAATATGGAAAACTATAGATGAAATATGCATATGGTAGGACCAAATCAGGAAATTTATGAGTGAAATCAAATGTAAAAACATTATATTTTTATAGTTCTAATAGTGGCTCCGTCTGGGGATGAATGAGAGTAAGATCATTGCAAGGATCCAAATTTCTAGTTGAGCAGACCAAACATGAGGCGATAGACTATGTGAGTAGGATGGAATGAAAGGGATTTGAATCATGACCCTAAACTACTATACATGGAAAATTTATTTTGAAAGAAGGAAAATCAGGACTGTCCATGTATTGGCAAGTCCTGCTCCTTTTATTTCCTATACTACTGTGCATGGAAGATAAAATTTTAAGAGGATTGTTAAGGATTGTCCATGCACTAGCAACCCTAAATCCTCTATGTCACTCAAGAGAAAAAATGCTTCAGAAATTGCCCATGTATAGGTAATTCCTACTCTTCACCAGCCATATTCTACAAATAATATGAATCCTCTCCTTTCTTTCCAATCACCACAAAAGGCCCCAGCCACAAGGCTTTGAACTTTCCATGTTTTCCTTTCTCTTGGCACCTTGCATTCCACATCAATACCAAATCACTTTCTGCAAATTTCTTGTCTTTTGCCTTCTTGTCAAATAGATATTTCATCTGTTTCTGTAACTTAATATTCTGATTCTGGGCAACTCTCCTTATTTCATCAAGTTTTGCTAGTTGCTCCATTCTTTCCTCCATAGGTTTAGAAATATCCAAATCTTCTTGCAGGATAAACTTGTAGACTGGTAACAAATTTTGCAAAGGCATCCTAGCTTGTGTTCCATATACCAATTCAAATGGGGACTTCCCAATTGCCTTTTTTATTATAATCCTATCAGCCTAGACAACCAATTTTAATTTTGAGTCCCAAGCTTTTTTGTTCTGACCCAACATTCTCCTTATAATCTTCAGAAGACTCTTATTACTAGATTTTTCTTGTCCATTAGCCTGTGGATGATAAGGGGCAGCATAAGAAATAGTGATACCATATGTGCTACAGAAAGTTCTGAACTCATCCGATCTGAAACACATCCCATTATCAGTGATCAATCTGATTGGTGTTCCAAATCTAGTAATGATATTGTCTAATAGAAAATTTGTCACAACTTTACTTGTAGCCTGTTTTGTTGGGATTGCTTCTACCCATTTTGTAAAATAATTAGTGGCCACCAGCATCCACCTATGTCCACCACTTGATTTTCCTTGTATTTCTCCAATAAAATCAATTCCCCATTGATGGAAAGGGGCTTCAACTTGCAAGGGCCGAAGTGGCAGAGCTCCTTGATACTTCAATTTTCCAGAAAACTTTTGGTAGGCTTCACATTTTCTGACATATGCAAAAGAGTCGTTAAAAATATTAGGCCAATAATAGCCTACCCTGAGTATCTTATGCGCAGTTGTCTTTGCTGAATAATGTCCTCCACAAACTCCTTCATGCATTTCACTCAAGACATGCTTAGCTTGTGATTCATCCAGACACAACAATAGTATACCATCCATGTTCTTCCAAAACAGATCTCCATCCATAAAAACATACTTAGATGCCTACAGCTTAAGAGTTCTCTTCTGGCTATCATTCATTTCCTCTGGAAACTTCATATATTTTAAATAATGCATGATATTTGTATACCATGGAGTATGCTCAATGCTTGCAATTATAGTCTCTTCTTCCACATTGCAAATCTAATTTTCTTCAATGTTTGCTTTTGCCATAAATCTGGCCAAGCCTTGACCTCTTACTAACTTAGTAATTTTTATTTCCATGTCAAATTCTTGGATTTTATTAATCCACCTGCATCTTTTTCATGTTACTTTAGACTGTGTTAGAATGTCTTTGACAGCTGCATGAGGGACATATGCAACCACTTTTTCTCCCACTAGATATGGCGTGAAAACTTTTACAACCTTTACCAATGCAAATGCTTGTTTCTCCATTATGTCATATTTTAATTTTGGCCCTTGCAAAGATTTACTAAAAAAAGACAAAAGTTGTTCATGACCATCCTCATTCTTCTGCAACATGACAGCAGCAACATTGTGCATTGAAGCAAATGAAAATATCTAGAAAGGTTTTGAAAAGTCTAGAGATTTGAGGATAGGAGCTTCCTTGATGGCCCTTTTGATGGATATAAAGGTTTCCAAAGTCTCTGCATTCCATTCTATCTTTTGTCCTTTTCTCAACATTTTTGCTATGGGTTTAATTATCTTAGCAAAGTTAGAAACAAACCTCCTAACAAAATTGATCTACCCAAAGAATTACTATATGGCCTTAATAGTTTTAGGGACATGAATTTTATCAATAGCCTCAACCCTTTCAAGATCTATCTTAATTCCTTCTTTTGGAACAATATGCCCTAAAAATTTTCCCTCTGTAACTGCAAAATGACATTTCTTAGGGTTTAAACTAATACCATATTCTAGGGATTTTATGAATACCTTTTCCAGATGTTGAACATGGTCTTCAACATTCTTTGAATAGGCAGTCAAGTCATCCTGATACACCACCATGATAACATTGATCAAATATGCAAAGGCCACATCCATAGCTCTTTCAAAAGTTGCTCCTGCATTGGTGAGACCAAATGGCATTCTCAAGTAAACATAAGTTCCCCAAGGAGTTTTAAATGTTGTCTTGTACTACTCAGATTCTCTGACCTTAACCTGGTTATATCCTAAAAATTTGTCCATCATAGATAACAATTCGCAACCAGTCACCTTATGCAATATAGCCTCCATGTTAGGCGTAGGATAATTGTCTTTGAGGGATGCTATATTTAGATTTCTAAAATCTACACATAGCCTTATGTCTCCATTCTTCTTTCTCACAGGGACCAAGTTTGAAACCCATGTTGAATGCCTGATTGGCTTAATGATTCCACCATCTTTGAGCTTGGCCAATTCTTCTTGCATCTTAGGCTCCAGAGTTGGATTTATAGGTCTCTGCTTTTGTCTAAATAGTTTAGCATCTAGCATCAATGGTATCTCATGTTGAAACAAGTCCTCCCTATATGCTTTTAGATCCTCATAAGACTAGGAAAAAACATGTTTATATTTTCTTAATAATTCTATCAACATTCTTCTGATTGTAGGGTTTATCTTTTTCCCAATGTACACCTTTTTTGGTGCCATCTCAGTTCCCAAGTTAATTTCTTCGATATCTTCTCTTTTGACTTGTGTCTGCTTCATAAGGGACTGATCACCTCCATCGTACACCCTCTCAAGTGCCACTAATCCTCTGGGAAGTTTATTCTTTTTAAGCTGTAGGATCTCCTTCCCAAATACTATTTGTTTTCCATCTGCCTCTTCAACAAAGGCATTGAAGTCAATTTATTGGGCTTCATATTGATCAATACAATGGAGAAATTTTAAAAGGTCAGTATCATCATTAAATACCTACCAATTATATGTGTTATCAGGAACAATAGGTCTTGTCTTGAATTCAATTTGTGATACTCTAGCCAACGTAACATCATCCTTCTTCAACGTTACATTTGCAAGAAAATATGCCATTATATTATTCGACCTGTCAATCCACTCAATTGAGAATGCATCAAATAACTCAGTTGTGTCCCATACAACATTTCTATATTGTTTCAATATTTTATGATTTGCTACGTACTTTGATTTGATTTGTGACACAACCAACTCAGAATCTCCTCGAATAGTCAGTAATTTGTTTTTGTGTTTCACAACAATATTTAAACCTGTCAGTAGAGCCTCATATTCTGCCACATTGTTTGTACATTCAAATGCTAACATAAATGAATATTTAAATGTCACACCCTCAGGTGAAACAAACACTATCCCTGCCCCATTACCTTCTTGACTACAAGCTCCATCAAAATACATCTTCCATAAACCATTGCAATCTTGTGCAACATATTTCTCAATTGGGTCAGTATTGACCAGCTCTGGTTGGGCTGGTTCTACTTTGAAACCTCCAAGATCAACATCACAAAAATAGTTGATCTGATCTTGTGGTACATAATCAACAAGATGATTCATTCTTGGCTCTCTATACAACTTCACTTCTTGGCCATTCACCAGAATTGTTGCATAAGATAGATCAAACTAGACATTTTTTCCAACAGCTGTTGTCCACTGTCTTGATAAGAGCATTCCAAATTGAGGAGGGGTGTCTATTACTATTATATCAATATTGTAAGCCACTTGAGGATAAGCAACCAGCTTGACTTCAACATCTCTTATGATACCCACCACAGGAATAGGTCGGTTATCCATTGCATAACATTTCCCTTCATATGTGTCCACCCACATGCCTAATTGTTTCATCACTCCTACTAGCATAATATTCATGGCTGCACAAGAATCTATCATGTAGTTTCTCAACAACTTATTATTTACCAGTAAGGTAGTGGAAAAAGGATCAACCTGTGGGGGGCTTGATAACACATTACTTAAGTAGATTTTTGGGATATTTACTTTCTCTTGTTTACCACTTTCTTTAGTAACTACCTTGCCCTCAAAATTCATAGGCATTTCATTCTCCTTTGTTATTAATTGGAAAGCACTATCTATGTATTCCTTAATCTTCATCATCTCAAGTAATGGGATATACATCTTTACATGAGATAAGGCCTGAGTGAAATCAAAGGATAGTCCCTCTATTTTGGCCACTTTCTTTTGTTCTAATATTTCTTCTTTGTTCTCTTCTTTTTCTCTTTTGTTTGGTTGATCAGGCTTTGGCACTTCTTTGTATAACTTCTTTGCTTCCTCCTTTTCAATAGATTTTTGTTCACTTTTATCATGTTGTTTGTTTTCAGTTTTCTTTGAAATTCCTTGTGCAACCTTTTGATATTTCATAAAGATACCCCTGGGGACACCCTCTTTCTCATTTACTGTTCTATTCCTCAACTAGTACTTACTCTTTGCTTCTTCTACTGCAACAACCATTAATCTTTCTATCTCTTCCTCGGTAAGTCTTCTCATATTACATTGAGTGGGAAATTTAATAGGTTGTAGCTCTGCACAATCATCTTCACAATCAGAAAAAACCTGTTGCTCAGTCATATGAGCATTGCACCTCTGTTTTGAAACATCATACTCATACCCTCCCTCCTCTGAAGATGAGTACCTCTCCTCAGCATGGTGAAAAGCATTTGAAGTTAAATAGATCATGTGATCTTCTCCATCATCTCCCATTAGCACTCCTTCCTCTTGCATCCTCTGGGCTACAACACAATAATCAGGGGAGTGAAGCTTAGCACAAACTTCACAAAAATAATTATTATTTTCCATATATGTTCCCTTCTTTCTCAATGGATCAGGAGTCTCCCTGTTTCTAGGCCTATCTATTATAGGTTTTCCATCTTTCCAGTTTGTGTTATAAGGCATGTCATGTAGCCTAGGCCTTTCATTCATGTATGTGTTCTCTTGACTATATTGATAATTAGTATTTTGAGGAGGAGCTCTTGGGTTGTCTCTTTTATTCATTATCCCAGCAACCTTTCTGTTGTTCTCAATTGTTAATGCTATTTTTTGTGCTTCAGCCAAGTCCCTTGGGAACCTATTTCTCAATTCATACCCGGTTTTAGGATCAAAGACATTTAGATAAACACTTAGTGCTATCAGGTCTAGCAGTTTTGATCCAGGAGGTATTTTGTTCTACATTTTATTGAATCTTCTATTGAAATCAAATATTGAGTCATTTTGACCTTTCTGGATTCGCATTAGCTCGTGGAGAGCAGCATCCGGTGCACTTAGATTTCCAAATTATTTAAGGAATCGGTCTTGAAATATCTAGAGAGAATCAATAGAGGCTGTTGCTAGGTTGTTGAACCAATCCATGGCTTCTTCAATAAGAGACATCATGAATAATCGCATGTGTAAGTCTTCATAAGGTACATCCAAATCTTGAATGAAGGCATTAAAACTCCTCAAATGATCTTCAGTTGTGATTGCATTACTTCCTATAAACTTGGGTACTAAACCTCTCTAACTACCGTCCATGGGATAAGGGTATAATTGAAACCTTGCAAATCAAATTGTCTAATCATGGTTGTATACTGATGAGGAGGAGGATTAGGTGGGTATTGATATTGGTACATAGGGTTATTATACTGTATATTTTGTTGTGGCAAATGATGCTGACCAAGAGGTGGATGTATATTTGTATGTTGTGTAGGAATATAATGAGGGTGATTTGGTTGTCTGTATTGATTCCCTATCTGATGGTGGGGAAACCTTAATGGATCAAATTACCTCGCACCATGATTACCCTGTTTATGAGGTGGCACATACTTTAGAGGGAAATCAGTAGTCTAAGTAGTATTTTGAGTTTTCTGTAGTTTGAATTCTCTCATTTCTTGTATCATCTGGGCTTTCTCTCGCTCTTCCCTTTTCTTTCTCTGAGATTCATAACGTGCCCTAACTTCCTCAAAACTTAATGATTCATAATTCTCTTGAGGAGATTCATGATCAACATGTTCATCCTGATTTCCCTACATAGCTTCAAGCTCGGCCTATTTTCTAGCTTCAAACTCAACTTGTTTTTGAGGGTTGTAAAAAGGATTTCTTTGATCTTCTAGGGTACGAGGTTTTGGATTTGAATCATCTTTCCATGTATCATAACAGTTATATGTTTCACCATGAGGTATTGATGATTTTTCTTTGTTTTTCATGCACATGTCCTCACTTTTCCCTTTACCCTTGTCAGCCTTATCATTTTTGTATGTCCATTTACTACTTCCATCAGGGGCTCGAGTATGACCTCCCCTGAATTGAGATCTTCTTCCATTCATGTTGAGATGCTCTTATCAAAGTTGCCACTCACTTTCTTAAAAGTGAGAAAATGTTTGATATTTCCCAGCGGAGTCTCATACAAGGTTTCTAACTCTATAATTAAGGCCTTCTTGATTAGGATTGATGTTCTCTGAGTCACCAATTTGTTAGCTCTCAAAAATGCAGGCGAGGATACCTCAAGAGGTTGCCAATCTCTTGGTACGTTTTAGGGTAACAGAACAAGGTTTGAAATAATTAAACCTTCTACTCTTCAGGTGCTGCTAGACCTAGGCGGGTGTACCTATAACGGATGAAGAAGACTTAACCTATGATCTTCCTTCCTACAACAATTTATCCACAATGGCATATGGAAGTGGACAAAATGGATCAAACCTAGAACAAATTGTATACTAAATTGAAGACTAAAACCTGATATACAAATGTAAAAAAAAATTGAATGAGATTGAATAATGTAAATGGTGAGACCAGTGCCTTATATGGTATACAGAGTCAAATGAAATCTTAAATGAGTGACTTCTTTCTAGAGGATATTCAAACTATTTGGCATATTTTTATTTATAACTAGTATAAACATGCAAGACTGTGGTTATTAAGTTCTTCTTACTGATCTAAATGAATTCCCTGATTACTGTGATTAATTGAAAGGATTTAATCCTTCCTTGAAAGAACCTATCAACCAATCACACATATACAACAAATGTGTACTGATAAATCTAACATAAACTTGTTATGTTCATTTAAATAACCAGAAAATATCAATTTTAGAGACAACTTAAATAACTCTTTCAATAGGCACAACAAAACAATTAGCACCAGAAATACATCAGCAATCAGATAATTCTCATTGATATCTCCATGATTTCAAAACATACACCAGAGTCTCAAATCTGTGGAACATTGTGTTCTTCTGAACTGTATCTATTCTATCCTACTGTATTCTACTTACTCCTTCATTTACAATTGAGAATGATTATTTATACATTGGCATCTGAACAAATGCATTACTTCGCATTCCAATTTCGGCAAGCAACCGTTTGTATTTGGGCCTTTCATGTCGGCCACAGTGCATAAGACTTCATTAATCATTCACTGTAACACACCCGGAGGTATGCCGAAGGCAACAATATCGTTGATCATCCCTTTGGTCTTCTGTTTCGCCCAGACCCTGTGATGTCGGGGAAACCTCCTGTAGACTAAATTACATTTCACCGAAAACCCTAGTGTTTTCCCAGTCCCTGTGACCCAGCACTCTCAGGGAGATATCATATAGAGTATTCCATGTTACACCGAGAGTTACCATCCATCCTAAGCATTATCGTAGCATTCCGTTTGTCACAGCAAAGCCATGTAGTATTCTGTTATTCCCTTTCTTTTCATCTTCGCACTTGTTGTAGCTTATCTGGGTTGGTGAGATATCACAGAGATTTCACTATGTTTTGCCGACATGTATTTCATGTGCCTTCCATTCGTTGAGACCCAAGGAACCTCTCACCGAAATGCACCCTACTCTAATTCACTGTCGCTGTAACTTAATGGTGTTGGGAAGACCTTATAGAGAATACTCAAGTCATACCGAAACCCCCTTATTCACTTTGTATGTCGCCGTGACACATGATTTTTCCTGCCGATGAGATCACCTCTGCATTCCATTCGGAGAGACAAAACAATGTCGGGGAAACCTCATGCAGATAGCACCTCAGTATACCGAAGGTCCCAGATTGTGTTATTTTTTTAGTTCGCCAAGACAAAGCAATTTTCATGCCGAAAACCATTCCCCACTCGCTTTTTCCAAGACAACACAGTATCAGGAAGAAGTCATATAGAGTGCTTATGATATACCGAAAGCTTTCAACCATCCTTGAATCGCTGTGACTTGAAGTTTTTCTCGCCAACGAGCCCATATGTCTCATACATGTCACTATAACCTTCAATCTTTGGGGGGAGCTCTCACAGACTTCATCCTACATCACTGAAAGTCTTCATTTACCTTGGGTTGCCTAGACAAATTTGTACTCTTGCCGACACAATCTTGACTTTCAAAGTC
>VDFB02358134.1:116710786-116777431 GCA_007258455.2 Sequoia sempervirens | reverse complement strand
AGTAACAAGAAGACCAAAAAGCATTCTTTTAGTTTTTCAATCCCATAATTCTGCATTTCTACATCTGTTTTACAAAGAGTATAGCACTTTCTAGCCTCCTTGAATTATTTTTGCTCTACATGTTTCCCAACTAAGTTTGTTGTGAAAATCAAGCCCAAGGTACTTGTACTTGTCCACTATTTTCAGTGGCTTTCCTTCAAAGAGAAATTCAATCTGTTGTTTTTTCTTCACAGTGAGAAGATCATTATTTTGATTTTAGTAGTGTTCACTTGCATCCCGACCTCTTGATAAAAGGTTTCAAGGGCCTTCAAATGTTTTCTCAAATCAAGCGCAGATTTAGCAATTAATATGAGGTTATCGGCATATAAAAGTAGTTTTATTACAAAGTTGGCCAAATGAATGTCTTCCCCACCAACCTTGTCAATCCATTCTTCCAGCTTATCAATGTAAAGCCCAAATAGCGTTGGGGATAGCGGGCAACCTTGTTTGACACCAATGTCACTGCCAAAGCATTCTGACATACCATCATTGGTTCTGATTTTAGCTTTGACTTGCTTGTAGAGCCTATGAACAGCCACCCTAAGCTCATGCGGAACTCTCAAATCCTCCATTCTCTTCCATAGCTTGCCCCAAGGGACCGTGCCAAAGGTTTTTTTAAAATCAACAAAGCAACAATAGGCTTCATCTCCTTGAATGTCCCAAATTTTTTCAATCAAAAATCTAAGGGTAGCTCCATGATCAATAGTGGAGTGTTTGGGCCTAAAACTAGCTTGTCCTTTTGCTTTTTTCCCCTCTTTTTCAGCCCAGCTGCTAATCCTGCGCTCAATCATGTTTCCAAAAATTTTCCCCATAAGAGGGTTAATCATAATAGTCTGGTAGTTTGATGGGTTATTTATGTCACCATTTTTGTGCAAGGGGATAAGAACACTAATGGTCCATCCCTCTGGGAAGCCTTCTTGAATGACCCTATTGAAAATGCTCCTAATACAAGGTGCAAGGACCTCAATACCCCACTTTAAATGCTCTGCTTGCAGCCCATCAATATCCTGCGCTTTCCCTCGTACCAACCTTCTTATGCCTTGACTGATATCCTCTACGGTGAAAAGTTCAGTGGTTGCCTTGATTATTGGGGGTCTATGTTTATCCTGCTCACGCTCATAAAGAATTTTTGCATAGTCTAGCCATTGTGAGCTTGTAATATTATTTTCCATTTGTTTTGTTTTCTGTTGTAGCTCCTTCCAAAAAATTTTGGGGTTGTTTTTTCCAAGGGTAATCAGCTCCATTCTTCTATCACTTTTCTTTTTTACTTCGTATCATCCTTTCATACTCTTTTCTGTTTTCTATTGTCATTCCCCCCTAATGGAGCTTCCTTTTTGTTAACTTGCACTCCTCATCGAACCGCGGGTTTGCTGGAAAAGTATTCATACTACCTCTCTTGGGTCTAGACCTCTTGCACTCACCCAAAGCTTTGTGTACTAAAGGAATCAATGTGTTCTTGTTTATTGAGTGCATCTTTATGTAAGTTGTTTTTTTTCAGATTCCTGAAAGAAATTTTTGAGGGCAGCCTTGAAGATTTTCTAATTTTCTTGAGTCATGAGAATTCTACCTAGTGTGGGTGCTTTGTTCTTGCTGATAAGGACTTGTTCCCCTTGCTACTTGATTATGTGAATGTCAAGTTTTACATATATTGGATTATGATCTGATTTCAACTCCATTGGGCACTTACCAATCACAAGCTCCATTATCCTTGTTGTATAGTTACGAGATAAAATGACATAATCCACCACACTTTGCCCATTATAGGTCTTGCAAGTGATGTTGCCTGATTCCGGCCATGATCTCATACCATTACATATTACCAAGTTGAATAGATTGCATATTCCCAACAGTTCTACCCCATAATGAGTGACATTACATTTATTATCTTGAGAGGTTCGTTCCCAAAGTTGATGGTTCTCTTCTTCCAGCCACAGCGAATCATCTTCTCTTTATCTTGACTTTTCAAGTTAAGAGCTTGGATGCTAGTTGTCCTAGCATTAAAATCACCTATTAATATAACTTCCCCCAATGTGCTAAACACTGAAATGTCCTTTTTTAGAGATGCACAGGGGTCCTCACGATCTAGACTCCTTTTCTTATATGATTTGGAGCCTTTTGGGGTGAAGTAGCAAGCAGCCAATCTAATTGTAGTGTGATTTTATGTTATTTTTAGCCATATGTACTGCTTGTTTGGATCTTCTTTCTCTACTTTTATATTTTTGTCCCATGATTCTTTTATTAGGACTGTAACTCCACCATGCCCTTTGCCATTTTTTGTTCTCTCATTCCAAATTGAGGCCTTTTATATCCTTCAAAATTAGCAATTTTACACCCTTCGTGCTCATGAGTCTCAGTAAGAATGATAGTGTCTTTTCCTACTGCTATGGGCCCTAAACCAGGTCCTCTTCTCCAAGGATAACCTTTGCAGTTCCAACTTACTATAGATAAATATTCCTGGGGGGCCCTGAGTTCCTATTTTTGGTGTGTAACTTTGTCACTAACTTGGGCCTTACCATTTTACAACCAAACCCATTTACCTTCACTTCTTGTTGTTTTTACCTTTTCCCACTCTTTTTGTCTTTCTTCTTGTTGTGTTATGGTTAGGTCCTCATCAAAGTAAATTTGTGTACCTTTAAGGAACCTCTTGTTCCTTATTAGCACACTTTTGTCCTCAAGTTTCTCCAAAGTAACTCTTACATGCCTATTTTTACCACCTTCCATCCATTTTCCAATCCTATTTGCTTGTTGAATAACCCCTTACCACTGAAGTTTATCCTTAAAGAAATCCCTTGCCAACTCTTTTGTGGTTTCTTTCTCACCGTAATCTTTTAGCCCTTTAACAATGACATTCATAGTCCTATCATTTATGTCCTTTTCTTCTCTTAACAGCCTCCTGACTTGTTTTTCTATATCATCTCTTTGTGTATCTGATGGTCCTCTTACTACTTGAGCCCAAGATTTGGCCTCTTCCAATTGTTCCCTTAGCTGCTCTTCTTTTATCTTCATGTTGTCCATTACTAATTGTATTTCCTTTAACTGCGAATTATTGCTTTCAGCTACCTCTTTTGGCTTGCTTGTGCTTGCTACATCCATTTGAATTAAAACTTGCCTTATCGATAGTAATTCTTGCTCCCCTTTTGCCATGGAAATTTGCAGTTTGTTTATCTGTTCTTTGAGCAAATTGTTCTCCCTTGTTAATTGCCAATTGACTTATATGACCTCTTTCACTTTGGTGTCTTCATATTGCCCTCTTGTTTCCAAGGATTGGAGTCTCTTCTTCATGTCCATTAGCTCATTGACGTATAAATCTGAGGACCACATGAGTGGCGTTGTGGTGGGGTTGTAAATATCAGAGTTAACTTCCTCCCCTAACACCTTGTTTACATGAATGTTTTCATCTCCATTTTCCTTCTTGCCTGAGACTATGTGAGTTGTTGAGTTCACATTTTCTTTTCCTTTAGATTGTTATGTTTGTTCTTGTTGTTTTTCTGTTGTGATAACTAAGTTCTTGGGTTCTAACCTCGGTAAAATAGCTGCAAGTTTTCCCCTCTTTGTCAACTTCACTTTTCGTGTTTGCCTACGTCTTAGAATCCCCTTGTACTATTTTGCATTTACATAAACACACCTTTCCTCCATGTTTAAAAGGTTGTTTTGACAGAAGCCTAACACACATGCTCCCCAAATGCTATTTGTTGCCCCGATGAATGTTGAAGATTCCATCGGAAGATGTGAAAAGTTAAAAGGAATTAAAAAATTCCCTTGAGCTAACATGCCATTCATAGGCCACTATGTACTCTTTTGACTTTTTCTAGTTATTTCAACACTATCTGACTTGGTTTCTTTTGACCCACTTGCTTCAGTCTAGATTGAAATAATGTCAGTGCCAGTTACAACATTTTCTTTATTTGCATCCCCTGCTCTTAAAAGACCCTCCCCATTTTCAACATGTCCTTTGAGATATTTTCATTAGATCTGTTTTTCCAACTTCATATTACCTAATGTTTCAGATTTATCTGGACTGTTGATAACATTAACAGTATTTGCTTTGTTTGCCCCCACTGGACCTATCAAACTCTCAACCCCAACAAAATTCCCTAGCCCTTGAGGCACACCCTGTTTGATGCTTCGGTTTGAGAGTTTTGTTTACTTGACTTGTTTATGGAATATTTGCTTAGTGTATGGAATATTTGCTTTGTTTAATGAAGAGATAGGTTTTAAAAAAATGGCAAGTAGAAAAGACAAGAGACAAGAGCGTAGACAAGGTGGGGCACACCTGTTCCTGATGCCGAGATCTTTCCTCTGGAAAACGATGAAAAAGCCAAAAGAGACTCACAGCCGCCAGGACCCACCACGCACCCCTACCTATCCCCTACTGTCGCGCACACGAGCTTCCCCTGCCTCAATCGAAGAATGCCAAATGCCCGAGCTCTGAATCCAAACGCCCGCTCTGGAAGAAGAAACCTCGTGCATGTTTTAATATTAATTTGAAAGTTGGAAAAGTTGCCATTTGGACATTTCGCAGTTTGAAGGTTGTTAGGGAGCTCGGAAGCAAGTTGCTAGCATTTGGAGATCAAAGCAAAGTGTCCAATCTCCCTACCAAAATGCATGTTACAGGCACGAGCAGCTAGCTAGTAGGTATGTATATCTACTAGAAATATATGTTGTTGTGTCATTATGCTTAAGGATTGTGGAGAATTGAATGAGTATTTGTTGCAAAACGCTAGGTATTTGTTTGAAAAGCAAAGTTGTTTATGTGTTTTTCTGTTGAGGGTTTGTAAAATTTGTGTTTTGAATGTTCACACCATAACTATTTGAGGAAGTATAGAGCAGTAGCTCACAACCCACTATGGAAATCAAATCTACATTTATTTTCTGCAATTGAAATAGTTCTAGAATAACGTGTAGACAAACCAAAATTGATACAAAGTATGTAACCAAGTCCAAAAACACATTGTGGGTTTGCAATTAAATTATATGTTTTCAAAGCCACATAAAACCCATAATGTTGTTATGTTCGACATTCGTATTTTGAAGGTTGTTGGGGAGCTCATAAAGGAGTTACAGGCATTCGAAGATCGAAACATAGTGGCCAATCTCCCTACCAAGATGCATGTGATAGGTGCGGACAACTAGCTAGTAGGTATGTATATTTGCCAAAAATAAATGTCAATTTGCCATTTTGCTTAGGGACTATGAAGAATTGAGTAAGTATGTGTTGCAAAATAGTGGGTATTCATTTGAATTTATGATTTTTCCAAGGGTTTTCCTTGCAAAAAGGGGTTTTCATTTGATATGCAGAGTTGTTTATGTGCTTTTTTGTTGAGGCTTTTGAAGTTTTATGATTTTAACATTCTCTCCATAACTATCTCAAATTAGGAAAATTGTCAAAATTGAGCTAAGGGGTGACTAACCATTTCAATTGTTACATGTTGAGTGATAAATGTCTTCACATAGATAAAAGGTTTGAAAATTCGTTGTTGTTTGTCAATTGCACTTAATGGCATGGACCAAGGTTCAGGTAGACAGTTAAACCTGCAAAAGCTACCTGATATAAAAAATTGCATGCTTCATAACATGGTGTGTTTGTCAACCTCGACATCACAATAGTAGCTACCAAATCATCCAAATTATAGTAATATTTTTATAAATTTATCATACAATTTTGTGAATATTAATATTTTTTTAAATTAGGGTTTTCTAATTTATTTGTATAAGTTTGTTTGTATTAATATTTAAAATCATAATTAGTGATATATCCTTATGATGCAAACCCAAGGGCACAATCACAAACCAATTGTCAACTTGCCTTCAAGAGGCATCTAACAAAAATTAAAACCTATTATTTGAATATTCTAAACAACTCTCAATGTTTGATAAGAAAGAGATGCATGTTTTCATACTTTAAGTCTTTGACTCCTAGTAGCAGTGCAACGCTTGTCTTTGACCTTTTACTCCACAACTTTCCAAATCACCAAGCCAACTCTTGATGGTTTCAGATACCCTTAACAGAGTCACAACACATCACAAACTCACCCACAAGTCCTTTGGACCAACATAGACTTCCAGTACACCTACCCTTGAAAAGGCTTCTCAATTAGCCCAAATTTCCAAAGCAACATACCTTCAAACTCAACACAGGCCCCTGAATCCTTGGGGAAGCAAATAAAATGCCAAGAAAATGCAAATTACACAATTAGATTCCCCTTGTACGACCTAATTCACTCCAAACCCAAAAACCCTTAGTTTGTGCACAATTTAAGAGGGTTTACTGAAAATGACACTTCTACAATTTCTTAGACCTCGCCACCGACCTAAGCACCTGCCATTAGACTCCAATATGCTTAAAAATCAAAGAAAGTTCTAAAATCTCAGATATTTCTTCAAACCCTAGGGTGGAGACTCTTTTTTCAAGTATTTTTTCTTCAAGATCATCAAAACAAAACTCTATCTCCCTTGTTCCTCCCCTACAACCCTATTCATGCATCTTACAACATTTTTAGTCTATAAAGGGTCCATTACACTAGCTACAATAGATACAAAAGGTGTAAGGGCCCTTTAATGCATGATTTTTTATCACAAACCCTTAAACAGGGTGCTCTCGATCAGTCACAGTGAAAATAATGTTTTCTTCAACAAAACTCTTTTAAATTCTCTCAATAGCAATGTAAAAGGATGCTAATACACTCTCATACAAAATGTGAATGCTTACATTTCCAATTTTGGTTGTACGGGCTCATGCAGTTCTACAAGAATGAGAAAAACTCAGAAAAATGAACAAAAACCAAAGATATTTCTTATTGTTTTTTCAAATCTTTTCAAGCCAACTTTACAAACATATTACCATGCCATTTTTAGAGGTTTCTCTTCTCCAATCAACGACCAACTATCCTCCAACTGAAATTTGAAATACTTATAACGATTGGAGTTCTTAATTCCGCTATTACATGCT
Source organism: Sequoia sempervirens (assembly GCA_007258455.2). NCBI lineage: Eukaryota > Viridiplantae > Streptophyta > Pinopsida > Cupressales > Cupressaceae > Sequoia > Sequoia sempervirens. The sequence continues at coordinate 116,770,443 of VDFB02358134.1, read as the reverse complement.
TCTAATAACAACTTCATTATACATTTTGCAATGTTTGCTTGTTTGACCCTTCTAAGCACCTAAACTATTTCAATGGGTATAATGAGACCTTATTCATTTAAGAACCATGACTTGTGCAAGAAAACTACCTAATACCTATCTTGACACTACCTTGACAACTTTGACACTCCTTTCCATTTGATTTACATTCATTACAAAGTGAATACAATGGCCTTTCAAAGTTGACTAAGGATCACAAAATGGTCACTTAGGACCTTATTTATACTTATAGACTCAACACAAAATCCCTATCAACACTACCTATCAAAATACTTCAAGAAAATAGAGAGGGAGTGGGTGCTCCTGCACCACCTTATGATGGGGAAATGATTTGATATTTCAAATGACACTTTCTTTTGTCATTGTAATAATTGATCACAAAGTGATCTAAAAATTTGATAGAGTTCAATGAAAAGCATGATTCATAAGACAGTTTACTTGTCAACCTCCACATCACAATGTGCCCAACCCCTTTGTGGTTTTCAAGTTTGTATATGTAGGTGTGCATTAGAAATATCAAGAACACCAATTTCTTGCCATTAATGGCAATATTGAATAAACTTGTTGACAACAGTGAATGTTGTGTAGTGCAAGTTGTGAAACACAATGTGCTTTGAAGCTTGCCTTTACTTATATGTGAACTTTTTCATGACATACAAATGTACAAATGTATAGAAGGGGTGCTATTTTATCAAATAGCATGTTTCTCATTATGGGCGACATCTATTCACCATAAATATGTACATAGTGGAAGATGCATATACATTTCAAGCTACAACCTAAAAAAGCCTAGAAAGAACATATTCTAACCCAAAACTATATTTTGATCTATCACACTTTCTAATGTCTAATCTTGTCAAACTAGTAATGAGAGTCAACCAATGGGTGGTTCACTTAATGGGAATGCAATGTTGTAACCACCTAGGTGGTGCTAAGTTCAAATCTCAATATAAAAAAATAAGAAAATGAAAAATGAGAGTCTGAGCATGCTTTAACTAGATCTCAAAGTCAGTGGACAAAACCTTGAAAAAATCAAAATCAAAATCATATATGCACCATTTTACATTCATTATGATTTGAATTTTCACTATCATATGCTATGGATCTAATATGATCTACGGATTAATATGATGTGAAATTGAATAATGTGACATGGAGTGACACATGGGTATTTAAGATTATGAAAGTGACGACACCATTCTTGGCACTTTTGTTTGTACCTTCCATTTTATTTGTCCCCTATGCACTTTGTTTGAGTCACAAATAAAAGCAAATGAGAGGAACAAGGGAAAATACAGAGACGATGTAGAAAGAGGTGGAAAATGTTGAGAGGCAAAAGAGGAGGACAACAAAAAGTCTATAAAAATGGAAGGTACAGACGAAAGTGATAAAAATGGCATCATCACTTTTAGAAGCTTCAATACCCATATATCATGTCATGTCACATTAATTAAATTTAAGATCATATCAGATCCATAACATACAATAGTGAAATTTTGAATCATAACGATGTGACATGCCTCATGAGTTCTCGTTTTAAGTTTGAGTTGTTGCTACTTTACGAGTGATCCTCCTAACAACCAATTTATTCATAATTAAATTTTAATTACATAAAAAAGTATGGAAAAAAGAGGCAAAAGCTAATCTCCCTACAAAAGTGCATGTCTTAGAGATGATAACATAATGCCCCATCCACCATATGATGGCATCATGTTACAAGATAAGACTAGCGGACAGATGTTGACGAACATTTATGTTGAAAATTGAGGTGTTTATGTAGCTTAATAATTTGTAAAACTTTATGACTGTTGATCTAAATATGTATTCTTTGTTACGAATTCTTTGTGGGTAATTATCTGATTAATTCATTTGATCATTTGTAGAATGAAGACAAACGGTTGTAGAAGAATTAGACAAAATATTAGAAGATACACAACATATACCATGGAGAAACCCTTTTGGGGAAAAAACTCCACCAAGAATCAATGTCTTATTTAATCTAAGAATAAGATTACAATAATTTCAATCCTTGCTTGAGATGCTTCTTTTGCCTTCAACAAATCTTGTTCACAACCTACAATAAAACTGATACAAACTCTCTTCAACTTGCTTGAGATAAATATGCAATAATCAACTTTGTAAACTCCAAAGAGTTACAATTACAAAGCTCAAAGCTTATCACCAAAAACCTACACCTATATCTTGCAAGTAGAGTTCTACCATGAAGAACAATGTCAAATCAACTCCATCCATTTTGGCATCCCAAACTAAAGTCATAACTCAACCTTTATTCTGAAGATATCTTCAAAGCTTATCCTCAAAGTTGGCACCCAAGAATGGGTCCACTTAACTCAGCTTTCTAAAATATCTTAGCATGCAAAAGTGTTAACTCCAAGAAGCCAACTTGGGTGCCCAAGGTGGGTCCAAGTCATTCTCTATTAATTGAAACATATCTCTTCGCCATTCATGCAAGAATGGTCATCCCCTGTTAACTAAAAGTAGTCACTTGTTATCTGTCATGCAACTCAAGTCATTAGTCATGCATTCCAAGTCAACTAAAGTCAACTAGCATTCAACTGAAACCAACTACATGCAACTGAAGATAGTTGAACCATAACTGAACTAAACTAAAATGTTACTAAATTGAACTGAACTAATCTAAACTGAACTTCATGCATGTAAACATCAATCCCTAACTTCTAGGATCTTTACATTCATTGTAGAAGTGTTATCTTTTTCTCCAAATAGTTAACTTAACTCAATGTGAGTCCCACCTTCCATGTGGGTGCCCCATGTGCTCCTATTATTTAGGAACTCATCTTGGACGCCCTCCCATGCTCCTATCATTTAGAATTAATTACAAATTTCAATTAACATGATTATATCATTCAATATTAATCTCTTTCTAATCCTAGTGTTTGATAACACTTTCCAAGGACTTAGGAGATACATGAAATAAATAATGTTTAGGATTGCAATTAAATGGCATCATATTTCCAACAATTTAGGCATGTGTCATTTTGAGTGTTGTCACATGTCCTATCATCAGAAAAAATGTGGCATGCTAACAAGTTTTAAAATTAGCATGTTTAAAAATTAATCTCCCTAAAAAAACACATGTTTTAGACATAATAACATAATGTGATGCATGTGTGGGTTGCATGTTTCATAAACCATCTACTTACAACCCAATGTAGTTCCAACTTGCAAATACTGTGCATTCTATTTTTCAATGATATGAATAAATTGAAACATATTTTTTACTATAACTAACAATTGTGGTAAAATTTGAAGGTGTTTTTCATTACATTCATACTCTGTAAATAACAAATGGTTTTAAAGACATTCATATTGTGAATAAAATTATGGTTTGGAAAATAGTGGGTGTTATAAAATCTGCAACCCACATTCTATTTTAAAATAAAAAATGCATGTCTTAGTTAGGATAACATATGATTATGCCTCATCCACCATACGATGCCATCATTACAAGATAAGACTAATAGACAGATGTTGACAAACGTTTAGGCATGTGTCGTTTCAAGTGTCATTGTCAAAAAAATGTGGCATGCCAACAAGTTTTAAAATTAATCTCCCTAAAAAAATGCATGTCTTAGACATGATAACATAATGTGACACATGTATGGGTTGCAAGTTTTATAAACCATCTACTCACAACCCATTGTGTTTTCCATCTAGATATACTGTGCATTTTATTTTTTGATGATATGAAGAAATTGAAATGCATTTTTTACTATAACTAACAGTTGTGGTAGATTTTTATGGTTAACCTTCAAAATGTGAAATATCCAAATGGCGAATTTTTTAGATTTGAAACTAATTTTAAAACTTGTTGGCATACCATGGTTTTTGATGATGAGACACATGACAACACACACCTAAACATATGTCAGTCTTATCTCGTTACAGATGCAATGGCATGGGGGATGGGGTATTATATTATCATGTCTAAGACATTCCATTTTTCCAGGAGATTACTTTCTCCCCCTTTCATTGAACTCTCTAAGTAAAAAAAAGAAATATTTTCAATACATTCATATTGTGAATAAAATTATAGTTTGGAAAAGTGGGTGTTATAAAACCTACAACCCACATATTGTTTTAAAACCAAAAATGTATGTCTTAGACATCATAACATTATGATCCAGGTGGATCTTCAGAATCTGAAAATTGAAGTGTTCTAGTTTCCCCTGGAAGCAGTGCCACGGCGTAGAGCTTAGAATACTGAATCCGGCGCAACTTGAACGAGCAAAAAAGGAGTTTGTTTGCTCAAGTTATGTGCAGTCAAACTTTGGTCAAAGGGTGGTCAACTCAGCTTCCAGGGACAAGAAAAAGGATGAAATTTTGACATCATAAAAAATGATCGAAATTAGCGTCATCACGAAGGTCTCATCATCACGATTCCAACAATGTTCGTTTCGTGCAAATTGGAGTCCGTATGAGGAAAATAGAGCTAGTCAAAGTTTTAGTCAAAATGATGATGTCAGCATGTGACATGGCAATTGACTAGATGTGACGTGGAAATTGCAGGTGATGTGGAAAAAAAAACTCACAAAATTCACATACCATACTTTATTTATGAAAATAAAGTGTGGAGGCTCATTTAATCTCACAAAAATCCATCGGATTTTGTGGGATCCCAATCGGATTTGGTGGGATCCTAATCTCCTAAAAATCAACAAAATTAACTCATAAGAAAAAAAAAAACCTCCTAAAATAACATTAAATTGTTATTTTATTTTTAAAAACTCAACCCCATAAACTCAAATAGCCCGTGAATATAATAAGACAAGGGATTTAAAAACAAATTCCAAATGTTTTATTAAGGGGTTGTTTAATGTTTTTATTTTTAAAATGGGGGAGTATTGTTTTTATATAAACGGGTTAGTGTTTTTTTGTAAGGCTTATAATTATAAAAGCCAAAGGAGGGGGGTTAATTTGTTATTTTATTTATTATGGTGGTTTTTAACCCCATATGCAAAATTCAAGTACAAAAGGAGGAGATAGGAGGCTTCCCAAATCATCCATTAGTTGATCATTCTCCATTGTATCCCTTTCTCTTGGTCTTTGAGAGGCTTTTGTGAGAGAATTCTTAGAGCGAATTAGTAGAATATTTGAGTTGGGATGTAATGTTGTTCTAATCTTGTAGCAAATCTTTTAGGTAGAGTCAGTTTCCTTACTCTTTGTTAATCATCCCTAGCTTTGAGGGCTTTTGAGAGGGGTGTGAGTGAGAGACTTTTTGTATGACTTTGTGGATGATCTACAAGATATTGTAAGCAGTGTTGCAAGAGGCTCCAGTGGAGATTGTACTTCCATTTTTGAACATTTCAATAGATTGGTCACTCAATTGAGCTCAACCCGGAGACGTAGTCCACTCGGACGAACTTCGTAATCAAATCGGTGTCTTCTTTACTCTCTCTTGGTTCTATGTTTTGAATTCTCTCTTAATGTTCCTGCTACTCCATTGTTGATGTCTTTATTCCTTTGTTCATAATCACTTAAGCAATGTTTGTCATAGATCCCTTCCGCTTTATGGATCAAGTGGTATTAGAGCATTGTTTGGCTGGTTTGCAGGAGTGATTGTGATTCATTTTGCTACTGGTGGACTTTTGGAGTTTGGAGCAAAGATGGCATTAGAAAAGGGTGAATCTTCAAGGCTGCCATTGACCACATCCATGGTGGATGATTTCATGTCAACGCTTCAAAGAAACCCAAATGCAATACCCGGTAAAGCAATCGGGCCAGTGAATGCGAGCAGCCAGCCAACGGCGCCCCGCATGCACTCGCAGCCAGTCGGCGTAAATCAAACACGAGAAGCAGCACGCGAAGAAAGGTAAGTGGGAATCTTAGAGGAGCGGAATAGGAGAAGTCCTCCTATATCAGGGAGTGCACACATATGTGGTTTCTATCCGCATTCCGAGGATACATCATCCTCATACTCCCCGCTCACCCCGCCTAATAGTACGGGAGCTCTTCAGCGATAAGGACTATGGCTAGATTTGCTTGTGGCCATGATTTGGCTAATTCTCCTGGTGCAGTAGAGTGTGCTTACTATCGATAGATGGAGTACCTCGAGACTCTTAATCTACCTGATAGTGATAGTAATTATCTCGAAGCCTCTTCTTCCATCAAACAAAAGAAGTTAACAGAGGATGAGCAAGACTCTTTTGCACACTTCAAGAAGCACACAAGAGGCATAATAGGGATCGGTAAGCCGCTTCGGAAGATGGCCATAGAGCAAAGGGTTTCGGTATTTCTCGGTGCGCATCACCAATCTGATCGAGGCAAAGAAGAGGCCAAAATACCAAGGATTGGGATTCAAAGGAGGAGATGGACAATCCTCTAGAGCTCAAAACTTTTGCAACCACTGTGGCATCAGTGGACATTGGGAGGAAAAGTGTTGGAAGTTGCATCCAAAGCTTCATCGTCGATCGAGGTCTACTGAGAGACCCAACCATCAAAAAGTTGAGGAGACAAAAGTGGAACTGGCAGTAGCTACCACTTCTAAGGCAGTCACAGGAGAAATTCAACCGTAGCCTGAGCAACCTATGAAAGAGAGTTCCTTTGAATGACTTCGTAGGAGCTTGGAACAATGCTCAACAAACTAGTATATCAATTTGTGTGTTTATTACATATTTTGTAGTGTGATGAGTATGTTGATAAGCTAGTATTGTTTTGTGAGCATTGAAACTTTGAATCAAATTGTTTGTAACAATTTTTATGAAGTTGTAATTCTCTAGAGGTTGAGATTTTTTAAGGATCTTGAAGCCACATCTCTTGTAATCTAGAAAGGAGAATACTTTGTAACTTCTTATTGTAGGGTTTTTAAGGACTTGTACCTAGAGATTTCAAGTGCGAAGCCTCAGTTGAAGAGCACTTCCTAGATTAAGAGTTGCTGAGAATGGTCAATAGTGACCTTGCATGTTCTCAGTTTGAAGACTCAGTTGAGGCCATTTTGAGGATACATTTGAACTCAGTGGAAGTTCTTGAAGGATGTTATCGGTGACCTCATTACTTCAGATGAACGTGACCCGAGTCATATGGTGGAGCCTTGAATTAGCTATTTTGAAGTACAAAGGTGAAGGAATATTTCAGGCTGAGGTGCAGATACCATGCTCGAGCAGTTAGAGGAGCAACAGAAGCATGCCAGAAAGAATGGTGAGAGATGCAAAATGTGAATCACCCCATGAGAAGCACTGAGAGATAGGTTTACCATACTCAGTTTTTCTTCTTGCTTTGGGTATGTTAAGTTCCATTTTAAATTGCATTGTGGGATGAACTATGAATCCTATATTGCTAAAATATGCAAGAATCGGCGAGGGCGTGTACGTAAGCAATAAAGCTCTTGTTAATGCGACATTGCCGGGCGGGCGACCTGCAAATGAAAAGGTGGCAGTGATAATGCTCGGAAAGCGATTCCGACAAAGCAGTGGCAAGATGCAAAGATGGGAGATGTTTTAGCGAATCGCAAAACCCGGACAGTACCAAAAGTTCTTCGCTGGGGAGGTTTCGATCCGCGGATCTTTAGAACTTAAACCGAAGTGCCCTCGAAGTTCCTCGGCAGTTGCCATGGCGAGAGAGCTCGTATCAACACGGGAATCCACAAACTTGAATCCGTGGAAAAAGAGCCGTTTGTTCGCTATACCAACCCTTTACGTGCGCGTAACTCCAGCCCTGTACGTAAGAAAAGATGAAATTTTGACATCATAAAGATGATCAAGTCAGTATCACTTCCGCATGGTCCGGGATTATCAGACTCAACGATGTTCGTTTCGCTAAATCGAAGTTCAGATGAGGAAAGCTTGTTTTCAGTCAAAGCTTTAGTCAAAATGCGGGGATGATGTCAACATGTGACATAGCAATTGACTGGATGGTGACGTGCAAATTGCAGGTGATGTGGCAAAAATCTCACAAAATTCATGTACCATGCTTTATTTTGAAAATAAAGTGTGGAGGCTTATTTAATCTCACAAAAATCCATCGGATTTTGTGGGATCCCAATTGGATTTGGTGGGATCCAAATCTCCTAAAAATCAAAAAATTAACTCATAAGAAAAAAACAAAACCTCCTAAAATAACACTAAATTGTTATTTTATTTTTAAACTCAACCCCATAAACTCAAATAGCCCGTGAATATAATAAGACAAGGGATTAAAAAACAAATTCCAAATGTTTTATTAAGGGGTTGTTTAATGTTTTTATTTTTAAAATGGGGGAGTTATTGTTTTTATATAAACGGGTTAGTGTTTTTTTGTAAGGCTTATAATTATAAAAGCCAAAGGAGGGGGGTTAATTTGTTATTTTATTTATTATGGTGGTTTTTAACCCCATATGCAAAATTGAAGTATAAAAGGAGGAGATAGGAGGCTTCCCAAATCATCCATCAGTTGATCATTCTCCATTGTATCCCTTTCTCTTGGTCTTTGAGAGGCTTTTGTGAGAGAATTCTTAGAGGGAATTAGGAGAATTTGAGTTGTGATGGAATGATGTTATAATCTTGTAGTAGATCCTTTAGGTAGAGTTAGTTTCCTTACTCTTTGTTATTCATCACTAGCCTTGAGAGCTTTTGAGAGGGGTGTGAGTGAGAGACTTTTTGTATGAATTTGTGGATGAGCTACAAGATATTGTAAAGCAGTGTTGCAAGAGGCTCCAATGGAGATTGTATTGCCATTTCAAAACATTTCAATAGATTGGTCACTCGATTGAGCTCGACCTAGAGACGTAGTCACGTTTGTGGCGAACTTTGTAATCAAATCGGTGTTTTCTTTATCTCTCTCTTGGTTCTATGTTTTGAATTCTCCCTGTTTAATGTTCCTGCTTCTCCATTGTTGATGTCTTTACGCCTTTGTTCATAATCACTTAGCAACATTTGTCATAGATCCCTTATGCTTTACGGATCACATTATGCCTCATCCACCATGCAATGCCATCATTGCGAGATAAGACTGACTGACATATGCTAACAGATATTTAGGCATTTTCCATTTCGAGTGTTATCACGTGTCTCGTTGTCAAAATTTTTTGGCATGCTAGTAGGTTTTAAAATCAATCTACCTACAAAAACGCATGTCTTAGACATGATAACACAATGTGATGCATGTGTGGGTTGCAAGTTTCATAAACCATCTACTTACAACCCCCAGTGTTTTCCAACCTACAAATATACTGTGCATTTTATTTTTCGATGATATGAAGAAATTGAAATGCATTTTTACCGTAACTAATAGTTATGGTAAATTTTGAAGGTACCTTCTATTACATTTGTACTCTCTAAATAACAAATGGTTTTCAAGACATTCATATTGTGAATAAAATTACAATTTGGAAAATAGTGGGTGTTATAAAACATGTAACCCACATACTATTTTAAAACCTTGAACACGTAACAACCCAATTGGTTAGTCACCCCTCACCTCAATTTTCTCTATATTTATGATTGTGTTGAAAACCTTTAGTTATGTAGATAGTAATAATGTACTAAAATTGGAAAATAGTGTGTGTTATCAAACCTACAACCCACATGTTGATGTAAAATGCTCTACACATAACAACCCAATTGGTTGGTCACCCCTCACCTCAATTTGGTTAGCTCTATGTATCCCCTACCTACAACTCCTCCTCATGCTCTCCATCTTTTAGGTTTGAACTTGCACAATGAACATAATTGACAACCCACATTGTGTTTTCCAACCTACAATTATTTAGTGCTTTTATTTTACCATCATATGAGGAAATTGAAACATAATTTTTAATCTACCTAAGATTTGTTATAAATTTTGAAGGTGAACTTCATTACGTTCTTGTTGTCTACAAAGAAAAGATTTTCATTACATTCATATTGTTTTCATATACTTTAGTTTGCAAAACAGTAGGTGACTAACCAAATTGAGGTGAGGGGTGACAAACCAATTGGGTTGTTATTGTGTAAATAACAAAAGGTTTGATTATTCATATCGTTTTGTAAAATTGCAAGTTGGAAAATACTTAGTGTTATCAAACATGTGACCCACAAGCTATTGTAAAACATTCTAAATGTAATAACTGAATTGGTTGGTCACCACTCACCTCAATTTGGTTAGATTTATGTATCCCCCTCCTACAACTCCTCCCTATTCTCTTCACCGTTTAGGTTTGAATGTGCACAATGAATATAACTGACAACCCACATTGTGTTTCCCAACCTACAATTATTTTGTGCATTTTTTTGTTCCAATCATATGAAGAAATTGAAATTTGCAATTTTTACTCTAATTAAGAGTTTTTGTATATTTTGAAGGTGAACTTAATTACATTCTTATTGTCTATAAAAGAAAAGGTTTTCATTGCATTCAAACTCTTTTCATATACTACAATTTGCAAAATAGTTGGTGACTAACCAAATTAAGGTGAGGGGTGACAGAGCAATTGGGTTGTTACTATGTGAATAACAAAAGGTTTTGATTACATTCATACCATTTTGTAAAATTGTAGTTTAGAAAACACTTAGTGTTATCAAACCTAAAACCCACATGTTGTTGTAAAACACTCTACATATAAAAACCCAATTGGTTGGTTACCTGTCACCTCAATTTGGTTAGATTTATGTATCCCCCACTTGCAACTCCTCCCCATGATCTCCACCCTTTTACTTTGAGTATGCAAAATGAAATAACTTGCAACCCACATTGTGTTTTCCAACCTACAATTACATTTATAAATAATATGTCATCAAAAAAAGATGTCAGGAGAGATGCGTTTTTCATATATCCAAATGAACGTTCACTTCTTCATAGTTCCAACAAAATGGAAAAATGGCAGACATAATTGTTGATATATATTACTAGTGTTAGCAATAGGTTAAATTGGAAATTAAATTCCCATCGTACAAATTAATATGTTTGTTTATTGTCTGTACAAGTTGGCATGTTGCAATCAACACAATATATAATCCCATGTCAGTGAAATTTGGAATAAAATGAATTCTTTGTAGCACCAAATGTCTTTAATTTTCCAATTTAATATATTGTTAACACTTGTCTTCCTTATAGGTGGTTGATATAGGCGAGGAAACAAAATTGAATAAAACAAGGGTAGGTGGTTTTTTAAGGATGCTTGAGGATACGTGAAGCATCTGCACTAAGTACAGGTGATTCTAGCTCTCATAGCTTGAATTGCAAGTGTACTAGACAATTAAATATCCAAAATTTCTTTTGCATTTGCAAGTTCTGATTTATTTTAGATGAGATGCTTACTATGGGGAGTGCAAACAATCTACAATTTAATTTTAATATAAAATGAATGTTAAATTATTGTGGACCTATTATATCCCAAAATTATATGTGCAGGATGTTTCCTTAAAATATACCGAGCCAATTTTTATTTATTTTTAATGCAATTACAAACAACATGCACCTGTTAAGGTTAGATGAAAACCCAAACGATGCAAAATGAACTCTAACCAAGAATGTACACTAGAATACCAAGTTGGGCAAGGTGTGAGCATATGGTCAGAGGATCTTATGCATTTTTGAACAAGCAACTCTAACCAAGAATGTGTCCAGGGGGGACGATCATATGGTCAGAGGGTCCCTATCACTAATACTGTTGAAAGTAAGCCTCGACGCCAAGTATGTGCTTTCTGACCCATAATGGGAAGGGAGCTACCATATGGCAAAGATTCTAATGAGCTACAATGCAATACATAAAGAAAATAGGCAACAAGCCAACCTCTTCCACTTATTCAGTGGGTGATACAAGCATTTAAGGAAAATAAGTGAGAATGCTGACAATACTACTGTTCAACTTACAACATGATAGAGAATGTCTTGCTACGAACATGAACCAAGAATTAAATAGTACTGCAACAATATATTGGATCTCCTTTGCTGGATAAGGAAGCTTAGATCAGAAAACTCCACTCTAGAGACCAACTTGACAATCTAATTTTTGACAGTCCTGTTTTCAAATGCATAAACAACAACCCTAGAACTCACTATTTTGCTCACAACTCACTCCAAACTCACTCAAAATCCCTGAAACAAAGTGCATATTGGCCCTAGGATGATGGCGCCCAAGATTGAATCACAAAAACCAACCAAAAGACCTCATATAATTTATGCACGAATTTCAAGGCAATCCCAAATGGTACGACCCTCAAGGAAGGGCGATTTTCCTTTATAAATTCAAGGACTTCATCAAAAAATCTGAAAGTTAGTGGAAAAGGTCGCCCCTTATAGACAATGAGATAAATGCAATACCCATAATGATTCTTTTTGTATTTTTTGACTTATGAATAAAAACAAGAATCAACTATAAAGAAGAGACAATTCCAGAATTTCACTAATATGCATAAACTGAACTACAAAGCCACACAACTACCACAATGTAGAAATCTCACTACAAACCACTCAAACTACAACTACCTCATCACTAGTCGCTATCTCTCAAGCAAGAAGCAATGCCAAGCCAGGAGGCATACATTCCTCGAAGCAGTCCCAATACCATTCCGACAGCATAACATTCCTGTAGACAAAAGATATCCAAGTGAGGACCCAAGGCTTCCTTTTATAATTTTGAGAAGGCCCTCCAGAAGCTTCTAGAAACCCTAATTTTCAAATTTGAAGTAATCCCCTTTTCCCTCCAAAGATGGCGTCCCCTTTTAAGCTTTTTTTTCACTTTTCACTTTATTTATCCCTTCATAACATAGGCGTCCACCCTCAAGCATCAATTTTGACCTTAATAAATATAAATTTACCTCAATGAGGTGCCCACCCTTGAGGGCCACTTTTTAAAACAACATTAAGTTATAAGCCTAGGCCAAGGGAGGAATATAACATTAAAATATAACATTATTTGAAAAAAATGAATTTATCTCTCCAACAGCACCCCAACGCCAAAATTGAACAATTCCAACTGAACTGACAGCTGAGGGAAGCCAAATGAACTGGAACCAACCTGTTAACTGCCAAAAATAGAATTTACTAAAAATACTAAATTCCAGAAAGTGCTCGGAACACAAAGCCAGACACACCATTGCGAAGCTCTCTGAAAACCCAGAAAGAATCTGCAATACAATTGCCAAGACTCAAGCAACAACAACCACCAAAACAAGAAACCCTAATTTCACCTTCTGAGTAGGCTATGGATCTCCGGAATAGGCCAACGGTCAACTAAAAAGATCATTCTTGAGAAGGGGACATTACATTCCTCCTTGAAGTGTGACTGTGACATGTGAAATGGTTAAAACACCATTGAATAATGATACTGCATCATTTAAATTATCTTCCTCATAATTGATTTTTGTTTTCTTAATGTACATTAGATATAATATCTTGAATTATTGTTCCAATTAACATCACTAAAAAATCCTAAATGAGGCTTATTTATAGTTAAATCAATTCAACAAAATGCAAAAAAAAGTTATGAAATTTGAATTGTGAAGCAGAATCATCTAATGAAATAATTATAAAAAATATTACATATTTTCCAACAGGAGTGATGTAAAATGATTGAAAGCAATGTGTGCATGAAGTATGCATTGTGCTCTTTATCATCACTAATATAAAATAGTGTGGTCTCACAAGTAATTATGCTCCTATGATATTGATTTTCCAACTAGATGCTTTGCATTGTGCAAATGTGTTGCATAAATATCAATGAATTAGTGTGAAAATCTATGTAATACAACTTAATTTATTGATTATTGTAAATCGAATCATGTAGAATATTTATAAAGAATGCTTTATATTTATATTAAATTCTACTGTTTTAGATTCTTGGTGAACTCAAAAAACTTTATTTCTAAAAAGAGTGTGAACCAAATTTCCCTTGCTAAATAGAACATTAACTATTCATCTGATGATGGAGAATTTTCCAAATAAATGTATAAAAAATATATATGGTTGTGATCCCATCACCTATATTGAACATGCAAGTTGCTACATGGAATTGGGAATTCCATGGTAGCATGCAGAGTTGTTTATGTGCTTTTCTATTGACGATTTATAAAATTTGCATTTTGAATGTTCATGCTAGAACTATTTGAGGAAGCATAAAGAAATAGCTCACAACCCACTATGGAAATCCAACTTGCATTTATTTTCTACAATTGAAATAGTTTTGGAATAACATTTAGAAAAACTAGAAACTACATGTTTATGTAATTGCATGTTGGAAAACATAGTGTGGGCTTTGAAATTAAATTACATGAGGTGAGGGGCAACTAACCAATTGGGTTGTTATGTGTAGAGGGTTTTAAAACAACATGTGGGTTGCAGGTTTGACAACACCGAGTGTTTTCCAACTTGCAATTTACATAGCAATATGAATGCAATAAGAACCTTTTATTGTTTACACAATAACTACCCAATTGGTTTGCCACCCCTCACCTCAATTTGGTTAGTCACCCACTATTTTGCAAATTACAGTATATGAAATCAATATGAATGTAATGATAAAACCTTTTCTTTTGTAGACAGTAAGAATACAATGAAGTTCACCTTCAAAATCTATAACAACTCTTCGTTAGAGTAAAAATCGCATTTCAATTTCTTCATATGATTGGAACAAAAAAATGCACAAAATAATTGCATGTTGGAAAACATAATGTGGGTTGTTAGTTATGTTCATTGTGCACATTCAAACCTTAATGGTGGAGAGCACAGGGAGGGGTTGTCGGTGGGAGATACATAAATATAACCAAATTGAGGTGAGGGGTGACCAAGCAATTGGGTTGTTATGTGTAGAGCATTTTATAACAACATGTGGGTTGTAGGTTTGATAACACACACTATTTTCCAATTTTAATACATTCTTACTATCTATAGAACAAAATGTTTATAACACAATCATAAAACAAAGGAAATTGAGGTGAGCGATGGCTAACCAATTGGGTTGTTATGTGTTCATGGTTTTAAAACAATATGTTGGTTGCAGGTTTTATAACACCCACTATTTTCCAAAATACAATTTTCTATTTAGAGAGTACAAATGTAATGAAAGGTACCTTCAAAATTTACCACAACTGTTAGTTACAGTAAAAAATGTATTTCAATTTTCACATATCATCAAAAAATAAAATGCACAATATATTTGCAAGTTGGAAAACATAATGGGTTGTGAGTATAATAAATCTTAGTTATAATAGAAATTGCATTTCAATTTCCTCGTATGATTGAAAAAATATATGCTTCCGTACAACAGACAATGCAATAAATTTTGGAACTTTAACTCTTTGTAACACTTGCAACTTTTTTACACTTTACAAAGAACCAAGGATGCCTCCTTAAAAGAAAAGGTGGTTCATATTGTGATGAATATTGTCAAGGTGGCCGACACATTTGACATGATGTGTGAGGAATGTTGCTCAATAATTGATTTTGAACTTCCCATAATTCTTTCCTTCCAATGCGTGAATCATTATGCTTTACAATTTCATTTACAAAAAATAATTTATGTTACAAATATGATTTTGATAGTATATGATTCATTTGATTCAGGTTGATAATCAAGGTAATGATCATACTCATGCGGTAGTCCCTGACGAAGAGGAGGAGGTGAAAGAGGAGGAAGAGGTTGAAGATGAGGAAGAGGTTGAAGATGAGGAGTCTGAAGATGAGGAGGTAGTCAAAGATGAGGAGGCAGTCGAAGATGAGGAGGAGGTTGAAGATGAGGAGAGGTCCTCGATGACGACGATGTTGATATCGACAAGTCTGATGGTCATGACGAGCCTAAAGAGTATGAGGATGCAAAGGGTGACCGTAACGATGAGCAGGGTGTGAATGACGCATGGGGTGATGCAAAGGATGGGAAGTTAGATATAAAAATTAAATTATTGCATCATTTGGTTGTGTGTTTATGTTGTGCATTCAATTTATTTTAATATCAAATATGGTAAGCTATTTTATTTTCCAATTTTTTTGTCTAGGATGTTGTTGATCACATAATAGAACAGTTGGGTAACAAATATGTATATTACTATACATATGGTTCATGTAGCGTTGGGGGAGGGAAAATATTTTGGGATTTGAGAATGCTCATTGTACATAGGGTGTTGGAACACTAACTTCCTATTATGGGGGACAAGGAAAACACCTACATCCTCTTGCTAAAAAATTGAAATAATATCGTCAAAAGATGGAGAATGATGTGGACTACCAAATGAGGTTAAAGTATAATATGCAAAGAAGGCATGTTACCTAAAGGGTCTACCTAGTGTATGGTAAAAAATACTTACTCGAACTTCCTCGCGAAGCAAAGAATGAGATGAAATCTGCAATGTGATCATACAATAGTAAGAGGAGGAAGGAGGAAAGAATGAAAAGAATATTGAGCTTGTAGGAGAGAAAAAAAAAGGTAATGTAGAAATAAACTCTTAAATCTAAATTTTGGTTTGTTTATTTTTTCTATTTTGATGCATTTAAGGTTCGTGTACTATTAACTCACATGGCATGATAGGTGTTAGCTCTCAAAAACGCAGGCAAGGATACCTCAAGAGGTTGCCAATCTCTTGGTAGGTTTTAGGGTAATAGAACAAGGTTTGAAATAATTAAACCTTCTACTCTTCAGGTGCTGCTTAGACCTAGGCGGGTGTACCTATAACGGATGAAGCAGACTTAACCTATGATCTTCCTTCCTACAACAATTTATCCACAATGGCATATGGAAGTGGACAAAATGGATCAAACATGGTACAAAATGTATACTAAAATGAAGACTAATTTCTGATATGCAAATGTAAAAATATGAATGAGACTGAATAATGTAAATGGTGAGACTAGTGCCTTATATGGTATATAGAGTCAAATGAAATCTTAAATGAGTGACTTCTTTCTGGAGGATATTCAAATTGTTTGGCATATTTTTTTATTTATAGCTGGTATAAATATGCAAAACTATGATTATTAAGTTCTTCTTACCGATCTAAACGAATTCCCTGATTACTGTGATTAATTGAAAGGATTTAATCCTTCCTTGAAAGAACCTATCAACCAATCACACACATACAACAAATGTGTACTGATAAACCTAACATAAACTTGTTATGTTCATTTAAATAACTAGACAATATCAATTTTAGAGACAACTTAAATAACTCTTTCAATAGGCACAACAAAACAATTAGCACCAGAAATACATCAGCAAGTCAAATAATTCTCATTGATATCTCCATGATTTCAAAACATACACCAGAGTCTCAAATCTGTGGAACATTGTGTTCCTCTGAATTGTATATATTCTATCCTACTTTATTCTACTTACTCCATTTACAATTGAGAATGATTATTTATACATTGGCATCTAAACAGATGCATTACTCTGTATTCCAATTTCGGCAAGCAACCGTTTGTATTTGGGCCTTTCATGTCGGCCACAGTGCATAAGACTTCATTAATCATTCACTGTAACACACCCGGAGGTATGCCGAAGGCAACAATATCGCTAATCATCCCTTTGGTCTTCTGTTTCGCCCAGACCCTGTGATGTCGGGGAAACCTCCTGTAGACTAAATTACATTTCACCGAAAACCCTAGTGTTTTCCCAGTCCCTGTGACCCAGCACTCTCAGGGAGATATCATATAGAGTATTCCATGTTACACCGAGAGTTACCATCCATCCTAAGCATTCGTCGTAGCATTCCATTTGTCACAGCAAAGCCATGTAGTATTCTGTTATTCCCTTTCTTTTCATCTTCGCACTTGTTGTAGCTTATCTGGGTTGGTGAGATATCACAGAGATTTCACTATGTTTTGCCGACATGTATTTCATGTGCCTTCCATTTGCCAAGACCCAAGGAACCTCTCACCGAAATGCACCCTACTCTAATTCACTGTCGCTGTAACTTAATGGTGTTGGGAAGACCTTATAGAGAATACTCAAGTCATACCGAAACCCCCTTATTCACTTTGTATGTCGCCGTGACACATGATTTTTCCTGCCGATGAGATCACCTCTGCATTCCATTCGGAGAGACAAAACAATGTCGGGGAAACCTCATGCAGATAGCACCTCAGTATACCGAAGGTCCCAGATTGTGTTATTTTTTTAGTTCGCCAAGACAAAGCAATTTTCATGCCGAAAACCATTCCCCACTCGCTTTTCGCCAAGACAACACAGTATCAGGAAGAAGTCATATAGAGTGCTTATGATATACCGAAAGCTTTCAACCATCCTTGAATCGCTGTGACTTGAAGTTTTTCTCGCCAACGAGCCCATATGTCTCATACATGTCACTATAACCTTCAATCTTTGGGGGGAGCTCTCACAGACTTCATCCTACATCACTGAAAGTCTTCATTTACCTTGGGTTGCCTAGACAAATTTGTACTCTTGCCGACACAATCTTGACTTTCAAAGTCAGGGAGATGTTATGTAGACTTCACAGTGTCATACTGATATGCATTCTTCAAATCATTTTCCAGTCGTTGAGACAAAATCACCCTTTCACCGATGAAATCTCATTTTGGCGTGACCCCTAAGTTTTCTCACCGAAGAAATAAACCCTACCAATGAAACAATACCTTCGGCAAGACAATGAACCTTCAGGAAGACTCATATCGATGCCAAATGTCTTATCGAAATAACTCTTCCAGACTACTCCTACTCGGTGAAACTCACCCTGAACTACTTGTCGGTATAACATTCAAAATTTGGTGAAACTTATGTCGAAGAGTTCTTCTGGTGATGCCTATCTCTATCGGCATAACTTTTAAATCGGTAAGACTCCATAGCTTCTCCTGATAGCTTTTTTGAATCCCCTACACCTTATCGGCAAGACTCGACGCCTTCATCAAGACATTACCCCGACATACTTTAGTCTTATCGATACACTTCCTCATGTGCCAGTCGGCGAAACATAATGTATTCACCATGACTTCTCAATGATACCAATCAATTTGACCGAAATGACCCTTCTACATGCTAGTCGGTAAGACAAATTGAACTCGTCGTGACATTACAACGACGCCCTAGCTTATGCCGATATATTTTTTCTATATGCCGGTCGGCAAGAAAAAAAACTTCGCTATAACTTTACCCCGAAATGCCTTTCCTGCCAATATGAGTCTTCTTAGTCGCCGAAACAAAAGAAAAGACCCGCCGATTGTCTGCAACAAATACATGTTAGTGAAAATTCAGGTCGGGGAGACTTTTACTATGTCTTGCCGATATAGGTCTTTCAATGAAATATGAAGGACTAGATAGATTCAAATGGATCACATGATAGAAAATAAACAAGACAATACAAAGAGGGAATTTTATGCTGATGATGAGGACTCAATGTTGGAAACTCTTGGATGCAATAGACTATAAAAATTTCAAAATTTTATAGTTCTAACAACAGGGTGATGGTCAAGAAGTGAATGTTGGCCTTGAGCAAGGTATATTTGATTTGGAAGACAAGGCACTACCCACAAAAGCACAATATGATGTTCTTCCTCCACTACTTCATCTAACATTGAGAAGAAGAGGGAGCATAGACGACCAAAATTTTCAAGGATTCTTCAAAGGAAGAAAGTGGAAGAAAGGGTAATTTTGAAATATTTTTAACGTGTATTTTGATATTTTAAATGAATTGGTTGCATGCATGGGCAAGGATGAACAAGGAAGTGGTGGGAATGAGTAGGATAGTGTCTATTTGGGATAGGAAAGTGTGCCTTGACAGGGCAACAAAGAAGAAAGGGTGCTTAGGGAGATCATTTATGTGACAGACAATTTAATAAGTATCTATTTTTATTTACTAAAAAAGGGAGAGTTTGTACATTATGACTTTTTTTGAATGTATTTCACATTTATGTACTAGGAAAATGATATTCTTGTTTCTCAATTTTTGGAAAAGAAGCAAAAAACCGTTAACCAAACAAATATTGAGGTGATCACTACATTCATACAAGTTAACCAATCTAGAGTGCGTTGTCTCCTTTCCTTCTATACATATATTATTGGAAATGGAAATTTGAAATTGATATGTTTGTGTTTATACATTGTTGTCTGAAATTGTAAATTTTTCTTATGATCTTTGTCTTCTCACACCTCTACCATGTTTCAGAATGTTATCGGACATTTATGGTCTTGAGAAAAATCAGGCCTTGACCTTACTGGCAACATAGTCGCAATGCAGTTGGGAGAGGGTGATAAAAATGGACATGGGGATGGGGAGAGCATTGGCTTTCCATCTATATTAGTAGCAACACAATGAATTTCCACGCTTGTGTTCCAATTTCTTAATGATTCCTTAACATTGACATGAATTATGATTTATGTTAATGAAATTTCTAATGCAGCCAAATCGTGTTGATCAGGCCATCACTTTAAAAGTTCATGATCACATTGACCTTTACTTAGGGAAATTTTACTAGGTGTCAAGAATTAAAGTGTATTTAATGATGTTTAACGAGATTATTCTAAAAAATACACTTAAGTAGGGTCAAAAAGTGCATTAAGGGGTCATTTAAACATAAGAAATGGTCAAATTATGGATGACAAGCCTAGAAAACATGAGAGTTTGTTACAACACTTTGAAATAAGACTTGGTAAGTGATAAAAAGAGGTTATTTAGGTGAATTATAATGAAAGGGTCCTAGAAAAGTGTGAAAGTGGGTTACAACACTTCACAACACTTTTACAAGACATCCTAGAATTCTTAATGATTCAAAAGGGTCCAAGACCTAATGTGAATGTGTTGACCACATTACAACATTAAATCTAGGAAAAATCAAGTCAAAATCCATAAGGGAGACTTAAATGAGTGTAAAAATGTCCAAGTATACATTTTTTTGCGACACATTTAGCCCCCACTTTAGTGAGAGGATGAACTTGCTTCAAATTCACACTAAAGTAGCCCAACATGCATATCAAGAGGGATCCAAATGCACTCATGCTAGTAAGATAAGACAACAACAATCAAGAGGGGTGATCAAGCCCCCAGGATCAAGATCCCATGGCAAACCAAACATTATCACAAAGGAACACACATGAGAATGATGAAAAAGAATGAAAGAGAGAAAAGGAGAAGGAAAAGAGAGAGTCAGATCAAGCTTTGATCATTTTTCCATCCCGATGTGGATCATCTAGGTTGTTTGTCTAAAAAAATAAATGTATACTTACTTTGAGGAGACAAAACTCACAGTTGTCCACTGGGTGACAAGGCCTAAAAGGTGAGAAACATACACTCATGGCTAGTATGCACTCACACACATGTAGGTGGCTATGGGGAAATTCAAGCCTCAGAATGGGCTTCCCCGCTCAACCATACCAAAGTTATACCTCCTAATAACTTTAATAAGGCACCACAAAAGAAAATTACTTTTCAAGCTTCACAAGACAAGCAAAAATTCGTATGCTTGGAGCTCATGAACAAACACGATGGCACCATAGGCATGCAAGCTGTGTTATGCAAGGTTTCCATATAACAAATGTAAAATGTAACATGCAAACAATGATAAAAGGAGTCTTACTTAGTTCATATGAGGTCTATAACTTAGGGAACATTGTGTCTAATGAATCCAAGAGAGGACCAATCAAAGAATAAAAAAATTCACAACTTAGGGGATGTAGTGTGTTGCATCAAGCTACTAAGAGGAATGTAAATATGATAAGATAGATCACGCTCATGAAGGACATCACACCTAATGTCATCCAAAAAGCGACAAAACACATCATATGAAGCAAGAAGGCTGCACTAAGAACCAAGAAAAGGAAAAAAATACAAAATGATAATGCCAATGTATGCCCCCACTTTAAAGGAATTGCTACACACCATACTGTGAGCAATTACTTTAAATTAGCAAATTAAAAATGCAAACAAGAAAGAAGACATGAGAGCCAACATGGAAAGCCTCTATGCCAAGTCATATGTTTTTGAGTAAGGCTATGTCATGCGAGAGGAAAAGGAAAAGAGAAAAGGAAGGGGTTGCCCCCAAAACGGAAACACCAAACACATAAGGGATCTATGGATTTGGGGTCAGTATGTTCTTTGCTTCAATGTTGTATTAGAGAACTCAAAACTGTCATCATTCCCTAAATACATAGAACTAGAAGAATGACACAAAGATAGCAAAAACAAGAAAAATAAAGATTCGTTTGGGTCAACATGGAAGAGACATAGGGTGTCTCGATGCTTTGCATCATCCCCAAAAGAAAAACACAAGCAAAATGAAAAATAAAAAGGCAAAAGAAAAAGGAAAATCTTTTGGGTCAACATGAAGGAGACACAAATGTCTCAATGCCTTGCATCATCTCCAAAAGGAAAACACAAGCAAAAGACAAAAGAAAAAGGAAAAGAAAAAGAAAAGGGGCCTTTTGGGTCAACATGAAAGAGACATTTTAGTCTCAATGCCTTGCGTCATCCCCAAAAGGAAAACAAAAGAAAAAGACAAAGGAAAAGAAAAGAAAAGGGGCCTTTGGGTCAATATGAAAGAGACATTTCAGTCTCAATGCCTTGCATCATCCCCAAAAGGAAAACACAAAAAAAGACAAAAGAAAAAAGGAAAGAAAAAGAAAAGAAAAAGAAAAGGGCCTTTTGGGTCAACATGAAAGAGACATTTAAGTCTCAGTGCCTTGTGTCATCCCCAAAAGGAAAGCACAAGAAAAAGATAGGCAAAGAAAAAGAAAAGGGGCCTTTTGGGTCAACACAAAAGAGACATTTTGGTCTCAATGCCTTGAGTCATCGCCAAAAGGAAAACACAAGAAAAAGACAAAAGAAAAGGTGAAAGCGATGTACGACATAGAGAAGAATGAAGGTACAAATGGAAGAATGTCACAAAGAGAGAAAACATCAAACAACACATCACAGGGGAACATGTTACGCACATGTAAACACTCAAAGGAAAAAGGAAAATAACATGCAAAAGACTAGTAAGGAAAATGTTCAAGTCAACCATCAAGCAAGTCATCCACCTCCCAATCTCAATTAGTATAAGTGGAAGGTGAATAACACAACTAAGGACAATGAAAAATGCATTACTAGGACAAGGCTAACAACTTTTTTCCCCCACTGGGTGCAAGAAAATAATGAGCCAAGGTAGGTGATGGGAAAGGTCATGTAATAGTGAGAGGGGAATTTTCTACAACTATAACATGATAAGGTGTTCGATGGTGGTTTATGGAACTATTGGATAGAAATTATCACCATTGAAATGATACTTGCTCAATATTTCTTTCAATTGATGACATTCATCACTTCTATGCCCAAGAACATGATGATATGCACAATGTGGGACATTAGCATCTTTAGGATATATCACTAACCTATTCATAGCTGGTAATAGTATGAGTCCTTTGTTTAAAAGTAATTGCAATTTCCTTTCACATTCAAGTGGTGGACGAAGACTTGTAACTTGTAAGGCCTCTTGTGTTTGCTAGATTCACCCTTTTCTCGAATTGAAGGAGGAGAACCCAAAGTGATCCGCTCATCCTTGTCATGATTATTAAGGGTTGCTCTCTAGGAAGGAGAACATTCAAATAAGGAGAGGAATCAAAGATCACCATGCCATCATCACAAAGTCTCCAATATTCTCTAGGAGGCTTGCTGTCATGAGGAGGATCTTGATAACCTAATCCCATTGTGTTTTCATCTTTTGGATTTTTCTCTAAGAGTTGATGAATGTCCTATTCAGTTGTTGTGTCACATCCTTGTTTGCTCAAGTTGGTAAAACCTTTGCCATAGGTTTCTTCAAGGTTAATTGGAGTACTAGTGACTTTGTTATCATAGAATGGTTGAGGGGTTGCTTGTTTAGAATAACTAGATTCACTTGATGGAGGGAACTTAGGTCCTTCATTTATTTTAGGATGTAAGTAACCAAACATATCAGGAGGTTGTACTGTAGGAAGGTCTTGTTCTTTCATGGATGGATAAAAGGATGCATTAGCTTCGAGGTTGTCAAGGCATTCATTAAGGAAATTATTCATGTTGTCATCATCTTCTCTAATGATGTCAACATCACAAGGAGGACATTCATGAGGAGTTGAAGGAGCATGAGGAAGATCAATGCCATTAGGATCAGTTCCAAAGGCACAACTTGACATGTCAACTAAAGATTTTAATGACATCCAAAATTTATTAAAACACATAGCCATGATGCAAATGTATGAAAGCAAACTAAATGCAAGAAATAGAATAAAACAACAAATCGTAAAACAATTACAGAAATACAAAAGATGATCTGTAAATGACAAAATTATAGTGCAAAATGTACAAGTCGACTAAGTTTCCCACTGTGGCGAATTAATCCCAGTAGTGATTTTTTTGAGATTTTTCATAATTTTTAAATGGAATTTTATGGTTTTTGGATTTTCAAATGCAGATAAAATATGAAAATGCATAATTTTTTAAATTTTTTAATGAAATGCAATGCAAAAAAGTACGCTATATGAGCTTTTCACTAATGCAATTTTTAAAACCCTAGGATGCAAATTAAATAATGGAAACCTAATAAAATGTTGATGTAAGTTATTCCTATAATGTAAATGCACTCTAAATCAAAAAGAGGATGTTCTAAATGCAGGTTCACCAAAATGAACCACAAATTTTTGTAGGAGGCTTCTCTCTTGCACTTATAGGGTTTTTTCACCTAAAAGGAGAAAGGTATCCCACAAAAAATTCAGGGTTCACTTAAGACTAATGTAAATATGACTAAGATATGTCTAAATGCAAAGAATTGAAAACGGAAGTGAATTATTAATGCAAAATCTAAGAAATGCAAATTGTTTGAAAACACATAGTGATATGTAAAAATGACCTAGGAATGCACACAAACAATGACAAAAATGAAAGAGACTGGAGAGGTCCACCTAGAAATTGGAATGTGATGTAGAGAGGCTCTAGAATCTTGCAAAATTTATTGTTGAAGCCAATTAGGACACTTACACCAAGTTGGGCGACTTAGTCCTATTTAAGGGAGATTCCGCCATAACATGTTTCAGCCAAATGGGTATCCAGAAATGTAGAAATCACTTTTCAGGCCTAGTAGTGGGACTAATTTTCCACTAATGGTGACATAGTCCACCTTCATCTTTTAGGAATTTTGAGACAAGAATCTGTAGCTCTCGGTCTGCACTTCTCTTCTTGACAAGTGTTTGGTTCTGAATCTATAGAAATCAGGTTGTAAGAGGTCTCTAAGCTTCACTTAGGGCTTTTGTTGACTTGAATGAATTTTATGGAATGAAAACACCTTTTAACACCTTTCTCTTTGAAAAATCTATATACAAGACCTGCAAAACACACATGCAAAGAGGTCAAAAAGGGTTAAGGGTTATAGAATAGGGGTTTGCCTCAGTCAAACCCCAATTTGGTAATAAAACCCTTAAAAATGAAATGAAATAAAGAGAAAATGATGAATGAAGAACATGCAATGCTACAACTCACTAAACCCTTGATGTAGAAATCTGAAGATGTGCAAATAGATGCTCCAATATATGCTTGGTAATGCCTAGAATGCTTGAGAATTATGAATGTATGTATACTAATGTATGAATGAATTATTGGGGGTGAAAATGAGAGGAAAACCCTTTGTTTATACTTGATTTTACAAAATTTTCTGAAAATAACATATCACAGGCCGACCTTAAGGTTAAGAGAATAATATCCCACTAGAAATTTAAAATAATTTTAATTTTTGTGCCTAGTGGGACTAAGTCGTCCTAGGTGGTGACTTGGTCCCACAGGGAAATTTTACTGGGTTTCAAGAATTAAAGTGTATTTAATGATGTTTAATAGGATTATTCTCAAAAGTACACTTAAGTAGGGCCAAAAAGTGCATTAAGGGGTCATTTAAAAACAAGAAAGGGTCAAATTATGGATGACAAGCCTAGAAAAATGTGAGAGTTTGTTACAACTCTTTACAACACTTTGAAATAAGACTTGGTAAGTGATAAAAAGAGGTTATTTCTAGGTGAATAATAATGAAAGGGTCCTAGAAAAGTGTGAAAGTGGGTTACAACACTCCACAACACTTTTACAAGACATCCTAGAATTCTTAATGATTCACAGGGGTCCAAGACCTAATGTGAATGTGTTGACCATATTACAACATTAAATATAGGCAAAATCAAGCCAAAATCGATAAAGGAGATTCAAATGAGCATAAAAATGTCCAAGTATACATTTTTTTGTGACACACATCCATACATTAATTGTTCATTGTACTCATTTGCATTGACAAATTTTTTATAAGTTGAAGGTGTTCAAAGTGCCAAGTTCAAAGCACAAGCTTCCTAGAATCCTCTTGTTACACATACAATAGCGAGGATCCATGCAAGTGGAATCACCACACCATCAGTGTTGAGGACCCAAAGAAGCTTATAAGATTTTATTAGAGCACCTCCTCAATTACATAGAGTAGACAGTGTAGGAGAGGATGAGAGAGGCTGAGAATAATCATTGTGCATTATGTCTTTGATCATGTAATTATTGAATAATTTTGGTTTAGAATTACATTATTTTCCTATGTTTGAAGTCTATGTTATTGTGGATTTCATATCATAATTTTTCTTTCCATGTAAATTTTCATTATAAACAATGTCAACTATCGTCAAATAATGGTAGGTGATGCCACCTCAAGTTTTATTATTTATGTTAACTTACTTACAAATGAATAAAAAAGTTGACATTTAAATCGTTTGAGCCCAATTTTTTTTTAAATATAACATTCAATGGTGTCCAACATATTAATTACATACATGGTTCTTTCAAAATGTTGTGTATGGATATATGTGGGAAACTATTACTCTCATCATAAAAAACTTGGGTGCCTTTTCAGATAAGACTTTCATGTCTCCACCTAACTGATTCTCTTTTTCTACACTTAGATCTGATTTTTCCTTTTTCTTATGATCTATTTCTAGTTTTATTTATTCATGGAATTCTTAAGTTCAAGAATCTTTGAATTCATTTGTTTAGCTCCACTTATAGCATCATCTCTCACTTTCTTTGCTTGCAAAAATTCATATGCAATACAAAACCTCTCGAGTGTATCCACTTTTTCATTTCCATTTTCCCATTACACATACTGCACTAGTCCTTTCTCAACTTCTCAAGAGCACAAATAATATCCTCAGTCAATACATTATCTATCTCATTCACTTTGGTGTGCTTCTTTTCAAGGGTTGTAGGTTTAATAACACCTATTGTTTTCCAAACTACAATTATGCATAGATAGTATTATTGTATTGAAAATATTTTGTTATTTAGAGGGTACAAATGTAATGAAAGGGACATTCAAAATTAATCACAAGCATTAGGTAGAGTAAATATGGCATTTCAATTGTCAATGGGTTGTGCTTAAATGGAAAATTCATATGGTTCTCAAGATGGAGACCCATGTTTGAATCCCCAAAAGTGACATCTTAAGTTGGAATTCCAAGTGGTGGCTCTTGGATTTCCATTGTGGCTTCTTAGTTGAATAAGTGGTTCTAAGTTGAATATGTGGAAGGGGAGGAGGTCCCCGTTGTGACCTCCATTGGTGTGAGGCCAATCTAATAATCCCTCCTTACCAATTGAAACAAAAAAAATATGGCATTTCAATTTCCTCATACGATAGCAAAATAAATGTATTGAATATTTTTTGGTTGGAAAACACAATGTAGTTTGTTGGTTATTTCATTCTTCATGTTCATAGTTAAAGGGTGGAGAGCATAGGGAGGAGTTGTAGGTGGGATATACATAAAACTAATCAAATTGAGCTGAGGGGTGACCAATCGATTAGGTTGTTACGTGTAGAGGGTTTTACAACAGTATGTATGTGGGTTGTAGGTTTAATAACATGCAACATTTTCCAACTTCCAATTATACATAAACAATATGGTTGTAATGAAAACCTTGTTAATTACATAGTAGGAATGTAATGAAAGTCACCTTCAAAGTGTATCACAAGTATTAGGTAAAGTAAATATGGCATTCCAATTTCCTCATATGATGGTAAAATAAATGCATTAAATAATTGTCGGTTGGAAAACACAATGTGGGTTGTTTGTAGATGATTTTAAGAAATTTGCACAGATTCCAAACATCTCCTCATTTATTCAATACAATAGAAGTTGATATAATTCTCCCTTTTCTCTATACAAAGGTCATGCTTGAAAATCTTAGCTACCACTCTCTTGTCCTAAAAATGAATATTCTCCTTGTTTCGTAGAGACTCCTTACTCTGAAAGAATAATTGATTATTGAAAATCAATTACTAAAGAAATCTCCAATTATATGTAAAATATGAAAAGTTTTACCTTTCATATTTTAATTCTAACATTTTACAAATATTAATATTTAAAATGGAATTGTAATCTTCCATTACCTTTTGAAGGGCAAAAATTTGAGAAACATAAGTCTTGTGAAGTTCATTTTTTGTTAACACTTCTATATTGGACATTTCTAGCTCTTTTTCCATTCTAGCAATCAATTTAGTCAATATATGGTGGTCATTCTTCTGAGCTCTATTTTAAAAAAGAGGAAGATCTTAGGAATTTAGCTCTAGCTGAGATTTGAAATGTGAAAACTTCTCTTCCAATGGAAACAAAGTTGCAATTTCTAGTTTAATTCTTGCTAGGTTGTTTTGATGAATAACAAGTTGATACTCCATCTAAGACAATGCATCAATTTTCCTTAACAACTCACCTCCTCCATTGTGACTTCCACAAGTAAGAAGATCACTTGGTAGAAAAATATCCCCTTCAAGAGTTATAGTTGGAGATCATATATCTCTATGAAAAGTAATCTCCTTTGTAGCATTTGAATGATGAAAAAAAATGTACTATGATATACAAATGCCATAGCTGCTTCAATTTCATTTTCATATGCAACAAGAGATAGTTTCATGCTTGCATTTGCATTTCACACCAATTTGGTTGTTGATGTTGAGTTGTTGATGAAATGGCATGGGCTTGGATTTTGTTTAAAGGGATAATCATTACTTTTCTTCGTAGATGTCCTATTTCAAGTAGTAGCTTTCTTGTTTGTTATGTATCTACTACCACATTACACAACTTCCCTCCTATAACAACCTCAAATACAATTATTGTTGAGACATCTTTATCTTTTATAAGTTATGCAACAACACCTTTGACTTTTGATCTATCAAAATGCTTTACAAGATCATTATAGGTAAATTGAACATTTCCTAATTGAGCCTCAAGGAGCCTGATATTAGCCTTCAACTTCTAAACTACATTAGATTCTTGGAAACACTCATTTTCTAATGTCTCCATGCACCCATCTTCATAAGAAACACCTTCCATTATTGTATTTGTTTTTTCAACTTCCTGTCTTTTAGGTTGGAGCTCTCTCCCAAGAGCGTTAAGATCCTTTTATTTTGACAATGAAAACTTTTTCTTGTCTTTTAATTCCTTTTCTAATTGGTTAATTTTAGTCTTTAGTTGTTTTTCTTCACTTTCAACACTTCCAACTATTGCTTTTGCATCTACAAATTGATCATTGAGATGTTTTTCCTCATCCCCACTGCTCTTACCTGTTAGCACCCCCTACTATTCCTTTTCATGATATTCTATCTTCTTTTTCATATCTTTTACTTTAAGCTTTAGATAAACTTCTCCCTCATTATCCCTTAGGACAACATCCCTTTCTTGGATAGAGTTTTCAATTTCTTGAATACTTCTATGTATCTTTGTAGTCACTTTTTGCTCAATTTTTAGAGTGTCTTTCTGACTAGACAATGTAGATATTTCTTTTAACAAGTTTGTTAGAAAACTTTTCTGCCTTTT
This sequence comes from Sequoia sempervirens, assembly GCA_007258455.2. NCBI lineage: Eukaryota > Viridiplantae > Streptophyta > Pinopsida > Cupressales > Cupressaceae > Sequoia > Sequoia sempervirens. Next base: position 116,740,697 of record VDFB02358134.1, on the reverse strand, counting down.
TAGATATGAATTTCATGTCTCCACCCAACTGATTCTCTTTTTTTGCACTTATATCTTACTTTTCCTTTCCTTATAATCTATTTATAGTTTTATTTGTTCCATAGAATTCTTAAGTTCAAGAATATTTGAATTCATTTGTTTAGCTCTAGTTATAGCATCATCTCACTTTCTTTTCTTGCAAAAATTCATATGCAATACAAAACCTTTCGAGTTTATCCACTTTTGCATTGCCATTTTCTTATTGCACATACTGCACTCACTCCTTCCTCAACTTCTCAAGACCACAAAGTATCTCCTTAGTCAATACATTATCTATCTCATTCACTTTGGCCAGCTTCTTTTCAAGTGTGGCAGGTTTAATAGGTATTGAGGGTTCTTATGGTGATTAATTATATTATTTGTGCTTTGTTGTATGAAATTTGGTGATAGTAAATCTTTTTGGTAAATGACAGGTGGGATTCCTTAAAGGCATGCTTAATAGGATTATGAAAAAATAAAGGTGAACAAGATGAAAGTTTTGTAATATTATTGAACATGCATTTGATATTGAAGGTTGTCAATAAAAGAAAGAGCTACATACAAGATATAAGACATCTTATTAAGTTGATATGGAGATCATTGCACAACTATAAAATGTGTGTATATCAAACATGACTCTACCATATAATCTCCTTAAATAAAGAACACCATGAACTCTTATAAAATTATTTTGATTGAACAATAATTTAATATAAATATTGATATTAATAATAAATTATATATATATCATTTTGCAATTTTCCGGAAAAAAAAGATAAAGCATCAAAAAAAAAAAATTTGGTATCATAAAGAGGGCGCATTATTGATTTGTTATCATAAACACACTAACTTTAAATGGTACAGAAAACACATGATGTTTTTTAACAGTGACTTCAAATGGTACCAAAAAAAACTTACTACATTTTGTAGCTTGTGCATTGCAAAATTATATGTTCCTTTTATTAATTCAAAAAACTATTACATTAAAGTGGGAATTTAGTTGTGCAGCCATGGTTCCCACATGAGAGTGTATACACCTTCAACAAGTTCCACCACTCTCACGATCTGGATGAGAGACAAAAGATCCCCGTTAAGGTTTACAAATTTGAGAAATTTGCTCATTTTCCTCTTCTCCAAACCTACCCTGAATAGACGTAGGGCAAGATATGTTTTAGAGTCCTTGTTACTTGTTGATTCAGCATCAAACAACCCAACAATCAATCCCTCCATGCGCAGGAAAGGGAGGTGGGCGATCATTCCTCGTGCACGGGTAAGACTCGGTATTGGAAATATTCTCCTTGCAATAATGTTCGCTTGTGTGTGCCAACCTGTAGCATCAACCATCACCTGTATGAATTTTTTGTAGATCTCCCCATCATGGATGTGGTTGTTGCTCCATTTTTCTTTGTCCCCACACTTTTTAATTGCATCCGCTAGATCTTGCTCACGAACTAGGAAAATACGCCTTATCTGGATTTTCGGAGCTTCATCTTTACATTCATAGTTCACCACAGAAAATGCCCCATTCACCATATTTGATAACTGCACAACATACCACCGAGTGCAAGTAGTATGTATCGTGATCGTTCCACCTTTCAAGAAAAACCGCCTGATCTGAGATATCTCCCACTCAAACATCGAGATTTCGTTGTGTACATTGGTATTAGAGTAGCCTTGTGTGAGGCAAGTTTCCCTCCCAATTTAGATTTACAATGGATCTCCAATATCGACTACAGAAAAGCTCAGTACTTATCTGATACTTTCAGTGTCACGGGTTTTACTTCACACCATGTGAATATAAAACTTGAATGTTTAATCAAATGAATTTAAGTATTTGTTATCATAAACACAATGTGTTATCTATTCAGTATCAATAAAACTTCCACGTTCACTGAACATATAACACATGGATATGATTGGTATATGTGTTGTAGGAAGATTGTTATGAGGAAAGGGAGATGGAAATTATAAGAATCTTAATTTATAATTTATTCTCTTCATAAAATACAAATGTATTATATTTCAACACATAGCAATAAAAAAATGTGAATCAAACAAAACAAAGAAAAAAAGAATTAACAATCTGTGGGAGCTCCATGTTAAAGTGTCCTTTATAATTTTCATTTCTTCTTAACAAGTTGTATGTGAAAGAGAACATATAAGCATTGGTGAATCGCCTATGTAAAATTTTGCATAGGATGCATAGTTAATCACAGTGTGTTTTCTAACATAACCCTTATTCAAACCTCCAATTTCTCATAACCAATATGTAAGCACATGTGATGTTTATATTTATTCTTCTATTACATAAAATTAAGTAAAAAAATAAGAAAAGGTTGTCATTACAATCATACTATCTGTGTGTAATTGGAGGTTGGAAAACACTAGGAATTATGAAACCTTCAACCCACAAACTGTTGTAAAAACCTCTACGTGTAACAACCCAATTGGTTGATCACCCCTTAGCTCAATCTAGTTATTTTTATGCAACCACCACCTACAAATCCTCCCTGAACTCTCCACCCTTGAGCTTTGAACAAGCGTAATGAAATAACTCACAACCCACTATGTTTTCCAACCTACCATTATTTTAATGGTAAGAGGAAACTGAAACTCTATTTTTAGTCTACCTAGGAGTTATAAATTTTATAGGTGTCTTTCATTACATTTGTACTGTCTAAATAATAAAAGGTCTTCGTTACATTCATACTGTCTATGTAAATTTAGAGGTTGGAAAACACTAGGTGTTATAAAACATGCAACCCACATACTATTGTAAAAACCTCTACACATAACAACCTTATCGATTAGTAACCCCTCAGCTCAATTTGGTTGGTTTTGTGTATCCTCCACCTAGAACTCTTCCTCGTGCTCTCCACTCTTTAACTTTGAACATGCAGAATGAAATAACTAACAAACCGCATTGTGTTTTCCAACCTACAATTATTCTTGCATTTATTTTACCATCGCATGAGGAAAGTCAAACACAATTTTACTCTAAGTAACAGTTCTTATAAATTTTGAAGGTTCCTTACATTACATTCCTACTGTCTAAATAACAAAAAGTTTTAATTACATCCATACTATTTTGTAAAATTGCAGGTTGGAATACACTAGGTGTTATGAAACCTTGCAACCCATGTACAATTTTAAAACCCTAAACATGTAAAAACCCAATTGGTTAGTCACACAACTCAATTTGGCTAGTTTTATGTAACCCCCACTTGCAAATCCTCCCCCTTGATCTCCACCACTTAGCTTTGAACGTACAAAATGAAATAACCCAAAACCCACTGTGTTTTCCTACCTGTAACTATTTTGAGCATTTTTTCCTCAATCATATTAGAGTGAATTAAATTTTGATCACTTCCCAATATGTGTTTTTTAAAAGAACTTTTCTTCCCTATAAAAGAAACACTATCTCACAAACAAAAGAAGAAAAAATTGAGCACTTTAACCATAAACTACCCCATCAATATGGAGTACGACTTGATTTCAACAAATTATGTTGGTCTAGTAGCAACCACTAACACTCAACTCACTCAATAGAGTCATCACCTCTTTTAAATAAGAAATCCATGGAGCATATATTGATATTAAAGGGACAAAATATATTTCTATATTTAATCCAACAACAAATTCTTTATTATTGATTACATTTAGAACCCTTGATTCCCTACCAACAAGAATATCATTTTCCAGCATAAGTTGATGAGTTTCCAACTACACAAAACAAAAGAACACAATTATAAAAACTACCTAATTGGTTCTTGATATATTAGATAAGAGTTAAAAAAACTACCAATGATGTCTCAAATTTGTTGGATTTCAAAAATTATGAAACCTCAATTCTATAAAGATAACATCTACCTTAAGTCTCAGGGATGCCAACTTGTAGACATAGCTTCAATTTAATACCCTTCCTGCAATTTATAAATCATATTTTTTTCCTTTACAAGACAAATTACATGAATTGGATATCCCTAAAACAAAATAAAACATATGTAGTTAGAAATTTATCTCAAAGAGGTCTATTTGTTAAGAATATTACACCCTTGTATATATAACCTTTCACTTTCATTGAATTTTATTTCTTGGAAAAGGTTGCATCCAATCTCTTGCAATAAACATATTCCATTATTTACCATTATAACCATCTACACAAGAAATATCCCTTGTATCTATCAATAGGTACCTTGGAATAGAAAATTCATTTGTACAATGCATAGACAAGTCATCGAGTATTAGTTTGTAAGCATACAAATGTGGCATTCATTGATCACATCTAAGTCACCCATGCCCATATTGTCAAAAATACATGGCCTTCTATATGAATCCCCTCCCTTGAGGAATCTAGCAATACCTAGGCTTGATTTGGATGCTTGTAAATCTCTATCACATTCATTTGAGGGTATGAATGGCTTGTTAGGATGTGCAATGGTAGATGAGAAACCATGAAGTCTACAATATAAAAATAATAAGGATCAAAACTTGAGAAGAAATTTATAGCTTGCAAGGATGAACCAAAATTTTGAAGGGCACATGTATGGGAAAACAATGAATTAGAGGAGAAAGAATTTCAATTTGCAGGAAGGGTTGAAAATTCTACCCAAAAAGTGAAACTTAGGATTCCATTTGTAAGAGTTGTAAACTTACATAGAAACCCCAAAGTTTCACAAGGAACAAAGGAGGAAAGAACCAAAACTTGAGAAGTAATTTTCAAATTCTTCATGGAAAATTTGAAGTTAATATAATAGAATAATAAAAGTGAACAACCCCCACAAACGTATAATTTTTAATATACAAGAACAACACAAAGATTCATATGGGTAAAAATCACAAAATTGAACATGACTTGACCAAGGTGACCCATTTATGAGTTCTTGGATTAGTATTCTATAATGGACCAAAATAAGGACATGGGGAAACAACTACAAGGATGAAATGTAAAATTGTGAGGGGTACTTGTTAAAAAAGAAGGTAATTATGTTATAGATTAATACTTTGTAAAACTATGAGATTGTAGATCTAGTTAAGTATCTTTGTTAAACTTTCTTTGTGGATGACTATCTGTTTAGATTTATTTTACCATTTGTAGAAATAGACAGAAGATTATAGAAGAATAAGACCAGAAGATAGAGGTGACACAACATATATCATGGAGAAACCCTTTAGGAAAAAACTCCACCACCAGAATCAATAGTGCTTGTATTATTTAACCTTAGAACAAAATTACAATAATTCTTTATCAATCCTTGCTAGAGATGCTTCGTTTGCCTTCAAAAATTCTTCTTCACAAACTACAATAAAGTCTGATAAAACTGTCTTCAACTTGTTGCAATAAATAGAAAGTAATGAGCCTTGTAAACTCCAAAGAGTTTACAATTACAAAGCACAAAGCTTACCTCATAGAACCTACACCTATTCTTTGCAAGTAGAGTTATTATGTGAAAAAAAATGTCAAACCAAGTCCTTTATCAATTTGGGCATCCAAAAATGAAGTCATAACTCAACATTGATTACAAAGATATCTTGTAAACTTCTCCTCAAAGTTGGCACCCAAGAATGGGCTCACTTAACTCAGCCTTATAAAATATCTTATTATGCAAAAGTGTTAACTCCAAGATGCCAACTTGGGGGCCCAAGGTGGGTCCAAGTCAATCTCTACTAATTGAAACATATCTCTCCATCAATTCATGCAAATATCATGCATGATTGATCTTCCCTTATTAACCGAAAGTAGTCACCTGTTATCTATTGTGCAACTCAAGTCATTAGCATGCAATTCAAGTAAACTAAAGTCAACTAACATGAAACTCAAACTAACTACATGAAACTAAAGATAACTGAACCATAATTGAACTAAACTAAACTAAAATGATTAGAACTAAATTGAACTAAACTCCATGCATGTAAACATCAATCCCTAACTTCTAGGATCTTTACATGCATTACTGAAGTGTTATCTTTTTCTCCAAATAGTTAACTTAACTCAAGGTGGGTTCCACCTTCCATGTGGGCACCCCATGTGATCCTATTAATTAGGAACTCATATTGGATGTCCTTACATGTTCCTATCGTTAATAATTAATTACAAATGTTAATTAACATGTTCATTTCATTTGAATTTAATCTCTTTCTAATCCTTGTGTTGGGGAACAATTTCCAAGGACTTAGGAGATACATGAAATATGTTTAGGGTTGCAATTAAATGGAATCCTATTCCCAAAATTCAGGTGAGATAATCTTCATGCTTTGTAATTGTAAACTTTTTGGAGTTTGCAAGGATCATTATTGTCTATTTATTGCAGCAAGTTGAAGAGAGTTAAATATCGGATTTTATTGCAGGTTGTGAAGATGAATTGTTGAAGGCAAAAGAAGCATCTCAAGCAAGGATTGATAAATAATTATTGTAATCTTGTTCTAAGGTTAAATAATAAAAGCACTATTGATTCTGGTGGTGGAGTTTTTTCCTGAAAGGGTTTCTCCATGTTATATGTTGTGTCACTTCTATCTTCTGGTCTTAGTCTTCTGCAATCTTTTGTCTATTTCTACAAATGGTAAAATGAATCTAAACAGATAATCATCCACAAAGAAAGTGTAACAAATAATACTTAATTAGATCTAAAATATCATAGTTTTACAAAGTAGTAAGCTACATAATTACCTTTGTTTTCAAAATTTGGTATCAGAGCTAACAGTTGGGGTAGAGTTTGGGACGCCTTTCTCTTAAAAATTTGAAGGTTTTTTGGCTATAGTGGGAGCTTTTACTATTGTGTTATTGCTGATTTTGGAAAATAAGTTTGTTACAATGAGTTTTAATTCTCATTTAGATATTGAAAGATTCAATGGATCTAATTATGATATGTGGAAACTAAAAATGGAGGATCTCCTTGAAGAGAGAGATCAGTGGTTAGTTGTTGGTAATGAGACAAAGTCACCTACAACGATGTCAGATGAGGATTGGGATAAGCTTGATAAGAAGGAAAGAGGGACCATAAGATTATGTATTGCTAATGTTGTTCTCTTGAATGTTTCAGAAGAAACTACTACATATAAATTGTGGAAGAGAATAGGTGATATTTATCAAACTAAAAGTCTTACTAATAAGTTGTATCTGAAAAGACAGTTGTATTCTTTAAAGATGAAAGATGGTGATTATGTTGCAAATCATTTGAATGCTTTTAATTTGATTCTAAGTCAGTTAGCATCCGTAGATGTAAAGCTAGAAGATGAAGATAAATGCATTTTGTTACTTTGTTCTTTACCAGAATCTTGGGAAAATCTAATTGTTGCTATCAATGGTAGTGGTGTAGATCCAAAGATGGACAATATAATTCATACTCTCCTATCAGAGGAGATGAGGAGGAAGTATAAAATGGAAATCCAAGATGCCTTGTTTGTAAAAGGTAGGCCTGAGAAAAAGGAACCTAAGGGAGACAAGTAAGGGAAGGGTAAGTCCAAAGGATGGAGTAAGGTAAAGTGTTGGAACTATGAGAAACTGGGACATGTGAAGAAGGATTGTAAGAACAAGAAAAAGAGTTTTTATTCTTATACAGAGGAATCCTCAGATGATGGTAATCATGCATTGATTATTTCATGTAAAAATGTTAGTGATGACTCTTTGCTTGATGTTAAAGAGTGATCTTCATGAAGAGGATGGTAGTCAAGATGCCATGTGTAGCTCGTACCACGATTTAGTAGGCATTGTTGGAAATGACGTGGATGCATCATTGGTAAGGTTATCCTCATGTGATTTGGAATACATTTTTTCTTGGTTTAGAGTGGTTGCTATTATGTCATGGTTTAATCTTGATATGCGTTTAGAGTTTGGCATGGTACTTGTTCTCTTGAGGCTAGGATGTTTATGTATTTTATGATGCATGTGATCTCCTTGGAGGATATGGTTAGATCATGTTGTCATGTTTATGTTCCTAATTCATGATTGGAGCTTTGACATTGATCTTGTGTAGTTCTCTTATGTATTGGGTACAATAATCATTTGCTTGATTACCTCATGATAATGCTATGTTGCATTTGGAGTTTGGCATGGATTGGTTGGTTACAGGTCCTCATGGATACTTGGAGAAATAGGTGAGGTTTGAGCTCTCTTATGGTAAGAGATATATGTTGGAATGGTTACTTGTAAGAAAATATTTTTCAACAGTAAAGACTGAGAAACTACACCTTGGTTGGACATGAGTTCAACACATTCGGTAGTTTCACATGCCTCTAAAGAGGAAGTTTGGTTACATAGACTTGGGAAAGGTATTGGTTTTAATTGCAAGTAAGTTAAACTTGAATGTGATAGTTAGAATGCTATTTTTTTAGCCAATAAAATCCTATGTATCATGCTCATACTAAGCATGTTGATGTTCAGTATCAATTTGTGTGAGAAATGGTTGAGAGTGGGAAGGTATTAATTGAGAAAGTTGACACTTTGATTTATGCTGTAGATTATCTTACGAAACCAATTTTGACAAATAAGTTCTCTTGGTTTTGAGTATTAATCATTTTCTTGGAGCTTCATGATTATGCAGGTTACATTTGAAGTTGGCATGCATTGATTAGTTGGTGCAAGAAGGCCATTGGCCTTGAGTCCTATACTTGATTTATAATAATGATTCCTTGTTTAGAATAATTGCAATGTATAATGTCAAGTTGGAGAATGTTGGGAATAAGATGCCATTTAATTGCAACCCTAAAAATATTTCACGTATCTCCTAAGTCCTTGGAAATTGTTCCCCAACACTAGGATTAGAAAGAGATTAAATTCAAATGAAATGAACATGTTAATTGACATTTATAATTAATTCTAAATGATAAGAACATATGAGGGCATCCAAGATGAGTTCCTAATTAATAGGAGCACATGGGGCGCCCACATGGAAAGTGGAACCCACTTTGAGTTAAGTTAACTATTTGGAGAAAAAGATAACACTTCAGTAATGCATGTAAAGATCCTAGAAGTTAGGGATTGATATTTACATGCATGGAGTTCAGTTTAGTTCAATTTAGTTTAGTTCAGTTTAGTTTAGTATCAATTCAATTCAGTTCAGTTCAGTTCAATTCAATTCAGTTATGGTTCAATTATCTTTAGTTGCATGTAGTTAGTTTGAGTTTCATGTTAGTTGACTTCAGTTGACTTGAATTGCATGCTGATGACTTGAGTTGCATGATAGATAATAGGTGACTACTTTCAGTTAACAGGGGATGATCAATCATGCATGATATTTGCATGAATTGATATTGGAGAGATATGTTTCAGTTAACAGAGATTGATTTGAACCCACATTGGGCACCCAAGTTGGCATCTTGGAGTTAACACTTTTGCATGATAAGATATTTTATAAGGCTGAGTTAAGTGGGCCCATTCTTTGGCACCAAATTTGAGGATAAGCTTACAAGATATCTTTGTAATCACGGTTGAGTTATGACTTTAGTTTTGGATGCCCAAATTGATGAAGGACTTGGTTAGACATTGTTTTTCACGGAAGAAATCTACTTGCAAATAATAGGCGTAGGTTTTGTGAGACAAGCTTTGTGGTTTGTACTTGTAAACTCTTTGGAGTTTACAAGGCTCATTATTGTCTATTTATTGTAGCAAGTTGAAGAGAGTTTTATCAAATTTTATTGCAAGTTGTGAAGAAGAATTTTTGAAGGAAAAAGAAGCATCTCAAGCAAGGATTGATAAAGAATTATTTTAATCTTGTACTACGGTTAAATAATATAAGCACTATTGATTTTGGTGGTGGAGTTTTTTCCCAAAAGGGTTTCTCCATGGTATATGCTATGTCACTTCTATCTTCTACTCTTATTCTTCTATAATCTTCTATCTATTTCTACAAATGGTAAAATGAATCTAAATAGATAATCATCCAAAAATAAAGTGTAACAAAGAATACTTAATTAGATCTACAATCTCATAGTTTTACAAAGTATTAAGCTACATAATTACCTTCGTTTTCAATAGTACTAACATTTCCCATGCTTTATAATGGGGCAAGAAGCCATAAGTGTAAAGGTGAATTGAATATTTTAATGTAGACTACGACAATCATAAAAATATATATTAAAGGATTCTATAAACCTAGGTTTGCTAAAAATTGTAGTCCCCCTTGTCCAATGTCTCTTAGTCAAAATATTTTCTCTATCTTCTTCATCTACACATACTATTATGAATAAACCATATGCATAGCTTAATAAATTGAGCCATGAATTATTGAATGTGTATAGAAGGGCCATTTGTGAGTAATTTTCATCTTCTTCAATAACCTCCTCCCACAAATCTAATAGTGGTATCTTCTTCACTACTTTAAGAGGTTTCCCTATATGAAAAATCCTACCTTTTAGTGATTTTATTAGGGGAGAAAGCTATCCTTCCTCTAACAACTCCAATAATGAAAAATAAATTTTCTCTATATCGACACCCATAACTTCTAATTAAGAGAGAATATTTCCTACTTTTGACCTAGAGGACCTAAACTTGTTACCTTCTACATGCTAGCTTCTCACCTGGCTACTCCAAACCCCTATGCTTTCTTGACATTTGCTTTAAATTTTATACTTATTATTAGCACCAAAGAAGAAAGAACACACTTCTCCAATGAAAAACCCACATGGCCTATTATTTCTATTTCCAAAAATTCCTTAGTCATTTCAACACACTCATGGGCAACATGCTTTACACCCATTTTGACAATAGTGCATCATTAGCACTTGAAATTACCACCCCAAATGTAGAGACACTAGGGTTTTTATAGATCCCATAAATTTGATTAATGTGATTTAGTTTGCAATCATTTTAATTATGAATGTGATTTTATTTTAGCTAGTGTAATATGGAAGCATGGGAGTGCTATACAGAGAATTACTTAATGTATTGGAAAACTTATATGATATATGTTCAAGTGAGTAATAGTTGGAGGTTCTATTTTGTTCAAATCACCTCATGATCATATGCACATTGATTTACTTTTGATACCATAAATGGAATTGAAGCTTTCAATTTTTTTATAACTAATATGTTGGTTTTATGGGGGTCCATGCCCAAATTAAGAAAAAACATGTAATAGAGCCATAATGATAAATCCTAACTTGAAATTTAAATTAAAAAATAACTTAATAAGTGTTAAATGAGCTGAAATACTATATCATGGTTGAAAAATAACATTAACCAAATATAGTAGGGAAACATCATCAACCTATAAAAAATGAATAAGAATGACAACTCCACTAGATTTTAGATCACGATCATTGCAACATGTTTAACATAATCTTTTTTGGCTACCTAAATGATGCCACATTTAAACAATAAAGAAAAGTCAGAGAGTTGGATATTTAAAAATTTGCATCCCTTAAGATGTCCTATAGTTTGTTAATGTACACCATTGAATCAAGACTAATTTGAGAAAGGTACTTAAATATTTTAGAAAGCATAGTCTTCTATCAATTCGATATGCTTTGAAAAGGAACCAACACACCACTAAATTTTCTAGCCTCTTTAAGCATATCCTCCTCAAAACTATCTCCCACACCAATAATCTTAGGGCTAAACAATCTAATCATCTACATTACCTTCAAATCTAAGACACCTAATCCATTTTTATTTAAGTCATGGTTCTCTTCACACTTATATTCTCCAACCAATCAATATGAAGAATATCATTAAATGAAAGAAAACACATCATATCCATTAATATAAAATATTTTCAACCATAAATTTGAAATTTTCTCCACTATATGGTGGATCACAATTCACCATTTCACCTCCATCCATTACTAATTAGCGCAAGACACACCATTCAAAAACCATAACTCACTATTTGAAGCAACTTGTAAAATTTCATAAACAATGAGTTTTGTAAGAAATAATAACCAAAATCCTTAATAAAGGTGTTGGAATGAGAGAGTAAAACATTTCTTGCATGGGATGATAAATTAGCACACATTAGATCATTGTTGGTATAAAGATATGACCAAATAAAGATACTTGTTAGATTGATAATAATGAAAATTTATTTTGTTAGGGAATGAAATTTGAGAGAGGGTTGAGGAAAAGAATGATTTTATTTATCCATGTAATGCTTAAGATGTACCATTCACTTGGGTGTTGCATAACCCTAGCAAAGAAAATAATTTGTGATACTCCTTCATTCAATAGATGATATTCGATCCTAATGCTTTCTCAAAAGAAATAAATAAAATCAAAAGTTTCAAAGCTTCTACCAATAGTATCCAATTCTTTTATAATATTGTACAATATCTAATATTTCATGCTCTACCTTTTAGATCTAGTACTAACCACTTGACAATTACCTTCAACCCTAAGATTCTTGTAATCAAGAGATTTATCCATCTTAATAACTTTAAGAATATCTAATACTTCATCTTAATTGTTAAATTAGTTCTACAAAAAAATAACCTCCTATTACAAAGGCACCATTATATGACTATGGAACTACATGAGCTCCAACCAAGCTAGATTATTTTTAGATGCACACAATTGAAAGATTCAATTTTATAAATTGACATGAAGAGGATTTTATGTGTTATCAATCCCTTTTTAATGTATTTCCTATTACTCTTTGAATGGGAAAAATGGAACCATCTTAATGATGATTCCTCCCCTACTAGTAAATACATAATTTTGATTCAATATAATAAAGTGTCATAATAGTGCCTTGAAAAAATTTTAACACTGCTCCAAGAACCAATCTATGGAAAAGGTTAGAAGAAATTGAACCCTTCTTGATCTTTAGAGCATTCTAATTAAACTATGAAAAAAATTATTACAATGGTAAATATTCAAGGGACACAAATTACAACAATCAAGGTGAAGGGTTCCTCCTCTCTCTAACCTTTTTGGCACATATATCAACAAAATTCAAGAATATTAAGAGGAGGTGGGTGTAGTAGTATTAATACAATTGGGATCTTTTTCAACCTACTACTAGACATTAACAACATTGACCTTCTTGTAAAAACTTGTGAAGATCTCCAAAAGAAGCTCAATATTCTCAAACATTTTTTGTAAAATTATAAACATGTAATTAACATTGATAAAACCAAGGTGGTTAATAACTTAATCTAAAAAAAGGTATTGTCCTCCAATTATGCATAAGAATACCTTTCATGGGGTTTAATCTTACAAATAGATTGGCAACAACTATAACTATACCACAACTGATCTTATGCTACATTTATTATCTAGTATATTAACGTGACTATTGGACATCACTTATGAGTATTTGATTATCTAGTATTTACCTGTGCGTGATTAGTAAAAATTGATGGTTAATATTGCTACATGGAAATAAAATTGAAATAATTATCATTTTTATGATTATGAGTGTAATTTCTTGTATTTGCTTCTGTTATGGTTTTGAAGGACTAACCTATTGATGGAAATATGAATGTGACTAAATACAAGTACTTGTCGAAGGTGAGAATATGGTTGAGGTAGAGGTATCCTAGCTGATGCATAATACACACACAATTCCATTCAAGGTGAATGAGATAGATAATGTATTGATTGAGGATATTCTTTGTGGTCTTGAGAAGTTGGGGAAGGAGTGTGTGTAGTATGTGCAATGGGAAACTAGCAATGCAGAAGTGGATAAACTTGAGAGACTTTGTATTGCATATAAATTTGTGCAAGCAAAAAAAGTGAGAGATGATGCTATAAGTGGAGCTAAATAAATGAATTCAAATATTCTTGAACTTAAAAATTCCATGGAACAAATAAAATTGGAAATAGATGGTAAGAAAAAGGAAAAATCAAATATAACTGCAAAAAAAGAGAATCAGTCAGGTGGAGACATGAAAGTCATATCTGAAAAGGAAGAAAAGTTTTCTAAATGAACTTGTTAAAAGAAACATCTGCATTGTCTAATCATAAAGACACTCTAAAAGCTAAGCAAAAAGTGACTACAAAGCTACATAAAATTATTCAAGAAATTAAAAACTCTATCTAAGAAAAGGATTTTTTTGTCCTAAGTGTTGATGAGGGAGCAATTGATCCAAAGCTTAAAGTAAAGGATATGAAAAATAAGTTAGAAGATCATGAAAATGAAAAGCATGGGGTGTTAATAGGTAAGAGTAGTGGGGATGAGGAAAAACATCTTGATGATCAATTTGTAGATGCAAAAGTAATAGTTGGAATTGCTAAAAGTGAAGCAAAACAACTAAAGACTAAAATTAACTAATTAGAAAAGGAATTAAAAGACAAGAAAAAGTTTTCATTCTCAAAAGAAAAGGAGCTTAATGCTCTTTGGAGAGAGTTTCAATCTAAAAGACAGGAAGTTGAGAAAATAAAGACAATAATGGAAGGTGTTGCTTATGAAAATGGGCACATGGATCCATTAGAAAATGAGTGTTTCCAAGAATCTCACATAGTTCAAAAGTTGAAGGCTAATATCAGGCTCCTCGAGTCTCAATTAGGAAATTCTCAGTTTACCTATAATGATATTGTAAAGCATTTTGATAGATAAAAAATCAAAGGTTATGTTGCAAAACTTATAAAAGATAAAGATTCCTAAACAATAATAGTATTGGAGGTTGCTACAGGAGGGAATTTGTGTAATGTGGTAGTGGATATGGAACAAATAGGAAATATACTACTTTAAATAGGACATCTACGAAGAAGAGTAACAATTATCCCTTTAAACAAAATCCAATCCCATTACCATTTCTTCAACAACTCAACAATCAATAGCTAAATTGGTGGGCAATGGAAACACAAAGCTAGAACTATCTATTGTTGCATATAAGATGAAATTGAAGAAGCTATGGAATTTGTATTTTGTAGTACATTTGTTTGCATCCATTCAAATGCTACAAAGGAGATTCCTTTTCATAGAGATATACAATCTTCAATTGTAACTCTTGAAGGGGAAATTTTTCATCCAAGAGGTCTTCTTATAGGTGGAAGTCACAAGGGAGGAGGTGAGTTGTTAAGGTGGCTTCATGCATTGTCTAAGGCAGAGTCCCAACTTGTTATGCATCAAAACAACCTAGCAAGAATTGAAGAAAAAATTACAACATTGTTGCCATTGGAAAAGAAGTTTTCACATTTCAAATCCTAGCTAGAGCTGAAATCTTAAGATCTCCCTCTTTTTTAAAATAGAGTTTAGAAGAATGGAGTGAATTGGTTGATAGAATGGAAAATGAGCTTTAAATTTCCAAGATAGAAGCGTTAACAAAAGATGAACTTCACAAGACTTGTGTTTCTCAAGTTGCTACCCTTCAAAAGGAAATGGAAGATTACAATTCCATTTTAAATGTTAATATTTGCAAAATGTTAGAATTAAAATATGAAAGGTAAAAATTTTCATATTCTATGTAGAATTGGAGGTTTCTTTAGTAACTAATTTTTAATAATCGATTATTCTTTCAAAATAAGGAATCTCTACGAAGTGAGGGGAATATTTAGTTTTAGGGGAAGAGAGCGGTAACTAGGATTTTCAAGCACGACCTTTGTATAGAGAGAAGGGAGAAGTCTATCAACTTCCATTGTATTAAATAAATGAGGAGATATTTGGAATCTATGCGGGTTTCATAAAATCATCTACTAACAACTCACATTGTGTTTTTTAATCGATAATTATTCAATGCATTTTTTACCATCATACAAGGGAATTGAAATGTCATATTTACACTACCTAAGACTTGTGATACACTTTGAAGGTGCCTTTCATTACATTCTTGTTGTGTAAATAAGAAAAGGTTTTCATTACAACCATACTGTCAATGTATAATTGGAAGTTAGAAAACATTGTGTGTTATAAAACCTGCAACCCACATACATACTATTGTAAAACCCTCTACACGTAACAACCCTATTGGTTGGTCACCCCTCAGCTCAATCTAATTAGTGTTATGTCTACCCTACCTACAACTCCTCCCCATGCTCTCCACCCTTTAACTGTGAACATGAAGAATGAAATAACTGACAACCCACATTATGTTTTCCAACCAACAATTATTCAGTGCATTTATTTTACCATCGTATGAGGAAAATTGAAATACCATATTTACTCTACCTAATACTTGTGATACACTTTGAAGGTGTCTTTCATTACATTCCTGTTGTGTAAATAAGAAACGGTTTTCATTACAACCATATTGTCTATGTATAAAATTGGAAGTTGGAAAACACTGGGTGTTATAAAACCTATAACCCATACATACTATTGTAAAACCCTCTACACGTAACAACCCAATTGGTTGGTCACCCCTTAGCTCAAATTGGTTAGTTTTATGTATCCCCCGCTTGCAACTCCTCCCCATGCTCTCCACCCTTTAACTTTGAACATGAAGAATGAAATAACTAACAACCCACATTGTGTTTTCCAACCTACAATTATTCAATGCATTTATTTTACCATCATATGAGGAAATTGAAATGAAATTTTTAGTCTACCTAAATTTTTTTATAAATTTTGAAGGTGTATTTGATTATATTCATAATGTCCAAATAAGAAAAGGTTTTCACACAACCATACTGTCTATGTATAATTGGAGGTTGGAAAACATTAGGTGTTATAAAACTTGCAACCCACATATTGTTGTAAAACCCTCTACATATAACAATCCAATTGGTTAGTCACCCCTCACCTCAATTTGGTTACTTTTATGTATCCCCCATATGAAACTCCTCCTTGTGCTCTCCACCCTTTAACTTTGAACATGAAGAATGAAATAAATAACAACCCACATTATGTTTTCCAACCTACAATTATTCAATGCATTTATCTTACCATCATATGAGGAAATTCAAACGTAATTTTTAGTCTACCTAAGAATTGTGATTAATGTTGAAGGTGCATTTCATTACATTCGTATTGTCTAAATAACAAAATATTTTCATTACAATAATACTACCTATGTATAATTTAGGTTGGAAAACACTGGGTGTTATAAAACCTACAACCCACAATCTATTGTAAAACCCTCTACACGCAACAACCCAATTGGTTTGTCACCCCTCAAATCGATTTGCTTAGTTTTATGTATCTCCACTTGCAACCCCTCCCCGTGCTCTCCACCCTTTAGATTTAAACATGCAAAATGAAATAACTGACAACTCACACTGTGTTTTCTATTTTGCAATTATTTTGTGCATTTTTTTGAATTGTATGAAGAGATTGAAATCCAATTTTTAGGAGCCAGCTATAAATTCTTAATAATTTTAAAGGTTCCTTTCATTACATTCATATTTTGTAAATAACAAAAGCTTTTCCATACATTCATACTATTTTATAAAATTATATGTTACAAAACAGTGTGTGTTATCAACCTACAACCTACATACTGTTTTAAAACCCTTTACTAGTAATAACCCAATTGGTTAGTCACTCCTCACCTCAATTCAATCCATTTTTCATATCCACCACCAACAACTCCACCCCATGCTCTCCAACCTTTAACTTTCAACGTGCAGAATAAAAAACCCACAACACAATGTTTTCCAACCTGCAATGCTTATCAATTTAAACACATTCTCAAAAAACAATAGTTATTACAATTTAGAATGCATCTAACTCATGTCAACCTCTAATGCCAACAAGTGCATAGACTTCAACCCAAAATTATAGCTTCTCGTGGAAGCCACCACACCAATGAATTAAATGCTAAATACCACCACTAACAACCGATAAAAAGTAGGAAAAATGATTGACGTCGTTGTTATCTCCTCCTCTCCATCATTGTAACGTTTCCTCTCACTTGCCAGTTTTGTCACTTTTATCCTCATCTTGGCAAGCCCCACACTACGTAATACCATATGTTATGTATGTTTCTATGCATGTTTTAATGCATTTTTGTATGTTATCATGCCTATGACATGCCATTTTTTTAGGAGATTAGCTACGTCCTGTTAGTAGAATTATGGATAATAGTTTTGTTTTTTAATAGTGAAAATGGTATTTATTTATTTATGTAACATATTTTTAATGAAAGATTTTATATCATTTATAAAATTATTTTTGTTATATGATATAAGAATATGAGTGTCTTTTTTAAATAGTGATGTTAATAGAATTATGGATAATATTTTTTTTTAATAGAAGAAAATGGATTTTCAAAAGAGAATATATATGTTTTTTTTTTAATGGAGGGTTTTATATCACCTACAAGATTGTTTTTGCTATATGATAGAAGAGCATGAGTCTTGAACTAAAATATATTTGATTAAAAATCAAGCACTAAGGGGTATCTATTTTGTAAAAGTCATTATGAGCACAATCAAAACCATTCAACTTCACCAAGAAACTAAGGGTCCATTGAAACTTTGTTATATTTGAATGCTTGTAAATTATTGAAAAAATATGTAATTAAATAGATATAAATATTGATCTAATAATAAGTTATAGAATAATAATTAATTAATTAAAATTTAATAAAATTTAATAATTCATTTATTATTGTATTATAATAAAATGTATTAGAGAGAAAATTGACAAGTTTATAAATGTTATGTATACAATTGTGGAGTAGCAAGAAGGTTTTGTATAGCTATTAACTAGAAATCACACCTTGTTGTTATGGGTATGTTGAAAAGTGTTGAAGGTTGATTAAGAAAAAAATTGGTGTATTTTTTGCATACATTTGCACATATGCGAGGTCAATTGGTAGGGCATTTAGCAAATTATGTTGTTTGTGCAACAAAGGTATTAATAGAGAAGTGATAGCTTCAAATCAAGTATGCATTCACTTAGAAGGATCCAAACATGATTGAAATAAAACCTTTAAATTAGGAAGATAATCAGGCTTCATTACCAAGAGAGTCATGTTATGTTTACGATAGGGAGAGAGAGGGAGAGATAAGGATATAAATAGGGAGAGATAGAGAGGGGAAGAGCATGTGAGAGAGAGGGGGATAAGGAGATAAAGATAGAGAGGAAGATAAAGATAGAGATGTATATGGATATGGAGAAGGAGATGGGTATGGAGAGGAGATGGAGAGATAAAGAGAGAGAGAGGAGAGGGATAGATAGAGATGTAAGACATACATATATAGAGATAGAGAGAAGGAGAGATATAAATATTTAGATAGAGATAGGAAGTGGTATATAGAGAAGTAGAGGGATAGATATAGGGGTAGGGAGAGATGGATAGATAATGAGATAGATATAGAGGGAGATATGGAAGAATAAATATGGAGAGATAGAAATAGAGAGGTAAATAAATATAGATATAGAGGTCTAGGAAGAGGGAAAGGGGGAGAAAGAGGGAGATATTTGGATGGATAGAGAGAGGGATGCATGTCTAGATATAGAGGCGGAGAAAGGAAGATAGAGGTAGAGATTAAGATAGAGAAAGAGAGGAAGAAGGATAAATAAATAGACGGATGAAAAGAGATATAGAGAGATAAAGAGAGGAAGACATAGGGAGATAGTGAGGAAGATATGGAAATATATAGAGGGATATAGAGAGAGATATATGGTAAGATAGAGTGATAAAGAGATAGATATATAAAGAGATATAGAGAAAGGAGAGGTAGAGATATAAACATAAAAATAGAGAGAAGTAGAGGTAGAGAAACAAAGACAAAGAGAGGGGGAGATAGAGAGAGGGAGAGATAAAAATATATGGGAAGAGAAAGAGAGATATATATGGGAAGAGAAAGGGAGAGATAGGTAGAGATAAAGAGATAGAAAGGGGGATGGGGAGGGAGGGAGAGATGGGGAGAGAAATAGAGAGACGAGAGAAGTAGGGAGATATAGAAAGAGTGAGTGGTAGAGAGAGAGGGAGAGAGAAAAAGAGATAGGGATATAAAGAGGTAGAGATGGGAAGATAAAGATAGAGGGGGCAACAGTAAGATATGAAGGAGATGATAGAGGAAGGGATAGAGATAAAGAGAGGGGGAGAGGTAAATATAGAGATAGGGAGGGAGAAACAAGGAGTTTGAGTGAGTGAGTGAGATAAATATATAGAGATATAGATAGGGAGGGGGAAACAGGGAGTATGTGTGTGTGTGAGAGAGAGATATGGATATGGATATATAATTAGAGAGGGGAAGAGATATATAAATAGATAGAGAAGAATGTGGAGAGAGAGAAGTAGAGAGAGGATAGAGAAGTAGAGATATATAGAAAGAGGGAGTGATAGGGAGAGAGGGAGAGATAGAGATAGAAAGAGGAAGAGATAGAGAGATACATATATTGGGAAAGATAGGGGAAGAGAAAGAGATGTAGGAAGAGGTAAGGAGACAAAGATAGGGGGATAGATAGAGAGGAAAATATAGATAAATATGGAGGTGGAGATGGAAATGGATATAGGGATTAATATATAGAGAGGGAGAGAGAGGGAGAAATAGGAGAGAAGAGGGAGAGGAAGAAATAGAGATAGAAAGAGGGAGAGACAAAGAGAGATAATGAGAGATGGATGGATAGAAAAATAGAGATATGAAGTGATATATAGAGAGAGGTGGAGGGAGATAAAAGAGGGAGAGGGGAGAGAGAGGGGATACAAATAGAGATAGTAGAAGAGTGTAAGGGAGATAGATAGGAAGAGCGAAAGAGAGAGGGGAAAAGAGAGAAATATAGAAGGGAAGACAAATATAGAGAGAATAGGGGAGAGATGAAGAGAGATATTGAGAGATAATAAGAAACATAGAGAGAGAACGAGACAAATATAAAGAGTTTCCTGTATCTTTCTATTCCCATCTTAATTCTAATAACTATTAATTGTTATTTTGTAATTTTAAAAGAAGACAAATAATTAAAATAAATTTAAAACTTAAGTTTAAATTAAAAATTAAAATAAAAAAACTAAATTTAAAGTCAAAATATATCAAAATGCAAATATTAATAAGAATAATAATTCTAAAAATAATAATAAATAATAAATTTATTAAGTTAATAAATAATTAAATTAAAAAGTAAAATTAATTTTAAATTTATTAGAGTTGAAATATCAATAAAATATAATTGTATTTTTCATTTCAATCTTATCAAATTATTTTCTTTTCTTTGTTTTTAAAACAAAAAACCTACTTTTAAATTGTTAAATCATTTTAAAAATAAAAATAGAGAACAATAAGAAAAATACAATGGCTGAGATTAATTGTATTGTCTTGCATCCTTCTCCTCATTTCTCAACCATTGGTTTCAAAAAGAAAGTCGTCCATTTCATATATGGAACATCTTCAACATAATTATCAAATGTTGTTTTCTAGATAGAGTAGAAATGCAAACCAACAATTATAATTTTTTAATTCAATTTTAAGATTTTTTTTTTTGAATAACAATACCAAATCACATGTTTCATAATTGTAAAAATGTTCAATAAAGAAAACATTATTTGTTGCAATGCAAGAATCATATTGTTGCATATTAATCTATTAATTCAAATGAAAGTGTAAAATTGTTTATAATAATTAATAGAAATATTAATAATGTCAGACACAAAACATTGTATACCATTTATGTGTTAATTAATTATTAAATAATATATTATTATGCTCCCTAATGCCTCTCAAACTCCAACAAAGATCCTCTTCAAAAAAGAAATCTAAAGGCATTTTTATGATTTTTTCTACAATCTTTCCTATCATATTAAGAAAAAGATAAAATTCAGTGATTGTGCACTCCTTTTGGTAGAATTTCTAATATTTGCATGCCAAGGGACTAGGAGCATGGACATCATAGAGGATTTTCATTTTTATGGTTCTTGAGATTAGTAGAGGTAGAGAAATCCATTGAAGAATTCAATGGAGAAAATATGGACGATAGAGAGATTTTGGATGGATATGCTAAGCCAAGACTTACATGCTCTCCGCTTGGACTAATTTTGAAGTTCTTTCTTCTTATCTTGTTCATCCCTCAAGAGATTGAGAATAAATTTTTGTATTTTTAGGCTCAACCTTGGTAAGGCTAATTTAGTAATAACCTCTTTGGTTGATTCTTATTCTAGCAATATATGTTATTCCTCCACTAGGTGTTACAATTATGTGGTGAAAGATGGAGGAAAAAGAGGAAGATTTTTCTATTTTTGTGGATTCTATAATGATGTTAGAAATTATAGTATGTCATAATAAATGAACATATTATTGTTAGTTAAATAAATTAATATTACAAATATTAGTAATGTTAATAGGTTAGTTGAAAAGTTTCTTATAGGGATTTAATTAGTTTGTATGATAATCAATGACTTTATAACCTAATTTAGGTACTCATGTCATATGAGTTTTTGGTGACTTGTTAATGTATTTTTGAGAGCATCCTCAAACCATTTTCAACATGGTACAAGAGGAGGTTTCCTATGAAACCTCTCTAAACATTTAGCCTTGAATCAAAACTCACAACCCATGGATAAAGAAAGATTGTTTCCACATCAAAACAACAAAAAACTAAAGAAAACATACAATAATGAATTCTAAATTAGATGTGCAGACCATGTGTGAAAGTCTTCTTTCTCAATAGACTATTTGTTCTTCTTCACAACAAAAGAGCAATGTATACCATGTGTCATTCTACAATTAGTTGTGTCATTATAATTTTATATAATGTGTATCAAAGGGCATCTAAAAGAGTCACGAAGAATGATGTTGAATGTGAACATGATTATAAGAGGTATGGGTTTGTACTTTCCGCACAATTGTTTCTACATTTTTGCACACTCATATTTGCATATTTTGGTGTAATTATTTTTGCATTCATGCAGTCATCAAAGTGTTCAAAATTAACAAAAAAGGAGATTTTGTGGTGGTCATTTTCTATTAAAAAAATTATGATCTTCAATTTCCAATAAATATATTTCTACAATGTAAATTTGGCAATGTATTTTAGTTCATTTAATTATTACATGTGATTTAATATTTTTTTAAAGTTTAAAAAGTGGCATAAAAAAATTTCAGCATTTGTTTGATAAAAGTGGTAGAGCTACTAATTTTTTTGAAAATTTGAGCTGAGTCTTGCCTTGTCTTGGTTTTGAGCTTCTATGTCCATGGGTGGGGTTTTGGGTTTAGCTTAAAAGCCCTCTTTTCAAGGTTCACACAGTCAAAAACCCTGAATGCTCCAATCCTTTGTTGACCTGTCATACCCGGTTCCTAGTCATCCAAGTTACAACTTGAGCCATTTGAATCATGTTTCCACTAGCCCCTTGGTCTAGGTTCATCGGTTCCCCTTTTTCACTCCATCGCTTTAATATTTCCTATAATCAAATGGAAAATATTTCATGATGAGAGACTTATATCTTAAGTCATTATTCCTAAGGGTTTAAATCTTGTCGACCTTGCATGACCCATTTTCAAAACATCTTATTTCCATGTGGTAATTCTCATCCACTTAAGTGATCACCCATTGCTAAAATTATCTTTGATGGTGGGTTCATTTCAGCAACAAGCGACGGGCTTTGGTTTCCCTTTGCATCGCCTATCGCTGAAGTTATTCAAACCTTCAATCTCACTTCAGCGACAAGCAATGAGTGTTGTGGTGTGTTGTATTGTGCCATAACTGAAATGTTTTAATATATTTCCTAGTTTCAATGATGAGCAATGGAAGGGAATGAAAGGGGAACAATATGATAGCAACGTGTCTGAATTTCATCCCATTGCTACATTTTCTTGTCACCGAAGGAATCTTCTACTTCCAGAACATTACAATAATATGAGATGGTTTGGATTGTTTGAAGGCATTTCCAGGAAGCTCCCCTCACTAAAACCTTCAAGCATTTCAAACACTTTTCTACAAGGAGCAATGGTTCATGATGTACTATGGGCTAGTGGGTGGCTATGTGAAAAACTCTCAAGACTTCCTTGCTATTTTAAAGCATCATTGTAAAAGGTATGGGCAATGGTAAAGGAGGGTCATCGATTATGTTTTAAATCTAGAAGATCAAAGGTTGGGATTCAAACTTGAATGACTATTTGTCAGTTCGCTTGCATGAATAATCCATCAACCATTAATGGTGAATTCACTTCAATGTTAGGGTATTAAGGAGATTGTCTGGTATTTTATTTTGCAATTGCATTCGACACGAGCATAGGAACTCATTGAGTGAAGAAGAGACAACAACAAGGCTCCAAATAAAGTGAATTCTGAAGAATAACCAATTTTCTCCTAGGTAAGTTAATTTATTAGCCCCTAAATTAGTTTGTTTACTGGGTATTTTGGGAAATGATATAAGTGGCTAGGATTGTATGTCTAAAGTCTTTAATTTTGTTTCCTAAGAGGGAATTGAAGTAGTTACTCATAGGGTTGGAGGTAAAGAGGATAGAACTGTTACTTTTATCATGAACTCTATGATCTTAGGGAACTTAGGGTGTAATTTCTTATAATCTTGAAAACCCTAGTTTTATTGCTAAGTAATAATGAGTGAAACTAGTGGGTCTAGAGCTAAAACTAAAAGAAAACTCACTCAGAAATGGGTTAGCAAACCTAAACCTTAGAGTGACTAGCCCTAGCCTAATGAAGCAAGTACACCCAAAAGGAAAAGGACTGCTAAGAAGGATCATCCTAGGTTTATGGAGGAACCCCCTCAAGACCTAGATCAAGAAATAAAGAAGGTAGGAAAGAGAAAAACTAGTGAGGGAATCCTGACTACTCATTTTGAGGATGTTGCTTCTCAGATTGGTGATGTTACAATGCCACAAAGTGGTTGGGATTTGTTTTACTATGCTTTCAAATGAATAGATGCCCATCATCCTACTTGCAATATATGGGAATGTGACATAGGCAAGTTGGTGTGCCCAAATGTGTTTGTGGAGGTAGATTTGATGTTAGAATTGGCCAGGTGTTATGATCCAAATTACAAAATAATCAAAAGGTTCCCTGACTCCTTTCCCATGTTGGAGATTTTTGCGAGCCAGATAATGGAGGCTTTTCAGTTGAACCCGTCTGCCTCTTAACCTATTAATTTCCACAAGTTATACAATGAGTATGCGAAGAATAAAATTTGGTACAAAAAGGGTGTGTTTCCTATTCATAGGAGGCATGAATTGAAGAAAAATAGTGTTCCTTTTATTGCTTTTGAGGTGGAACCATTTGATTATGTTGACTTTGAAAACTACTTCAGGAATACCTATTATGCAATATGTCAAGTTTTGCATAAAGAGTATGATATTAAGATGTATATTGCCTTGATGAATTTGGCAGTTGAAATTCAACACAAGTATCAGAACAAGGATTAGCATTATGCTATTTACATTGTTGAACACTTGCATGAGGACTTGGTGAAGTTGAAGGATGCCATTCATCCACTGTCTTGTAGACATTATTCTCTATTGATGCATTTATTACTATTGAAGAGTAAGAAGGTGATGAGAAATTATATAAGATTGAGAGAATTTGATGACATGGATAATCAATTTCAGGTGCAGATGTGGAAACATATTTGGGATGTGCATTGTCCAAACTCTAATTATAACATTTTTTGTAATGTTTTCAAATTCTTGGTACTCGAACAGTTGGGTTTGAAGCCTGTGCAAAGAATTTCACAAGGTGTCAAGAAGACGCTAAGTCCATTAGAATATGAATAGGACACCAAACACAAATTCAATTAGGGAGATTGGTATCTTCATACCAATTATACTACAATTAGGGTTTATGGAACCCTAGTGCCACCTCACAAGTTGCTCGTTTATGTCTCAAACAAACAAGCTTTTATGGAAGTAATGTGGTAGATGGACGCCATGGATAGGGAGTGTTTTAGGGGTCAAAGAAAAGCTTCTCTTGTGAATCTTGACGTACATTTTGCATACTTTAGTTGTACCTCAAAGGAGGGTATTGAGAGGTTTGGCTCTCTTTTAAACAACTATAGGCTAAATCAAGAGATCAATAGGTTTAGTGATCCTGAAGGGGTGATCTTAGCTCAAAGAAAAGCTAAAGGATTGGGAGGAAAACCACATATGTTCTATTTCTAGGAGGATGTAATCAGGAATTTATCCACTAATGAGGAAGTCAATGCAAAAAAGGATGCATGGAGAAAGATATGCGCAATAGAGGATAGGATAATAAATGATAACCCTTTTAATGTTAGCCCTTACTCAAAGATAGAATATAAGTTTGTAAAAGCAAAATTAATGCTTGGTGATTTTAGTGATAAAAGCTTCTTTGAGAAGGTAAAGCAAGCTGAGATTGATGCTAAAGTGGCCAAAGAAAACCATGATGCTTAGATAAAGAGCCAGTCAGCTCAATCCTCCACTCTAGGCACCCATGTATGATCAAGTAAGATTAGTGGACAACCTACTATCATTCCATTAGTGGATTACTCAGAAAGTGAGTAGATTGGTGAGGCTCAAGTCCTAGAGGAATCTAGTGAGCATGTCCCAATGGATTAGGAAGTAGATCAAGATTTCCTTGAGGAAGGAGATGATGCATTGAATATTGTGGCTCCCCCTAGTAGGATTATAAAGTGGGTTTATAATGAGTTCAAGAATGACGATGTTAGAAAAAAGGCCTGTGCTGAATTTATATGTGATGATGCTTTTATCAAGTCTAAGGAATTCAGAGAGTTTGTCATCCATGCAAGAAGTTCTGATATTAAAAGAAGGATTAAAGAAGTGAAGGAGAAAGTTGACCCTTCTTGCAAGAAGAAGTTGAGAAAGAAGAGGAAGATAAGATAAAACATAAAATAGCTAACATGTCATTAGAAGAGGCAAGGGAATTAGTGAAAGTAAGTGGTGTGATTTTGTTGCCTGGATGTGACATATCATCTACCATTGCATTAGATGTAGTTAGCAAGGACCCTAATGCCTCTTTTTCTAAGGAGGCTTTTGACAATAAAATCTTTGGTTTAGGTTTCAGTCCCAAAATGCATACACTGGTTGTTTGGTCTATGGCTCCCAACACAAGAAAGCCTAATGTCATACAATCCATAGAGGAGATTGGAGCAGTAGTTGTCAAGAGAGCAACAAATATGAGAACTATTGCAACTACACAACTAACAATGCAAATTGCAATGTTATAGATACTGCTCAAATTATAGAGGCCAACTATAGGTTCTTGACAGATATAATAAATTGATGGATGAATATGATAAGGTATTGGCTACTGCACAAAGAGGTTTATTGTCCCCAACCAGTTCTACCTTAGATTTGTCTACAAAAGATAGAGAAACCTTGTTCCTTAGAATTCAAGATTTGAATCAAGTCCTAAAGTTAGAAAAGGAACACACAAGGAAGGCCAAGTTGGAGACAGTTAAGGTGGCCAATGATATTTTTGAAGATGTACTAAGACATAGAGCAACCAAAGTGGTCAACAAAGCTGATGATGTGTGGGCAGCTTACAAGAGTATTCATGATGCTAACATTAAATATTTGCAGGTTTAGAGGGATTTCCAAGATGAATGGAGTCAATGGAGCACTAGAGTGGGAACCTCAAAAGAGATAATTTCTAAAGAAAATGAGTATACTGAGGTCCCTAATCACATCCTTGAGATACTGCAGGCCATTGATCTGATCAGTGAGATAACAACCTTCCATGGGAAGTTAGGAATGCAACTTGGAACAAATTGAAAATGTTCAGGGACATGGAAAGGCATGGTATGCTAAAAATATTTGATGATAAGGGTGAGTTGTTTGAATTTTCAGAGTGGAAGCATGAATTGGAAGGGTGGTTGCCTCGGGCTAAATATATGTTGACTAAAGTTGATTGCTCTATGTTGGACTCCCACATTGACAACATGGCTAGAGTTGAAATGAGAATGGATGTATTTGTTAGGGAGGCCAGAGTACTGATTGATGCTAGGTACACTCAACATAATGTGAAAGTGCATAATTTATTGAGTACAAAGTGATCCACTGATGATGAATATAATTCATGGTTGGAAAAGTTTATTGAGTAAGATTTTGTGTATGAATGATGAGGAATATGGTGAATAATGGAAAAAAGAGAAACACTACATAGCCTGGAAATAGTGTAGATTAGGATTTGGTTGAGGTATTGTAGAATATTGTTCTCTTCTTATCAGAAAGGTTGATGACACAAGTGATGATTTGGATGAATTAATCACTTTCTTTCTATTACTTTTTGTTCTTTTGAAATCTTTGTTGACTGGGCATGGACATGGTTAACTTTTGGCTTATGAAGAAGAAGTTATGGAGTGTTATAGCACGTGAAAATTCTTTAGAAGGAAGGAATATCTTCTTCATCAAATAAGAACAAATTTTGTCTCGTACAGGTTTCTCTCCATCTGAAAATGCAAATATAACTATAAAGGGAATATAAAATGTGGCTATCAAATGAAAATGTGACATGTGTACTTTTGACCTGAAGCTTGTTTTTCTCCCTTGTTCATATAAAAGGGAATTCGGGGCCATTAGTATAGGTCTTTTGTTGAATTCTGGATCCGAACATGCAAATTGAGAACATAGAGAGAATACATTTGAAGTCTATATCTTAAGCTTTGAGTCTAGCAAGTGAATTTTGTCAATTGTATGGTTTCCAAGCATGCCTGAATAATAATGAAGATCTTTTGAGTCTATTGTCTCTCCAGCTTTAATGTTGTGTGTAAATTATTAATGAAAATTCGATCAATGGTCATTTCATTAATCTTCATGGTCATTTTGCTTTGATATATGTCTTAATTTTGGCTCTAGTTCAATAGATTAGTTAAAATGCTTTGATTAAAATAAATTCGTACACATATTGAGTGGATATGATAAGTAGTCATAGAGCCTAAGTATTGATATGTGAATTGTAATGTAATTTTACAAAGATCATGGCTGCTTGGAATTAAAGTGACCTTATAGTTCGATTTACTATTTTTTGACTCCTTGCCCGTAGATATGGCACTGATCCAAGGTGTTGAATGCATTTCTTATGGTTCTAGTCTTTCAATTTGAGAATAAATTTCAGAAATAAAATCTTAATTGATTTACCTTTGTTGAAGTTTAGTGTTGTATGGTATTCTCAACTCTAGGTGTTTAATTCTTTCAAGGAATTGTCAATTTCTTGAAGGATTTCATCTATTTAGCTTCTGATGGGAATATATCTACTTTTTTATACAATGTGTGAAATAATTGTCTAGAATATTTGTATGGTATACATTATGGGATCACCCTCCCGAGTTTTGCAAAGCCCAAAGTGCAGGAGGATAAGCATTCTAGCTTCACCTCGTTCGTTGGCCAATCATCTCCTAAGCATTTAAGAATTGAATCTTAAAAATTCATAGATGCTTGGTGGGATCTATTGGTTCTTTATAAACAACCAACAAAAAAAATGAACTGCAAATAAAAAGATTTTTTATGGTGAATGGAAATTAACCTTTTTAGCTTTTTATTTATTCTTCCACATCTCTCAAATCACTTTGGAAGAAAATTTGTTAGGATATTAGTTTAAGGTGATAATGTTTTCTATTGATGGTTACAAACCAAGGTGTCCTTGTCATTTTTTTCGTCCTTTATGCACTTTTTTCCTCTCGTTATCCTTGTCATTGACTTTGGATTTCTTCATCCTTTATATTGCAAATGCTTATTCTATTATTTTTCCATGTTTTCTCTCATAGGAAAATGTGTTGGCATTTATTTTTATCACCTTTCTTTGTTATGGTTGTTGTGGGTTAGGATATGGTCATGGACAAAGGGGAATTAATTAAAATCTCTTTCAAAGAGGTCCTACAAGGGGATTGCAAAATCTAGATGCCAAGAATAAATTTTTGAAATCAACCATTGAGAATAAATTTTTGGGTTTTTTTCCTTTAATATTGGCTTACAAAGATAGGGAAAAAAAATCTTGCACTATTAAAGGTGAGTATACGATCACACTAATACATTTGACTACAAAATCCGATGAAATTATCCAATGAAATATGTAAAATTCGATGTTCGTTGGATGCTTGTAAAATTTGATGTGTAATTTCCAATTTTTTCGGTTACCCCGACGAAATCTTCGACAACCTGGGGCTCGTCAAACGTCTAGTTATCATTTCATCAATAAAACAAGCGAAA
>VDFB02358134.1:116650506-116710686 GCA_007258455.2 Sequoia sempervirens | reverse complement strand
AATTTGCTCTGGTTCTGTTACTCGGCCCCCCACTATCTGGCTGCCCATCCTCTTTGTCCAAATCAAGAAAACACAGCAGTCTTAACCTGATGGGCTTTTTCCAGGTTTTCCACCATGGTATTCATGGTCAGTGCAGTGGATTTTAAAATCTTATGATTCATAACCAGCATACAAACTGTATTACATTTATAGAATGCTATATGAGGAACATACTACAAAAATAATTAATATATAAATCATAGAATACAAATATGCTTATGTAATTGCAGACCTTTGTATATACAGAAACAGCAAATACATAAAATATCATACCACAATCATGATGAACTTACCACAGTTGCGGCTCCCTGTTTTTGATTGGCTCTTTAGAAAGTCTGATTCTCTGCCTATATATATATATATATATATATTTCCTATTCTATAAATTTCTGAACATATTAAAAAATAGAAATAAACAATAATGAGCCTAATTACTTTCTACTATTTGACTCTACTATGTATTGTACAGAATTACCACTTATAATGACTTAAATATCATCTGCTGGTCTGTGGTCTGTACTCACAGTACCCGGGCTGTGAAGATCCTCAATTTCTCTTCCTTTTGCTCCTCTATAATGATTCGGTGTTTTCTTTGCTTAGAATATATTCTATATTTCTGACTTTATTCATCCATCGGTTGGAATTTGTCTAGATACTCTTTCTTTATTCATTCCATCCTCTATCGATTATCTTATGTTAAGATATCTGCTGTTATACTCACAATCATATTCAGATTTCTTCCATATTCTCATTCCCTATTTTTTGATGCTTGACCCCTTCTATAAATGGATCGATTCCCTTTTATAACTCACAAGGTGGGGAGGGAAGTCATGTCTTTTTGTTTTGTAAGGACACATTATTCCCTTTCATGACATGTGGTTATCTTAACTAAACATTATTCAAGCAGCTGCCACTTGGACATAATAATCATGATCGCTGTTACTGAGTATATATTAATTGCTGCCTCGAATATATTATTCCCTTAATATGGATTACAGCCTCTCATAATACTCTTTTGTGGTATCGTTGCATTCCCCCTATTTCTAAATGAACCGCTGCTGTTTAGATGAACCGCTAGCTGCTTAATCATGATTGTATATATTATTTTATATTTTTATATTAATATATCATGTATTTTCCATTTTATTATTATATATATAAATTGAATTTATATATTTATTTTTATCAGTTTTATATGTGTTTTAATAGCATTATATTATAATCATAATAATCTTTAAATTGTTATATTTGATAATTATAATATTATCTTATGATAATTATAGCTATAATAATAATAAATTGTTAATATTTATATTTTTGATATTCATATTGTTATTCATTTTATTTCTTCATTTGTATTTTCAACGTTAGGGTTTTTTTTTGTTTGCAATTTTGGGGACATGACATGATTTTCCATTGAAACTTGTACTTACTATCTCTCAAATTCTCAACTCAAAGTCCATCAATGTTTTTAACTCCGTCATCCACTTATACGCAAAATTAAGGAAATTTTAATTAAATAATAATAGCTAAAATTGTGGCTCAAATAGTTACTCTCTTCTTTTGTACTAGCAGGTTTTTATTAACTAATGTAAAAATATTTAACACTCCCTTTACTCTTTTACAAATCTACTAAAATAGTTGTCAATGAGAACATTTCAATATCATTTATGGTCTTTTGAGATTTAAGATTTCGTTTCAAAAGCATTTTCTATTACTCTATCTTGAGCTATTTGATTCAAAACCTATTAAGTTCAACTTTGCAATTGCTTCCTTTGTTGTATAATTTCCATTTCACGCTCTTCATATAGTTCTCTTTGACGTTGTTGTAGAAATTACAAGTACTATTAAATCACAAATATGAACTAGTTGATTCCCATTTTGTAATTTATGATGTTTGCTTAGCAAAGAAAAATTGTCTTTTCAATGACTTTCTTGACCCTAAGGATTTTGAGATCCTAGAGGCCAACTTGGATAGTCATGAGGTTGAACGACTTAGGAGAGGCTCTAAACTAGAAGCTTCATCATCAGGACCTACACCCCTCTAGCATAGCTCTATTTGTAGTAGCAAGAGTCATTGGCTATGTTTGATTTTTTGGAACTTTGTACTTAGTTTATAGGTTGACTTTGTACAAACTATATTGTAATTGAAATTTTATCAACTATAACCATCTAGTTATTATTTATGCACTATGAAGTATGCTTTGTGCAATGCAATGTATTCAGCAATATGAATATAAACAACAAAATCCTATTTTTTACAATTCATGGGTTAAACTCTCTATTTTATTTTCTCTCCATATCTATATGCTATGGAAATGCTCGTAAAATTAAACAAAAGTAGTTTTTGTCTCATTTTCTACAATTTTTTACGTTTTTTTTTTAAATCCAATTTTTCCCCAATTTTCTGAAAAAATCTTATACTTTTGGTTTGCTGATTTTTTCCCCAAACGATTTTTGCTGCTATCACCAAACAATTCATCCTTAAGTTGATGGCTTCAAGAGGCCCTTTGATGAGGTCCACCTCCTAATAGATATGTGATACTAAGTAATTCACACCTTGACATGTACCTTGGAGAGGGTCTCCTCAAGGGGATCAAGGTTAGGGTTCCGTTCATTTAGATAGAGGCCTCAAGAGCTTAAAAACAAGGGCCATTCTTAAAGATAAGATCTTTATCATCTTTGTTGGAGAAGGAAGCAACTAAAAAAACCCTTCCACACAAGGAGATTTCAATGCTGCCTTGGATTTTTGTTCTTGATTCTCTATCGACCCAATGCTCCAATGTTTTGGGAGAGGATCATGCTCCAAAAAATTTACCTGCCAATGCCAACAATAAAAGATTAATCAAATTTTTGTCCATATGGTCATAAGGGATATCCACAATGGGAACTTCATATCATCATCTAGCAATGAGAAGATCAGCTCTCTCTTTAACAGGTTTCCAATTAACCGCAGCTTCAGAAACAGTCTTCTTCAGCAAGCAATGCTTATCTTCATTGGAACAAGAATGTGAAGCCTTGCCCCTGTAAGGGAGAATTCATTGAAGAGCACAAGTGTACTTCAAAGGGGGAAGTTGGTGACAATAGCAGAACAACATAGCCCAATCACAGCCATAAAAGAGCTTGGATGTTGTTAATTGTGATTTTATGACGAATCAGAATTATGATAGAGATGTTGTAGTGCAGGAAATGATGCTTATTGATGGATTATGTAATATAATGATGCATGCATAAAGTATGTTTGTATTGTTTGCTGCATAAGCCCCAAATAACAAGTAGGGCAATAGGCATAGCCAATGAATTTTTAAATTTGAAGCAATGAAATTTTGTTTGTATGCATTCATACGATTTGCATGATTCAAGAGGGGGCTTCAGACTCATGCAAGACACTTTAATGCCCTTAATTTGTGGATATGTCTAGATAAGTACCTAGTAGGACTTTATGATCTTGCTGATTTTCTTTTGACAAAGGAAGAGGAAGACATATGGTGCCCCCTCAAGGAGTTAAGTATTTGGTGTTTCCTCTTGCTGTATGTTATAGGTGTTTATTACAACAATTCATAAAGCTCTTGGATAACGGGATGAAATTTTATTTAATGGATGTAGAGGAAAGTTTGAAACTAGCAAATATAGATCTCCTTTTATAGTCAGAATGCTTTGTACTTTAATTCAAAGGATTGTATGAATAAAGTGAGCCACCCTCTTATGAGTGTGAATGATCATCAAACATGGGGTGATTTATTGACTTGAGATAGTTTCCTCCCAGAGCTCTGCCTACATATAATGTAAGATGATGATCTCACCTTTCCTACTAGCACATGTTGAAATACTAATCAACAAATGAGTTGGCTATTGGATATTTCTCTGTCTAAGACAACTGCATTTATGCAAAAGCATCGTGTTGATATATCTTCAATATTCAGGTTTTCTTGTGTTGTTTCTCTCATGCAGAGGCGGTAGCCAATATCATATGCAAAATTTGGGTTGTTTTCTTGCATTGTCTAGTTTCCATTTGCATATGTCTTGTGTGCTATTGTTAAATCTTTTATTGATGGACATAAATAAACTTTTAATTTCAATTTATAGAACATGCAGATCTCCATTGATTTTCTTGGATTTGTGGATTGATTTTATATTGCTACTTTTTGGAGCAGGACAAAAACAGGGATTTTATAGTGGCATTTCCAGATGTTGATCCATCCCTCATTCCAGCATCAAAAGCTATGATAGAGACCCAAGCGTTAGGAAATTACAAGGGTAAAGAAATAACAGATAGTTCTTTAGTGGCAACAAGTTTATCATTTGAGCAACCACATTTATGGTATCCACCTTCTGAGGTTATTCGAGCACTAAATATTTTTCTTGAGAATGGTGATGCACTATCTGAGAGCCTCACATTTAGGTAAAATTCTGATATCAACACTTTTACTTAAAAAATGATCTTTCAAAGAATGGTAGGTTTATAGTCTTTGTGAATGGCTTGTCTCTTGGTTGAACATTTTCTTCTTTAACTCGCATTTATCATCTTATGCCCCTTAGCCCTATTGCTTAGTAGAAATTTCATGTAGCCAAATCTACTTTATTTATGCTTTTGGGTTTGGAGGAGCATGAAGAATGGTGGATTGGGATCCATAAGAAACATTTCATCAGGAACCTGCTCAATTCATTGCACCTCTCAAGGGTTCATTCTCTTAATTGTTCTCCGCAATGCATATTGCACAGGAAATTGAAGCTTATAATTGAAAGTTACCATACTTAAAGGTGATTCATTAAGGATCTATAAATCATAAAGAATTTGAAGCACAAGACTTCATATGAGGAAATGTATGAAATTTCAATTGTATGAATGGACTCAAATCAATTTTCTATATACAATATTCACTTGAGTAAAACTTCGTTTGAACAGCGTAGTGTGTGTTTGAGTTTCAATAGATTAGTATTAACAAGTAACTTGTAATGTTAAGCTGTCTCCAGAGTTTTCACTTATTATATCTTATTTTGATTACAAAATGGTATCAGAGGTGTGACCTTTGATGCTCTTCTTAGTCTCATCTGTTGTAAGAACCTTTGTTCTCCCAAATATAAAAAATTTTGCAACTGCTGATCTAATTTTTTTGTGTTTTGAAGTTTTCAAAATATTTACCAAGAAATGCATAAAATTGCAAACCAAATGCAAAAGAGGAATGCTGAAAGCTAAAATTTCAAATGATCAACTTTGATTATTTATTGCTTTGAATTTACAATAAGATTGATCATACCCGAATTTATCAACTTCTGATCTGCAAATGTTTATCCTTTGAAACCCTTGAGAAATCCTTCAATGAAGCGCAGTGTTGACTCTTGGATGAAGCCAATCTCACAGGCAATCCTTCGGAAGATCTTTCACAACCTCAGGTATGTGAATCAATCAGAGTTTTCGTTCCCAATGGACAAGAATTGTAGAAATTGCAGAAACCCTAGGTTTCTTCGTCTCCACAACAAAGTCCTTCAAAGCTCAATATCAAAATCCTGGATGCTTCCAATAACCTCGGTTGATCCCCTTTTATAAACTCTCAAGAAGAAGTTGTCCCATCTAGAAGCTTCTTTATCATTTAAATATATTTTAATGTTTGCACTTTATAAATTCTCCTAAATGGGTACCCCCTTTTAAATAAATCATTAGTTCATATTATATATGCTTTTTGATGACTTTTTATAAAGTCATGCTTGATGGGCGCCAATACCAAGGTCAATTAAAATATATCTTTTAAGTCATTAATGACCCTTTTTATGTCTCATGGCTCCATTAGACATAAAGTGCAATTATAGACTTTATAATATTCTTTTAATCATTAATTATTATTAAAGTCACCTTTAATAATAATTAAATAATATAACTTGCACAATACTCTTATTTCGCCCGGCCAACTGAAAACTGGGATCAATGCTGAACTCACCACATGTCCAGGTGCATTACTATAAATAGAAACACTGGGCTCTCATAACCTACTAACTTACTATAAATAGTAAGTGTGTGAAACTAAGTCCTGAATCACCAAACGAAGGCCAAACCTAAACCACCCAAAGCTCTAGAGAAGAAACCACCCTGATATCTGCCAAACAAGCCCCTCTAACCATTTGCATTAGCCTACGAGGGTCAAATGATAGGCTAATCCTCCAAAATCTGATGTTTGCGAAAATGGGGACATTACAGTCCGCCATCCTTGAAATTGCTTGTCCCCAAGCAATCTCTATTGCAAAGAAACACCACTCCACCAGAGGTCCAAAAGAAGACTGTGTAGTGTCCCACACATGAATACAACTGTTGCAACACCAGCATAAACTCAACTGTGCAAAGAGAGACAACAAATCAGCTATCTGATCCATGCGCACAAAAACTGTGCAAAGAGAGACAACAAATCAGCTATTTGATCCATGCGCACAAAAACTGTGCATCGAACTCAACTCATGTACATGTGAACCAAATGCGTAACTGCAAGCAATCCACACCATGTACATGCCGCAAAACTCACCAATGAACTCAAACTGGAAACCCGATGCACACGAAGGATCCCCCCGCACACTGGAGAGTGTCTAACAAAATATACCTGGATCCCAAATCCAGAATAGAATTTTTCCAAGAGTAACACTCTCAAACTTTTGTTGCTCAACCCCAATCTCAACTTCACCATGCTGGAAATGATGAAGCAAACCAATGGGACCCATCCAAACTACAGTGCTAACTCTGTCACCACCTGGATCCCAATATAAATGGTACTCACATCCATCCATCATAAGGAAGTAAGAATATCTGGAAGCATCAGCTACGCAACATCTCTCCACAACCTTCGCTAAACTCTCATGGATGTGCTGACAAACCAAGCCATCATGCCCACTACCACAACAATCCCCAGGAAGCCCTGTCTCCCACTGAAACCTTGAAGTGGAAAACTTTGTCAGATACATACTAGCATGATGGTAATCCATCCTCTAATCCTTGAAGTAATCCCCTGCAAAACAACTGAGTTGAGTACCTGCAGCCTCTAATCTCCTCTTCTGAAGATGGTAACTCTACGCACATAAATGATTTGCTTCCCTCAACTGCACAAAGAGAATCACCCTACGCACAAGAATTGTGCATCGAATACAAATCATGTACAGGTGGATCAAAGGCAAAACTGTAAGCACTTCTCACCGTGTACACACTGTAAAACTCCTTTGTGAGCCTTATTTGGAATCCCGATGCACTGGAACGATCCCAAACACTACGATTATCACTCAACCCTGAACTAGTATCAAGAGTATGTTTGGCTTCCAACTCGAAGAGTGGATTATCATAGATCAATTCACCATTAAACTCGAATAATGGATTATTCACAAACTGCACAATCATTCCATGCTAATTTGAATCCCTGGAACAATAAATTAAATCGTACTCCTGAATTGGCTCAACAAGTTGCCGATCATAATCAACTGCATGGGATGAAATGATTGATTTGCTTCTAGGAGAGAGAAACAAATCAACATAAGAACCAATCTCCCAACTAGATGATACTCTACATATCTCCAGTGAAGAAGATGGGGTAATGTCGTGAGTTGTCACCCAACACTCTGGTGAATCAACTACTATGTCACAAGAGCTATCAATAATATTCCCTACATCACCTATCATGGGACTTGTTGATGTGTTTTTCGTGACCGCACCAACACAGAATAGAGTTGTCAACGGCTACCCTATTCTCTCTTGATCAAAGTATCCAGCACGCTAAGATTGCGAGAGAGTTCGTGCGTTCAAATCCAAGGGTCCTTCTAGGCAGTGGATAGTCTCAATTGGCTTGATGTGATTTATTGGTATCACGAGGGGACTTACACAATTGTTTGGTAGCAGACAACAGACAGTAGATTAAAGGGTTTCACGTGATTCGAATGATTTGGCAGGTAAGTGCAAGTTTCCTAACACTAACCAGAAATGAACTGAATTTAAAATGGTTGTAGGGATTGTTAACGGCTACTCTATCCTCTCTTGAACAAAGTTTCCTGCATGCTAAGATTGCGAGATAGATCATACATTTAACTCCAAGGTTCCTTCAGTGCGAATAGTCTCAGTTGGCTTGATGTGATATTGTTGGTATTTCAAGGGGACTTACACAATTGTTCGACAGTTGACAGCAGACAGTGGAATAAGGGCTCTCATGTAATTAAAATGATTTGGCAAGTGAGCACAAGTTTCCTAATCCTAACCAGAAGTGGACTGAAATTAAATGAGTGTAGGGCCTAAGAAGTTTATGTTCTATCTAAAGACGGGACGTGGGATCAATCTCGACAGACTTCGACCAAACTCTGCTCCGCCTCACGTCGGACAACTTACACAAAGTCGGTGCAATCTTCAAGGGAGTGACAAGAGGTTTTCAAATTATAATTCGACATGTAAGTACCATCAGAACGACGCATACAAACACATGAATCACAATCGAAGTTAAGTTTGTAAAATTTTCCAGTCGACCACACAAGGCAAACTTGCCGTCAGCAAGCTGCTAGTGGTATGGATAAAAATGAAGTTATCTCGATTGACACCACAAATCCACAGCTAACATCTACTAGCATGAAAATGAAAACTACTCTACTTTAAGTTACTTGAAGTTGAAGGGATGAAGAAATCTTGCTAGCTACTTATAACAAAGATGAATTCACCATTCAATGAAAGATCTTTTATTACAATGGTTTTTCGCAACAATCTCTTACAAAGTTTTCAAAGGAAAACTTTCCTTCTTCAAACTACGCTATGCTAAGATATTACAACTAAAGTGCCTCTGCTCTACTCTCTAGTATGATGTCTCAAATCTCTACTTCTACTAAATCACAAAAATGAGGGGGACTCCCCTTTTTATAGTTGGCCAAGTCCAATGGATGGCTCATATTACAATCGACCGGATGGCCCAGATTGTGCCACCTCAGCCCTAAACAAGATTCGCCCTAAAAACCGCCATAATGGAGAGTGGGGCAATAAATGAGCAATTAATGGCCACCATCTTCTAGAAGATTCCCGTTTGTAGACGCGTTTACACTATTCTCGATCTTCTTCTTGACGTTGTTCTTCAACTTCTTTGTCACTAGAGTTATACTAAGTCCCAACACTTAGCCATTTTCTTGCAACTTTTCTTCTTTCGAGGTTGAAACGTCATCTTGGATTACTTTCTTCATCACTTTAGGTCATCACTGCTTGGTCTCAACATTCCTCCTGCAAAATAAGCAAGGAGAAGGGGTATTAGAACACTTCATAATATAAATTCATTTTACTTACCTTATTTTCACGCTTTAACTCCCAAGGGTTCATCGTCTTCACTAGCCAACATTGTGTTCAAATTCTTCATGCCTTAGCCAAATTTTCATATTATCACTCATCCTCTTTAAGGCGCATCTGGAGACTTGAGCTTCCATTTTCATTCCATAGGCCGAGGCGTTCACTTTGGCTCGAGAAAATTGTTTTCATTAGGAATTTGATAAAAAATTATCTGGGTGTCCAACTTCAAATTCATCCGCCAAGGCGACATATTTCAACATCTTTTTCCTTTCACGCCTTAGAAAAATTCATTGTTCAAGTGCCGATCAAATTCTCTATCTTAAACGCCTTGGCGAAGTGCAGGGGACCTTGAAATCCACTCCTTGTTGACAATCTTCAATACCCAGAAGAAAATTTCTTTCAGAACTTGTCGAATTCATGGGTATACAACGAACGGGTTCATTAATTTTTTTTGAATTTTGAACCTTAGAAAAAATGATTTTCATCAAATTTAATCCATTTCTTCAATTCCAAGCGCATTTCCTTGCTCTGACTTAAAATTTCTCATTGACCCTGTGAAGCTAGCATCATCTGACTTCTTTCTTGTCAACTTACCTATGCCTTAGTAAATTTCATCATCTCCCAACCATCTTAGGCGTATTTCTCTAGAGGTGGAATAAATTTCAACACTTCGAAAAATTTCAAATTTCTTCTCCAAACCAAGGGCGCATTTAAGAGGTGGAACTTCCACTGTTGTTGCCTTAGATAAATTTCCAGCTTCATCTTTTGATTAAGGCGCATTCAGGGGTCTGGACTTTCATTTTCATACACTTAGAAATTTTCAAGTCACTTCAATCCTTCAAGGGCGCATTTGAACCTCTCTACTTCAAATTTTTCACACTTGGAAAATTTTCTAAGTCATCTCCTTGCACTTAGGCGCATCTACCACCTTGAGGTTTCATTTTATCAACACTTAGAAATTTTTCTAAGTCATCTCCTTGCACTTAGGCGCATCTACCACCTTGATGTTTCACTTTATCAACACTTAGAATTTTTTTTCTATCAATTTTCAACCTCAAGGGCGCATTCTAGACCCTGTGCTTTGAGTTCAAAGGCTTTAGAATATTTTATACTCTTCCCATGACCTTGGGCACATCTAGGAGGGTCATCTTAAAATTTGA
Source organism: Sequoia sempervirens (assembly GCA_007258455.2). Lineage (NCBI taxonomy): Eukaryota > Viridiplantae > Streptophyta > Pinopsida > Cupressales > Cupressaceae > Sequoia > Sequoia sempervirens. The sequence goes on along the minus strand of VDFB02358134.1, from coordinate 116,700,207 downwards.
ATGCCTTAGACAATTTTCTTCAACCTTCCACAAGTCAAGGCGCATTTGGCAAGTGGTGCCTCAAATTTGTAACACTTAATGAACTCTTTACTCCATCTTCTTTCAAAGGGCGCAAATGGGGGCTTGAGCTTCTAATTTTTAACCCTTGGCCAACATTTCCAGCTTCCCCTCAAATAAGGCACATCTTAGCATGTGAGCTTTCATTTTCAAGTACTTAGAGATATTTTAGACTCATCATCTCTTTCCAAGGGCGCAAATGAGGTCTTCTACATCAAGTGTTGGAACTTGGTATTTTTCAAGGCCCCCCACAGGCAAGTCCAGGCGCATATAGGAGGTTTGACTTTCAGATTTAAAAGACTTGGAATATATTTTCAACCTTTTCCTAGCCAGGCGCAAATCATACCCTGAGCTTCCAATTTTGACACTTAGAAGATTTCTTTATCAATTTTCAACCTCTTGGGTGCATTTGGGCTTGTGAGCTTCAAATTTTAACGCCTTAGGAAAATTCATTCTTGACTCTTCAAGCTTGGGCATATTTTTGGAGGGTGGGCCTCAAATTTGTTTGCCTTAGAAACTTTTCATCATCCTTCTCAAGGGTAGAGGCATTTAGTGGGGTGAACTGAATTTACCACCTCAAACACCTCAACCTCCTCAACTTCAAGGCGCATTTGGAGGGACCTGCATTCAGATTCAAACACTTAGATATTTTCATCCAAGTTTTCCAGACAAAGCAAGGCGCATTTGGGCCTTTGAGCTTTCAATTTCCAGACTTAGACAAATTTCGAGATCTCTCCTTTACCCTGGGCACAAATAAGACCCTCTTCTTCAAGTTTTTATACTTAGAAAGATTTCTTCATGGCCTCCTCCAAGTCAAGGGCGGATTTTACCCATGGAGCATCAAATTTTCATGACTTAGAAAATTTTTAAGCCTCTCATCTAGCTGGGCGCATATGGAGTCCTGAGCTTCAAATTTGAAGGACATAGAAATTTTTTCAAGCCTCCTCTTCAACTTCTCAAGGTGCATTTGGCTTGTGAACTTCAAATTTCCAGTGCTTAGAGAATTCCCCCACAACCTTCAGCTTTTAAAGGTGTTCTTCACTGGTCGGACTTGAAAATTTATCAATTTCAATGAATTTTATGTTCTTTGCTTGATTTAGGGTGACTCGATCATGCTAACCCTAATTTGCCCTGACTTTCTATTTTTAGAAAGTTCTTCAAATTTCGTGCCTTGAACTGACTTCTGACCCTTGAGAGGCCTAATTTCGCCTTGTTTCGAACCCCGGGATGTGGTTAAGTTGCTAGTGTCAAGTGCCTGCCTGTACCTGCTATTTTTAGCAACCTGCTAAAAATAGCAATTGCTCAGAATGCCTTCAAATTTTGCATGCCGATTGCCTAAAGTGTGGTGATCGTGGCTGGATGTTGCATTTGCATTACTGTCGTGTCTTGCCTTTGAATTTAGGAAACCCTAATTTCTCTGCTCAAGCCTGCTAAAAATAGTAAGTGACTGATTTTTCATTCTCCGCAACTCTGTTTGTCTTGAAATTCGCGCCATGGGGTCCTCATTGCCTGCTTGACTTGTTCATACTGACGCCTTGTGTTGACGTACTATTTATAGCACATTTATGGAGGTGGTTTACTATTTATAGCAACTGCCTGTTTTTGAGACCTCCACAACTCCGTTTGACTTGAAATTTGGATGGCGTGCTCCTCATCGGGTGACCTGCCTGTTGACACTGGCGCCTGCAACTGATTTGCTATTTTTAGCCTGTTTCCAAAATGACTTACTATAAATAGTAAGTGCTCCGTTTGTCTTCAAATTTTACAGCCGAGATAAGCTTGAAGTCTTGTCAGCGATATGGTATACACGGTTTCCTTCTGACTTTTTACCCCTCTTTTAGGACTGAAGCTAGAAACCTAATTTGTCTTGCATGCATATCAAATGACCTCTGTTTGTCCTCGTTTATGCTACATTGCGATCAGCTCGTGATTCTGAAGTGCTGGGAGGCGGCTGCCGGGATGCACCTGCTAAAAATAGTAAGTTCCCAAATGAGTGACCATCACGTTTGCATGTCCACATCACTATGAAGCTCGAAAAATACAAAGGGAATATCACGGACATGCAAAGAGAGCGACATACGCAAACCTAAAAATAGCCGGAGGATGAATTTTGAAAGTTGTTATCTCGCTTTGCATGTCACACCATCCTTGAGAAGTACACCGATAGTAATGTTAGCCTCAGATTTCAATTCATTCACTTCGCTTGACCCTAGATTGACTAGGAAAGCACAAACCCTAATTTTCAAACTTGGCCAAAAGTTCATGTTTAAACTCAATGATGAGCACAATCCTCGAAAGGCAGATATCAGAAAAGAGACACACAGAAAGAGAAACAAAGACCAAAGCCAAAAAGACCAAAATGGAGCAAAAATTAGGGGTCCCCATCTTGAATGGGGCGATGTGTGAAAAGGTCACAACAGGAATAAGAAGGTTCTAATCTACTCTAAGACATGGGACATGGCGATCAATTCTCACAGACTTCAACCAAGCTTTGCTTTGCCTCGCTTCGGACAGCTTCCACAAAACCGGTGCAATCTTCAAAGGAGTAATCAAAGGTATTCAAATCATGATTCAGCATGAAGACACCATCACAACGACGCATGCCAACATATAAACCATAATTGAAGTTAAGTTCACAATGTTCTAGTTGACCATGCAAGGAAAACCCATCGTCAGCGAACCCTCTAGTGGTATGGATAAGCGAAGTTTTGTTCAAATTAAGCACCACGTTCCACAATTACTAACTACTTGCATGAAATGAATTCTACTTTACTTTAAGATACTTCAAAATTCTAAGTGAATTGGAAGGACGAAGAAGCCTTGCTAGCTACTCACAACAAAAGAAGAGATCATCATCAACGAAAACTCTTTTTATTGAGAGTGTTCACAACAACTTCTTACAAAGTATTCAAATGGAAGACTTTCCTTCCTTTTCAATCTAAGCTAAACTATCAAACTATGCTACCTTCTATTCTATCAATCTCTCTCTATTCCTTCTCTGCTATTCTAATCTCTGTACAAATGAGGGGGGATGCCCCTTTTATAGTTGGACCAGTCCAATGGACGGCTTAGATTCAATTACAATGAAGGGATCAGTTTGAGCCACATAAACCCTAACCCTAAAAACCACCACCAAGAAGAGTGGGGGAATAAATGAGCAATTAATGTCCACCATCCTTCTAGAAGATTCTTGTCCATAGACACGTTCGCATTGTTCTTGTTCTTCTTTTTGACTGCAAATTGGATGAGTCTGATCATCATGGCTTTTGTTTCTTGGACTGGTATGGCAAGTACGTTCTTGATCTGACTTCAAGGCGGCAGCTTCTTTCTCCCGCTCGATGATGATTTTCTTCTCAACTGACATTCTCTAACTCTGAACTGCATGAGGATGATTATTTCTCCACCTCTGATCTTGAAGGATTTTCTTATCTTGGACTTGAGCATTTCTTCCTTGCCATCTACCTCTTTGAATTGAGTGCATATTAGGTTATTCCAACACTTAGCCATTTCTTCCAACATGCAACTTTTCTTCTTTCAAGGTTGAAATGTAGTCTTGGAGTATTTGCTCCATCACTTCAATTCCTCCCACTCTGGTTCTGACGTTCATCCTGCAAACAAAGGAAGAGCATTAAAACATTTTATAATATGAATCCATTTTACTCACCTGATATCCATGTTTTGATCTCCAATGTCCATCATTTTTCTCTAGCCTACTTTCGCTTTCTTCATAACTTTCAACATTTGTGTGCTAGGGTGCATATCATTTTGATGTTTGTGTCTCCACCAATGCCTTGGGAAGACCTTTCACGTACTCTTCTCAAGAACCTTGAGGGCATATTTGAGAGCTTGATGCTTGTGACTTAGACATTTTAGCCAACTTTCTTCAAGGGCGCATTTGGAGCCTTGTCATTCCATTTTCTTCGCCTTAGACAATTTTCAACTTCCTTCTCTATGATGGGCACGTTTAACTCAGACAAGTCTTTCTTAGAATTTTCATCTGTCCTGAAGGCGCATTTAGAGGGTGTTTTGATTTCTCTCTGCCCTAGAAGATTTTCCAACCAACATGATATCCCCTTTTTGCCTTAGCCAAATTTCCAACCCATCTACCTTAGAAATAATTTATTTCTTCTAGAAAATTCATCAACCAGGCGCCCGAGTGAAATTTCCATCTTAAAGTCCTTGGCAAGGTGTGAAAAGTTTCAAAATCATCTCCTTGTTGAAGATATCCAGTACCCAGAAGAAAATTCCCCTTAGAAAATGCAAAATTCATGTGTATCATTGCGAAGGGGGACATTTAATTTTTGAATTTTGTACCTTAGAAAAATATTTCTCACCAAAATTTTATTCACCTCTCAAGTCTAGGCACATTTCATCCCTTTAGCCTTCATCTTCACAACACTTAGAAATATTTTCCCACTTCATATCCCTTGTTGGGGCTAGGCGCATTTGATAGGGTGTACTTCCATTTTTCACTTGCCTTAGGAAATTTTCTCCTAGCTTCAGCAAGCTTGGGCGCATTTGGGAGTAGCTACTGCCAGTTTGTTGCCTTAGAAATAATGATGCCTAAGGCACATTTTGGGGGGTCTAGAGGAACTTTTAGCACTCAGAATATTTCTTCTCTACTATCACTTCCAACATGGGCGTATTTTACTTGGGGAGGAGGAAATATTAACACTTAGCATTTTTTATGGCCAAGCATTTTTTATGGCCAACTTCAATATGGGCGCATTTAGCTAGTGGTGGAGGAATTCAACATACTTAGCAACTTTAAAAAACCACCCCCTTCAACAAGTTTGGGCGCATTTGAGTGGCCTAGGAGGAATTTAACACTTAACACATTTCCTAGAGTCATCCTCCAACTTGGGCACATTTGGGGTATAGAGCAAGAATTTAACACTTTAGAAATTTTCTCATCCACTTACCCAACTCTACCTTGGGCGCATATTAGGGGTGGAGGAGGAAAAATTTTACTTAGAAACCTTTTAAGCCATCACCTTGCCTCATAATGGGCGCATTTGACTAGTGGAAGAGGAACTTAGCAACGACTTAGAAATTTTTCCTAGAGTCATCTTGAATATGGGTGCATTTGAGACCCCCTGCAGGAATTAGCAATGCCTTAGAAACTTTTTATCACTACCTCTCTCCTTGGGCGCATTTGGCATGTGGAGGTGGAATTTAACCACACTTAGAAACTTTCTTCACCTTGGCTTGATGAGGGCACATTTGGGGGGTCCTGCAGGAAGTTTCTAATACTTAACAACTTTTCCTTGATGCCTTCTGAGCTAGGGCGCATTTAAGGGGGCCTACAGGAATTCAACATGACTTAGACAATTTTTCATAGCTTCTGCCAGTCTCATCTTGGGCGCATTTGGCATGGGGTGAAGGAAGAATATCTCAGACTTGAAAATTTTCCAAGCTTCATCCTCTTGAGGGCGCATTTCAGGGGGTGAGTAGGAATATCTTAGACTTAGACATTTTTTTAGCCTGCTTTCCCTGGTTTGCTATATTTAGTAAGTACCCTGGTTTTCACTCTTCTGAAGTTTGGATTGATTTGAAATTTTAACCACAAGATCCTCGTGACCTAATTGATTCATTCACATTGCCATCTTGTGTCGTCCTGCTATTTATAGCCTATTTTGGAGTTGATATACTAACTGCTTGGTTTTAGGACTTCTACAACTCCATTTAATTTGAAATCTGACTGACGTGATCCTCATGGGTTGACCGACCTGTTCACACTGGCGCTTGTTGCCGACTTGCTATTTATAGCCTGTTTCTGGAGTTCCTTACTATAAATAGTAAGTGCTCAGATTGCCCTCAAATTTCGCCAGTGGAAACCTTGAAAGATACTGATCATAGTGGGATAGATCGGTTTTTGAAAATTTTGGCGTTTGACCCCTCATTCTGGGTCCCGAAGCTGGAAACCCTAATCTGACTTGCATGTTGCTCAAACGATCTCCGTTTGACCCCGTTTCTGTTGCATGTCAGTCTGTTTGTGATACTGAAGTGTTGGGGGGGGAGGAGGGCATTGCCAGAGTGAATCTGCTAAAAATAGTAATTCCACGAAAAGGTGACCAACTCTGTTTGCATGTCATATCACTGCGTAGCTCTTGAAAAACCCATAAGGAATAACCTGACATGCACTGAAAAGTCCTGCATGCAAACCCTAAAAATAGCCTCTGAAGACAGCTCTTGAAAAGGTCCTGATCTTGGTTTGCATGTTACATCACTGCGAAGCTTTCGAAAAACCCACAAAGAATATCCAAACATGTGTTGAAGATTCCAACATGCACACCCTAAAAATAGCCTCTGAAGTGAAGACTGTTGAAAGTTATCATCTCATCTTGCATGTTATACCGTTGCATAGGTCTCAGAAAACCCAATAATATTCTCCAGACATGCACTGAAAAACTTTGCATGCAAACCCTAAAATCTGCTTCTGAAGGCGTTACTTGCTAAAAATAGAAAGTTGTCAAATCTGGCTCAAAATTTGCTGGCAAGCAGTTTAAAGCCTCCTGGATGCAATGTGGTGGATAAAATTTCAAAAGTGCTAAGAGAATGTCCCAAATTAGGTACTTACTAAAAACAGTAAGTTGTCAGAATTCAATGGAATTTTGCTAGGAGCCTACCGGAAGCATGCTGAATGTATCACCAAACTCAGATTTCAATTCACTCACTCCATTTGACTTCAAACTGACCGGAAGAAAGCAAACCCTAATTCTCAGATTTAGCCAAAATTTCACATTTAAGCTCACAGACGGGCACATCCCCGGAAAGGCAAACAACAAGAAGAGACAGAAAGAGAGAGAGAGAGACAAAACCAAAGCCAAAAGACGAGGAACGGAGCAAAAATTAGGGGGTCCCCATTTTGAATGGGTGATGTGTGAAAAGGTTACAATAGGACTAATCTCAGGAGAACCTGGTGCAACATGTGGTTCCCTGCAACTCTCAACCAATGTGCTCATCCCATCTGTATCAACTGCACCTGTAACCGTGATGGATGTCACCACATCCTCAACCTGCTACAATCCGTGGATACATGCTCCTCACCAACTGCTGCCATAGGAACCTGAACTGTATCTGTAGATGGTGAAGACTGTGCCAAGCTCAATTCCACAATAAGCTCCTTTATCTGTGACTGTGACTCTTGAAGGGCCAACTAAGCGCTCTTCAAAGAATCCATAGTCACCTCAAGCTCATGAGTGAGCTCATCAACCTCCTCTTCCTTTCCCTTCAATGCCTATGACAGTTGCAATCCCACTCGAGAAGATGATCTCTATCCGCAAGTAGCTGTAGGTAATTTTGTTTCATTATTCCAATTGCTTCTTGAAGTGCATGAAACTCTTCAAGGGAAAGACCACTATCACAGTGCTCATTTGTCCCAGAAGTACTTCGACCATAGGTGGCCAACATCTAACGAGCAAGATCAAAATGCTTTATGGCAGTAGCGATCATTTTTTCATTAACCTTAAGTTTCCCTACCAAATGATGAGGACCCTAGAACTTATCACTCCCATACAAGTTTCCTAATTTAGAATCTGCACTATGATATGAAGTTGAATCATCATCGCTCACTAACTGATAAGCAACATCGTGTGTGCTATCAACTTCGCACACAATATCATCAAAGGTATTGGTGCTATGTACCTCATAGGATGGCTCAAAAGACATTGTAGAAGCTGTTGTTTTGACAATATCTTTGCGCACTTCTTCCATAGTAACTGCATGTCCATCCAAAGAACGATCTTGGGACTCATCCCCAATAAGTGAATTTTTTGATTCATTTTCTATGGTCTGATTTGAATCAGACTTGTGGTGTCATGAATCCTCCTCACACAATGCATCAATAATACTCAAACCTTAAGTATTTGCCTTTGACGACTCCATGGAACCATCACCCTCCTATGAAGTAGTTGTTGTCTCATGCTGATGCAAAGGAACCTCACTGCTGTCATGAAAATCGGAACTATTATCAGTGTTGATAACAACTTCTTGGATGTTGTGAGTGTCTTTCTAGGGTTCCACCATACCATTTATCATGTTGTAAAATTTTCTTACCAACAACCACTTCAGTTTTTTCCCCATGTTCACCTGTAGGTTGAAAATTATTTTTAGATATTCCCCTTTTCTTACCCTCTGCACTGACAAGATTATTTGCATTAGTGTTTGCTTTCTTTTTCTTTGCAAACAAGGGATCTAAAATTTCCGGATGTTGTAGAAGCCTCGTTAAATTCTTGTCATAGTTTTGCAAGGCCTACGTGAGCTCTGTCATGAGTTCCTGCATAGACTTCATTTTACCAAAACCACCCATCAACGGCAGCTGCTATAGATGAGTGTTGATCACTCAAATGCAAGATGTTTATTCACTGAACACTGTACTATCTCTCAAGGATAGCATTGTAAAGGCCCTCGCTAATTTGACCTTTAATTTTCTGTTTTGCTGCCTTGTAATTTTGACAATCAGTTGGTAAACAAACTTAAACCAGCATGTATTGTTGTTTCTTTTTGTTATGTCTTGATGCAAAAGGAGATTTCATGAACTCAATGACCATAACTGAAAGTATACTTTTGACTGGAAATGCATATGTAGTATTTCTGATTTTCTAAACTATATAGTGACTGAAAATGTACGAAATTACACAGCTACAGCAAGGTGACATTTCATCAAGTACTTTGTATGCAACCTCCAATTCATGTATGTAGTTACTCAAACTGTTTACATTCTTTTTACTCATGAATGATATGAAACCATTCCCACTCAAATTGATACAATGTTGTTTCCAGATTATGGATTTATGATAGGCATGCAACTGTAGTAAATGGCTTTTAGTAATGCAAATATAATTCAGACTATTAAATGATTTGCTTCAGAATTTAGCAATTTAATTGCAATCCTCAATTACAACATAATTAAAAGCAATGTCGCATATATATGAACCTGGAAATGATGTACCCAACAGATGACGCCATCAGTAGAAACTAGTTCCATGCCTCCAAAATCGTATTCTTCAGTGCAGTGTCTGATCTCCTTCAAAAGCCTCCACAAGGAAATCGAATTATCTCTGTGTTTACCCAGCAACACACAAAAGCCTCCAATTTTGAACTCAGAATGCCACGATCTTTTCAATAATCAAACTCGATTCCTCCAATGGACCCATCAACTCCATCAAGCTTCGTCTTTGTCTTTTTGTCCTTTTAATATATGTGATTCTTGTCTTTGTCAAATGCTAAGCTAGTTATCTCCTTGTGGCGCTTATCTACCAAAGTTACTATTTTATTAAAATAGCTGCGGTGTTATTATTTTGTCTTGCTCACCGTTTGTCTCTTCAGACTTGTCTTTTTCCTTCACCAGATCACAATGAGAAGAGTCCGCTTTCAAAAACAAAATGATTTATATCAAGAGGCGGCACCAATAGTTACCTCTCCCAAAATTAATTGAGTATGTACGCAGCAGTATTATTTCTCATATGGTTTGGAGAGCCTAAGGTTGAAGTATTTAATAATTGTTTAATTTAGTCACTTAAGTTGTTTTATAAAGTTATTTTATAAACTTAAGTTAAGCGGGTGAGTGGTCATTCAAAAGCACCTTGGGCCTAGGCGCACAACTTAAGTTGTTTTTAAAAGATTTATTAATATTATATTCCTCTTATGTGGGACACCTAAGGGAGGAAGATGGTTAAAAATGTTTTAAATTTTCAAAGGCTCAAGGAAGGGCGTGGATTTTAGGAGGGAAATAAGAAATGTTTCAAGTCCAATCGCCCTAATTTCTTTATAACCTCATTTTGGCTCTCATTTGTACATCTTCACTTTGGCAACATAATGGAATGCTGTTGGATTTCTTCCAGATTGTTGGGGCTGCGAACTGAGGACGGAAACCCTCATCGTTTGGGCTGATTTCGGTGGTGAAATATCCACCCTAGTCAGATTGTGAATGATTCCACAGTAGGGATCATATAGAGCTTAATAGAGTTCAACTTTCAGGGGATTTTGGTGATTGAAAAATGAAGATTTTCCAGTTCTTTTGAGAAGTTTTTGGTGTGGTTTGTTTAGCTTTCAATTTGGTGTGATTTTATGAAGGTTTTGGTGTGTTTTGTTGTACCTAAACCACTTTTTTTACTTCATTAAGGCATTTTTCTTAAAATAGTTTAAACCTTGTAAAAATGTCATCAGAATTCAGTTTTTGGGAAAATCAAGTATGGGATTTTAGTCAGTTTGATGTCAAGAAGATACTAGCAAAATTTGAAAAAATTGAAAATTAGGGTTTCTGGACCCATATTTTTAGGTAAAAAACCCTAAAAATTGAAACTTGTCAGAATTGACTAAAAATTGTTTTGATTGGCTTATTTCACTTCACGATCACAATGGTGAAGTCAGTTTCAATTAAAATTCAGTTTAATTCTAGTGGGTAGTTTTCACTTTTTCAAGTGGAAAGTTAAGACCTTCGAGATCGTCAATGGCAGATGGCCAGAGACCAGGTGTTGAAATCTAAGCTTAAAACGCTCCAATGAAGTTTCTATGGCAAGATATGCTCAAAATGATGCTTTGTCTCAGAGGGGATTTTTCGTCAAGGTGAAAATCATCAAAAAATTTCTCTCTGGAGCAAAAGAGCCTTTGGAGGCCAGGGGCACCCTAGATTTTAGATGCCTAGATCAACTTTCTGAGATTTGTTGCTTCCAAGAAGACTTCTCTGGAATACTAACAGCTTCATGATGCGCCTACCAACCAGCCTGAAAGATCTGTCTAGCACTTGAAACTAAAGATTGAACGGGAAATAAGGGAGATGAAAATTTGACTAACACTGGAGCAAAAAGTGTGCCTCCTAGCCAGGGGCGCCCATCTTTTTGAGATACCAGATGAAAGTTTCTAACCAAATGATACCCAGGATGTTTGTCTCAGACTTGATCAGGCTTTGCAACGAATCCGATAGTGGGTTAATCTGAGTTGCTGAACTGTTGGAATCAGGAGTCAAACATGAGGTTTAATTATGATCAAAATGTCAAAAAAAGCAAAAGTGCCCCTAGAGGCCAAGGGCGCCTAAGGTTTTCAAGCCTCAAAACCAGTTATTTGGGTGATCTCAGATACTCATCCTAACCGTGACGCCTCTAGCTTTCTATTGCATACCTCAGCCAAGTCAAAGGACTTCTCAGCAGCCTACAGCCGAGGATTAAGTGTGGATTTAGCCAGTGTGAAAAATGGCTCTCTGGGAGAAAAAGCGCCCCTGGAGGCCAGGGGCACCCATGATTTTTAGCTAGCTGATGATGTTTTTGGGAAAAGTGCTCTCCAAGAGCTCATGTTTAGAATTGAGCCAGCTCCACAATGAGCCTGCCAGCCAACTCTGAATTTTTTCCAATTGCCCGAGAACGCAAAATGAAGGTCAAAATCACCTTCAAAATGATGAAAATGCATGAAAATTGATTAAGTCTGAAGTAGAAAAGCACCCCTAGAGGCCAGGGGCACCCTGAATTTTGAAGCCTCAGATGTCAGAATTAAGGTTTGCTACCTCAAGGAGCTCCTTGTTAGATTTGATCCTACTCTTCAATGAAATTGTCAGCCAGTCTTCTGGATATATCAGTCAATCAGAATCAATGATCAAACATAGGCTCCGATGATATTTGCAAATGAAATTTTCAAGAAAATTTCTAAGTCTAGAGTAAAGGTGCCTAAAGTCAAAGTTTGACTTTTTGAACTCAAGTGCATGGGCCGTCCCAAAATGGTGGAGTTTGTTAATTGAATTTAAATAATATTAAATCTTCAGTTGCACTTTTCAAGTTGACTTCAACTAGACTTAATTTTTGCTTGCAAATGGCGAATTTATTTTTGCCTATAAAGTTAACTGAAGTGCATGGAGGTGGCGCCCTATTCAGGGTTTATTTTTCATACAATTAACTAAGTTTGAGGTCCAATCAAAAGGTGGCGCCTAAATTTAGGAATTGCATGCATTTGTGATGCCTTAAGACATGAATTTATTTATTAAGGCATTTAGGTGTCCATTATTCTCATCACAGATGGAAGCAAACACATATTTTCTCGAGCAATCAAAGATCTGAAAGCACTACGGGTGATATTTTTCAGTGTTCTTTGTAGTGCCAAGTCCAGATTGTTCAGAGGATTTATTTTTCAGACTTCATTTTTTGAGTACATGCAAACTTCATCAAACCTCAGTCAAGGAGAAGGCGTGATTTTTCAAAGGTAGAATAATAACCTCTATTTTCTATCTCTAAAATTCTTCTATCCTTGTCTTAGGTTTTCTCTCGCATGTCAAAGTAAACGACAAAATTTTCAGGATCTGGTCATCTGGGTTCACTTGTTTCAACGTCAACAGCAAAACACATGTTTCTGAATTTTTTGAGAAAATTGCCCCGTTCACATTTTGAAGTATTGTGCTTTTTTTTGAAGATTCTTTTGCATGCGGGCTAAGAACTCATTTTTTCCAAAATCGAATCATCTAGGTTTGTTCAGCTCATTGGCGCCTACAAAACCCATGTGCCAAAATTTTTTGAGAAAATTGCCCTGCTACTCCTTTTTGAAGTACTGCGCTTTTTTCCGAAGATTCTTTTGCATGGTTGTGAAAAAGTCAATTTTTGAGAAAACGGAGAAACTGGGTTTGATCAGCTCTCAAGTGGCTACAAAACCCATATGTCAGAATTTTTCGTTAGAAAAAGCTTCTGAAATACTGTTGCCCTTGCTGCTTTTTTCCAAAAAATCTTTGCATGCCAAGTGAAAAGGCATTTTTTCGAATTTCTAACGTTGTGGGTTTGCTTAGAATCATTTTCTCTACAAAACCCACGTCTCGGAATTTTTCGTAAAAATTGCCCCTCGCCAGGCTATTTTTTAGCCTCGCCAAAAGCTTTTTTAGCTTTTCGGAAAAGTTGTCAGAATATAGCCGCCGTGTTCACAGTCAACAGGCGAGTTTTTCAAAATGCAGTTCACTCACAATGAATTCAAGACCAAATTGGTCTTAATTCATGATTTCATTAGAATGACTGACACAAATTTGCATCAAGCGCATCTAGAGGGTTGATTCAAACAATTTGGTAGGTGTAGACACTCAAATTCCACATGATTTCATACCTTGTATAGCTGATAGCCTTTCGAGGCCAGTTTAGAGAGTTGAATATCGTTGGAATTCTGCATGCGCAGCGGATTCATGTGCATTTCTCACAACTAGAGTGTTCGCAGTTAAACTTCGCGGTTTCATCATGCAACACTCTTCCATTAAGAATCATGAAAAACGTAAAAAGCATCAAAAGCATCAAAAGCGTTAGAAGCGTAAAGCTGCAGAAGAAATAGAGGCCATCACTCTAGTTATAGAGCCGCCAGAGTTACCAATCAATGAACTGCCAGTTGAAGTATGCAAATATTTCTAGGATTGCTCAAGTTGCTGACAAGCAGTAAAATGACAGTTGAGATATGTGACGACCTCCAAATGATGAGGCAGTTAACAACTTCTTGGAGGAGTCGATTGCTCATGATCACAGCTAGTGGACAGGACGTCCCACCTCTTCAAGATAGACATTTGACACAGCAGTTAACTTGATGCCTCTTTCCAAGTTAACTCGTTGTCCTACATTTGTGCACGTCTATTTTGGAGTCATCTATGTGGAGCTTTCAGTTAGGTTTTAGTTAACTAATGTTAGTTATCAATTGACTCTCATATCAATAAAGACTCGCATGTTGCAGAGTCCAATTAGTTTAGTTTAGAATTAGTTAAATGAGGTAGTTTTTCCAGTTAACTGTTAGGTTACATACAGTTAGACTTAGAGAATAAACTCTTACATGCTTGCAAGACTGATTGTAAACTCAAGGAGATTTTAGGGTTCCCTACTCCTTGAAGTTCTGTAAATAAGAGCACCCTTGCTCATTTGTAATTAACTTTTGTGCGTGATAGCATACATGCTAAGCCCAATTTGCTTGTAGTATTGCTATTCAGTATCTGTTCAAGAACTTTTATTGTGATAATAAGTTGTTGAGCCGCCTTGCCTGAATTTTATTATTCTATATTTGTTCACTTAGTTAAATATAATTGTTGGTTTGATCGTTCATTGTGTGTGTGTCTCATTTATACAATTTGTTGTCCCAGTTATTATTCTTGTTGTGATTAATAAGCATTGTTTCATATCTACACCTTGGATAGGAGTCCCTCCTCCTTGGGAATTTAGAAGTAAAGCTTGTCGTGTGATGTTGTGATTAATAATCATTGTTTCATATCTACACCTCGGATAGGAGTCCCTCCTCCTTGGGAATTTAGAGGCGGAGATTATCGTTTAAGTGTTGTTGCCAATAACCTTTCTTTCAGCTTACACCTCGGATAGGTGTCCCACCTCCTTGGAAATCCTAACTTAAAGATTATCGTATATCATTCCCTGCTCCTAAGTCCTCATGCTCTGTTTCTCTTGAGGAAATAGGATAGATTAAGCATTAAGCTAGTTGTAGTTAAGATCTGCAAAACCATAGAAAAACCTTAGCTGCAACGTATTAGGTTTTCTTAACCTTGTGTCTCTTCCAGCTGAGTCAAAAAGATAGGATTTAGAACATTTACTTTTTCACGCATATCAGCAAAATAGGGAGATTCCCCTCCTAATTTGAAGAGTAGTCATTACGCATTGTGCATAGCTGTCCGTTGCCAATACGCACTCCAGAGGTGCGTATTGTAACGCCAACATGTTTCAAATCATTTTTTGGGCAATACTTTTTTGAACTTGAACCCATGTTTTTTCTCATAGCTCTATGATGGCTCGAGGAAACGAAATGGGTATTGAATCTTTGGATGGCTCTTCCCAAGGCGATTCTTTCAAGTACTAGATTGTCTTTTTTGATTGAGTTTGGAATTTATTAGAGTAGATTGAACTTTTCAAGGGGGATGCCATGTTGCTACTAAAAACTTCAGTTTGTGACCTGCAAAGGTAAAGGCGCCTGTTGTTGTGTATTGAGGTCCATTTGCTAAGCGTTGGATGTTTGAAAACAAGGAGTTTTGAGCCAAAAAATATTGTTGCAATTCAATGTACTTTGGAAGCTTAAACTCAACCTTATGCTACTTTGCCCAGGTCTGAAAATTGCTATCTATTTCTGATATTTGTCTGGTAAATCTTAACTTAATGATAATGAAATCAAAATGTTAATGAAGGCAGAAATCTCTCTTTCTTGCAAGTTATCTAGTTGTTTCTCTTTGAAATCTGTTATGTATATCTTGGCATGTTGCAAACTTG
Source organism: Sequoia sempervirens (assembly GCA_007258455.2). Taxonomy (NCBI): domain Eukaryota; kingdom Viridiplantae; phylum Streptophyta; class Pinopsida; order Cupressales; family Cupressaceae; genus Sequoia; species Sequoia sempervirens. The sequence continues at coordinate 116,684,944 of VDFB02358134.1, read as the reverse complement.
GGGTTTCTTTTGTGGATTCAGGAGTTTGCATGTTGGAGTTTTGCAGTTTGGTTTTTGGATTCTTTTTGTGTTTTCAAAGAGCTTTGCAGTGGTATGACATGCATCTGCATCAGGCAAATTTTTTGGACTTACTATTTTTAGTAAGTTACAATGGCTGCTCAGTTTGTGGTTAAAATGCATTTGAAGTCGCTTACTATTTTTAGCAATATGCTATTTATAGTGTTATTTTTAACAGTGCTATTTCTGGCAATGGTGGCAGTTGCGGTGGTTGGCATCTTTTTATTTATAGTAGTGGCCAGTTTATGATGTCTATTATCTTCAGTTGGTCACAGTACTCTTCAGTGATCTTCAGTTTTGCTCAATTTGGCGTTTGGTGTACACTTACTATTTTTAGCAGTGTTATTTATAGTTTTGGGGAGTTGGTCCCAGGCCAGTATGTACGCAACAGTATTATTTCTCATATGGTTTGGAGAGCCTAAGGTTGAAGTATTGATAATTGTTTTATTTAGTCACTTAAGTTGTTTTATAAAGTTATTTTATAAACTTAAGTTGAGGGGGTGAGAGGTCATTCGAAAAGTACCTTGGCCTAGGCGTACAACTTAAAGTTGTTTTTAAAAGGTTTATTTGATATTGTACTCCTCATGTGTGGGACACCTAAGGGAAGATAATTTAAAATGGTCTAAATTTTCTAAAGCTCAAGGAAGGGCGTGGGTTTTAGGAGGGAATGGAGAAACCTTTCAAGTCCAATCGCCCTAATTTCTTTATAATCTCATTTTGGCTCTCATTTGCACATCTCCATTTTGGCAACATAATAGAATGTTGATGGATTTCTTCCAAATTGCTTGGGCTGCGAACTGAGGACGGAAACCCTCGTCATTTGGGCTGATTTTGGTGGTGAAATATCCACCCTAATCAGATTGTGAGTGATTCCACAGCAGGGATCATATAGAACTTAGCAAAGTTCAGTTTTAGGGGATTTTGGTGATTGAAAATGAAGATTTTCCAGTTCTTTTGAGGATTTTTTGGTGTGGTTTGTTTAGCTTTCAGTTTAGTGTGATTTTATGAAGGTTTTGGTGTGTTTCAAATCATTTTTTGGGCAATACTTTCCTGGACCTGAACATGAATATTTACTCATAATTCTATAATGGTCAAGTTTCTCCACATGGGTATTGGTTTATCTGATTGCACTCCTCAGGGCGCCACTATTAAGCTTTGGTTTGCATTTTATTAAGGAGTTTGGGATTTTTAAGGGAAGATCGCCCTCTTGCAGCCAGCGCCTCATTTTGTGTGTTCATCCAAGTCTGGTTGGCCTTTTCTGAGAAGGAGTTTCCGTCATTTGGAAGTTGGTTGAAGGACGCCTCAGCTCAAGCTAGCGTCGAACCTGTTGAGTCATTCCTTGAGTGATGGACGTGCCCTTTGAAGAAGATATCATCTGCTGTTAAGGAGCTTAAAATCAGGTCTGAAAGTCATTTATCTGGGCATTGTAATGAATGTGAATGACTGTAACATTTCCGTTATTAAATCAGTTAATTAAGAGTTCTGAAAGTGTTCTTTTCAAAGCATATTTCTCTCCATTTTATGCTCTTTTTTTTATGTACTTCATGCAATGTCAAAGAACATGAAAACCCTATGAAATACAATGCAAAACATCTGATAAACACACAGTCAGCAAATCAGCAAACTAAGGGGAAACAAAAATAATAATATTTGGGATCTTATATTACACAAGGGCATCCTTTGCCCAAGGACTACCTACATACCCACTTCCAAACAAGATCGAAGTCCCATGTAGCTCTCTTCACAATAGTCTCGTATATTCTCTCATATACCCAAGGCTTCCTAACCACCCCAAGTAACATTATTAATGGGATTGAAATAGAAGGAATACTACATAAGAGAAACCATAGAAAAGATTGAAACCAAATAGTGTAACAAACCACCATTTACCAAAATCTAATCTAAAACAAAGCCCTAGCTCAGAATTTTATTGACTACTATTTCATATCCTAACAAAGTTCTTTTAAGTGATTCCCATCAATCAAGAATTCCTAAGAGTAGGTAGGGGAACCCAACTAAGTTCATACTATAGCAAACCATAATAAATAACATCCACCTAGGACACCAAGATCTCAGTTAAACATCAGCCCAATATTATTCATAAATCTCCATGAACATTGCATAATCCATTACAAGCTCATCACATTAACATAGTTCCTAGGCTAATTACTTATCCACAAGAAATTCACTTTGTCTTCACCAACATATTGTGACCATTGTCACAAATACTCACGTGTTTACAAAACTGAAGTAATCACTAGTTCAAGTCTTTGCACAAAACTATTAGGATAAGTCTCGCATTGTTTCTCATAGTGACCCTTTGTTGGACAGGAAACACCAATGTCAATACCCACTTCTTCAGTCAATAGCTTCCCTCTCTATGTCCAAACATGGCTTGCAGGCCATCTCTATGGCCACCCATCCCACTATCACTGTTGCAATCGCTATCACTACTGTTATTAGCAGCCCCATTTCCTAGATCAAGTCCCTTTTGTTTGGATTGATATCCTTCTTGCATTCACTTCTATTATCATGCACCAAAAGAAACAAGATCCACCACTTTCTTTTTCATAGGGCTGAAAGGGAAACCAAGGTTTATTTTCACCTTTTCCTTCCTACAATTGTTCATCTCTGCCAGCACACCCCTCTCCAACTAAATTCCTCTCCTTATGCTTTGATGGGCGTCCATAGCCTATTTGAAAGCTCTCCTTTTGCCATAGGCAGGGAGGATGCCGACAGAGGTTGTGGAGTCTGGCTTTTACACCTGCCAACTACATTTTTCTTAAAAGTTTCCAAACCTTTATTATTTCTAACGAAATTCTACTACCCTTGATGCTTTGATGGGCATCCATACTCTGTCCTCCCATCACTTCCAGTAGAACAGAAGAAGAGGGGTGCCATTCTTCCTTCCACAACACCCATACTTTCATCATGACTCTCTGTATCCCCCGTTATGTCCTTTTTATTTTTATTTTGTTTATTTAGTTTCCCTCTCTTGACAAGGGATGTGACACTTTTAGTCAAGCCAAGCAGAAGCTTTTGTTGATGAAGTATTTGTGAAGAAACAATATTAGAAAGTTGTCGGTACATTAGCCTTAACAATATTACAATGTTAGGAAGCTTTCTGTATGTTGCTTTTTTCTAAATATAACATTATCTTCAGTATTGTAGGAATTGTTACAGTTGCTCTACTAATCCGCTACTACATTTATTAGGTATGATTTGATTGATCTTACCCGACAAGCATTGGCGAAACTTGCTAATCAAATTTTCCTGAATGCCATGAAAGCTTTTCATGGAAATGATGTTGAGCAAGTTGGTGTCCAAGGAAAATTATTTCTAGACCTGATAAGAGATATGGACATCCTCCTGGCATCTGATGATAATTTTCTAGTTGGAACATGGTTGGAAAGTGCAAAGCAACTGGCAGAAAATCCCAAACAGAAAAAACAGGTGATGGCCACTTAGAATCTGGAAAATTTGCACATTACACAAGATTTGTCAACACTTTTTTCCCTTTTGAATAAGATAGGAAAAATTGCATAAGCTTTCAGCATTTGTTAGGATTCTTCATGAGCTACCACCCATAACTTCTTTGTTGAACATGTGCAGTATGAATGGAATGCAAGAACCCAAATAACAATGTGGTTTGATAACACTGAAACAGAACCTAGTTTGCTTCGTGATTATGGTAACTCAAATTTCTCTAGTTTTACATTTATGTGAATTTCTTTGGTGCATGTTAATGTGAAACATTGATCTCATTTTAATAGTTCTCCACCTCTAAAAGACCAGTCCAAGCTATGCTGTGCAAGATAAATCCCAAAAAAATATTGTCTGAAACCTGGCATATACTTTGTCTATTTTTTGTTTTTTTGTTGCAGGAAACAAATATTGGAGTGGACTTGTACAAGATTATTATTTACCTCGAGCAGAAATCTATTTCTACCATTTACTACAAAGTATGAGAGGCAACAAGGCATTTCCATTTGAGACATGGAGAAGAGATTGGATATCACTTACAAACAATTGGCAAGATAGTACGGATGTTTATTCAGTGAAAGCAAGAGGAAATGCTCTCAATATTTCCCGAGCATTATTCAAGAAATACTTAAAAGGATTGGGTATTGCATCTGTGGATCACTTATCAGCTTCATAATAAGTTTTTGCAGTTCAGACAATAGTATAGAACAATGAATTGTGCAAACAACTTCTATTGATTATCATGTAAAAAATTATTGTCATTACCACTGAATAGTTCACACCATATCTTTACATTAAATGCAAAGTCAACTTTAACTACTCCATTAGAATCTTTTAAGGGTTATTTAGCAACCCTTAGCTTAATTTTACATAAAATACATTTGTAAGGTTAAATTACATAAAATCGAAATTACATAAGACATGAAAAAAATCATTTTCATCAATCATAAACTAACTTGTATTTTATCTATTTTTTTGTGTGAGGTTAGAATCTTATTTAAAACTCTTAAATTTCCTTTTAGGTGGTGTATGTTTGCAAAAACATGAAAATAATCAAATATTTGTTTGGACCACAAACAAAATTCTAGGATACTGTGTAAAACAACCCTTCACAGATATGAACACATCAATATGGAATTTGAGAACTTGTGAATTGGGGGGTGTGGAGAACACTTTGAAGAAGAGACACTTGGAGGGATTTCGCGCGGGTATAGAAAATGAAAATGAGAATAGATAAATCTATTGATGATTACAATCAAAGTTGAAATCTACCTAGCTTATATACATATTTTAAGCCACCCACATCATGGCTGTAATGTCCCTATTTTTAGCACTGCACTTTTCAATGATTGATGGCTTATCCCCGAGGTGCTGTCGGCTAGTTAGAGGCAGAATTAGGGTTTCCGACTGTTTGGTGGGTTCTCTTGAAGATTCGGGGTTTTGCTTGTTGGAGTTTGGCTATTTGGATTCTGGATTCCTTCTGGGTTTTCAGAGAGCTTTGCAGAGGTATGACATGCAATTGCGTCGAGCAACCTTTCCGGACTTACTATTTTTAGTAAGTAATGACGGCTACATCTCGGAGTTTTGGATTTTGGATTGCGGATTCTTTCTGGGTTTTCAGAAAGCTTCGCAATGGTATCGCATGCACTTTGATCCAAGCAACTTTCTGAATTTACTATTTTTAGTAAATTCTATTTCTGGCAGTGGTCCTGTTGGCTTCAGTTTAGTTGGCCTCCTTTTGCAATCAGTTCAGTTGGTATGGTTGTTTTGGCCTCTTGATGCTTTCTCTAGAGAGATAAGTATTTTAATTAAAATAATGTTATATTTTAATATTATAACCCCTTGGCCTAGCTTCATGACTTTAAGTTGTTCTGAAAAAGGGGACCTCATGGGTGGATGCATCATCAGGAAATATTTTTTATATTTCTAAAGTCAATAATTGCTTAAGAGAAATTGGACGCCTACCTTTGGAGAAGTTTATGTTTTATTTTAAAGTGATTTTTATCACTAAAGAAAAGGTACGCCATCTTGAAGGAAGACTTGGTCAAGTCAAAACCCTAAAAGCATCTTGTGGAGTGGGCGCACCTTCTAGAAGCATCTGGAAGTGTCTCCTCAAAATTATAAAAGGGAGCCTTGGGTCTTCATTTGATTATCTTATGTCTTGAATATTGTTATGCTGCCGAAATGGTGCTGGAATTGCTTCGAGGAATGAATGCCTCCTAGCCTTGGCTCGACTTCGTGCTTGAGAGATAGCATCTAGTGGAGAAGTTTACTTGCTATTGAGAGGATTTTGTAGTGAGGTTTGCATTGTAGCTTGAGTTTTGCTTTGTAGTTCAATTTATTGCATTTCATATCAAAAATATGGAGTTGCTGATATCATGGCTGATCTGTAGTTTCATTCATATCTTTGAAAATAAAAATATCTTCGTTTTGGGTATTGCACAAATCTGTTCTTCATGCTAGGGCGCCCCTTTGGGCTCATTTGTAGATTTTATTGTGATGAACTTGTTTTTTAAGAGCAAAATCGCCCCTTCTTGCTTGGCCGCCCCTCTTAGAGTGCATTGGAAAGTGTGTTAAATAATTACTAGGGTTTAAGGGTGGTTTCTTGTTTGCAACTTGGTCGCCTTCTTCATAAGAGGTCATTGCATTAGATTTGAGGTCATTTGGTTGAGAGATGAGTGAGTTATGAGCATCTTTTAGGGTTTTGTGTTGATGGTCTGTCATCAGATTTGAGAGGTTGCATATTTTAGTGAAGGGTTGGTGTTAGGAAGTCATTCTAAGTTTGGTGGAAGTTACACTTACCATTGCAGCAGTTGTAGAACTTCTAATCTTTGTTATTGCAGGCACTTCCGATCATTTTGTACGCTGAATAGTAGTACTGTCAGCATTTCTAACATCTCTCTTCATGTTTCTGTAATACCCACTGAAGAAGTGGAAGAGGTTGGCATGCCGCCTATTTTACATTGTGTTGCTTTCGTATTTCTTTATATCTCCGGCATATGGTCGCCTCATTTCCATTCTGGATTGGGTAGCACATACTTGGTGTTGAATTACTTTCAATTGCAATTCTGATTTAATGTACTGACGATCCTCTTGCCATATGACAACCTCTCTCTTGTTGAGATTGAGTGCGCATTCTTGGCAATTATTTATTTGTAATTGCTAGTTTGTTTGAACTAACCCTAACGGGTGCTTTTGGCATTGTTGTGCACTTGGAAAATTTTGAAAAAATTGGCTCAGAATATTTCAGTGGTATCAGAGCCAAGATCCTGCCATCCTGTGCCCAACAAGGTTTAGTTGACAGTCGAAGGATAGAGAAAACAGTTTCTACACCAAAGAACAGAACAGAGTTCAGTTCAGTTTAGAAGTGGCAGTTAAGCATGGCTAACAAAGAAGAGATGGAACTGGAAAAGACGCTTTTTATGGCTGGGGAAAGACTTGGCAAAGAATTTCAGTCAAGGGAAGATGAAGAGAATAATCTTCAAATGTTGGAACAATGTTTGAGACAGGTGAAGCAGTCACCTTCTTATTGGATGCAGTTGGCAATGACACCTGCAGTGACCTTTTTAAAACAGCCCTATTGGTTGGGACATCCAGATGAAGAAACCAAGCTGTTGGTTTCTTCTAGCTTCATGGAGATGATGAGAATTACAGCTCCCCTGACACCCTGTGATGATGAAACCATGAAAATCCTTCTGAATATGATTGTGGAGAGTTTTCAAGACCTAGATGAAACGGGAAATAAATCATTTTCAAGAAGAGCTGCTATATTGAAGACATTTTCATAAATTAGAGTTTTCCACCTTTTAATAGATTTAGAGATGGAAGTTCAGATCTATCGTTTGTTTAATTATCTCTTCTCTTCAACTTGGAATGAGCAGGAAGAGGATGTTATTGCAGCCGTGAAGAATATTCTCGTTCTCACCGTTAATGAGGTTGATGAAATTCCACCTAGTGTCCAATCCTTCCTCTTGGACACATATGAACATGAAGAAGAGGATTCTCCTATTGCTGCTATGCTGATTAAGGAATTGTTTAATCACTGTGAGAAAAAACTGAAGCCACTTTTGGAGAAATTAGAACAAAATGTAGGAAAGATGGATTATCTTCATGATGATAGAGATGTTTCCAATGAGTCCATACCAGATCATGTTGATAGTTTGGTAAAGATGGATTATCTTCATGTTGCTGCCCCAACTTCTCGAGAAGTTCCACATGAAGAAATCAATGACATACTCCTTCATAAAGAAGATAACGATAGTGAAGTTTTCAAAACAGCAAGCATTGAAGATTCTTCAATTCACTATGGTGGTGACATTGGGTTTGAGCAGCAAACTGAGCCATTAGAGAGAAATAATTTTGATGTTATCAACTTAAGTGATTTGGGAGTTGACTTATTTAAGGAGTCATCACTTCAGGGGGAGCATGATAAGCTTTTTCCTGTTGATCATCTTAATCAACCCACTAGCATTTGGGATCCGGGTGTGTTGGCACCAAGGTATGAAAAAGAACCTCTATGGGATGAATTTCCCTTTGATCCTGATAAAGAACAAAAATCAGATTGCTTTGCAAACTATGAGGCGGCCAGTGGTGGGGAAGTTTTCTTTGAAGAAGAAGATTGTTCAACAAAGTTCCATAATGATCTCTTTGAAGTGGTTGCAGCCGCTAAAGAGGGGTTTGTTGCTACAGAAACTTTCCAAACAGCAGACAATTATAATCCATTGATCAAGTTGGATGCCGCCATAATGTTTGATCAAGGAGACAGTGATGAAGAAGAAGAGCTAGAAGACAATATGGTTCTTGAAGAAGAAAGAGTTAAAGAGGTTTACAAACACAAGTCTGATTTTTCCATTCAAGAAGCTGATTGAAAACATAGAGTCGAAGACATCATGGAGAATGATCATCTCCATGGCATTGAGTATTATCCGCATGTTGGTGGTAAAGTATCAGGATGTTGGAACAACATTGATGGCAGCAAAGACAAGGGACAAGGTTCTGATTTTCAGTTGCAGCCTATCAGAAGTTCACCATCTTCGCATTCTTATGAGTGGGAAGGTCAATTCAAGAGGTCCTTTGACAAAGAAGTGCAAGCTCTATCCTTGTTTGATCGCACACATAGCTTGGTTGAAGAGCTTTACAGGAAGGCTTAGCTTGCTGAGAAACGTAGAGGAGTGACATATGAAGTTGCTCTTCCCAATTTGCAACTTATCAGAGATTCTTTGGAGACCTTAAAGTCCGAGTACGTACACTCGATTGAAGAACGTGATCATGCCATTGAAGTTGCAAAGAAGACCATTTGTGCTTTACATGAAATGGAGAGTATGATTGATGAGCTCACTTTGGAGCTAGAAGCAACAAAGGACATGTTGGGAACAACTCAGTTGGCTCTAACGGAGGTTGAAGACCAATTTGCTGACTTCAAACTCTTCAAGGAGCAAGAGGGTTCACAAAGAGTTGAAGAAATCAAGCAAGTGATTGGAGAGCTTGATTGTCTTCAAGAGGAGTTTGATCTGAAAGCATCTCAAGAAAATCGGTTGCATGTGTCAAGCCAGGCTAAGATGAAAGGAACACCAAGTTTTGAATAACTTCTCCTTTGATTTAAGGTGATGAGGAAGATTATGACAATTTCTCTATGAGATGGAAGATGAAACGAGAATGAGACTCAGTACGGTTTCCAAAGTATTACGTTTGATATCACCTGTGAGGAAGTGCCACGCCTATTGATTAGTAATGAATGCAGTATGGGCTCATGGGGAAGATTCCACATGGGAAGTGTTGATTCGAGGAGATTTCCACATTTTCGGCATCAAGATGTTGATGCAACAAGTCTTGGTAGCTGTTGGTAACTTCATTACAGCAGCAAGGAGTGAAGATTTCAGACCTACTATCCAGAAGGCATGGAAGGAAAGTGGACCAAAACTTGGTGGTTGCATACTTGATAATCCCTCCCTTGGGTGGAGTGAGGTTTTGGTTCATACTAGTCATTTTTGGGAGTTGAATTTGAAGCCACTCTATGTTTCATACTTCAATGTTGCTGAAGCTTTCATGGTTAAGCTTCAAGGATTCACTGGATGGTACATCAGTTTTAAGAGAATGCACCTGATTTTCACTAGCACTTGGGAGTGCGTTGAGATTTCTTTTCAAAATGTTGAAAATCATTTTCAGTTGGGTATCCATGCTTGGGATTCTCAACATAGGTTGATGGAGCTTATTGCATATGGAAAGGACTTTTGGAGGGATAAGGATCAAATTTCCAATTTTGTTGGTATTGTTCCCTTCTTTTCCAACCACTTGATGGTTCCGTTTGTTCATCAACAATGGATTGGAGAGAAATTTTGAGTATGGGTTGGAGAGATGAACAACGGGTTGCCTTGGGAATGACTCTCGCCAAGACAAGGGCAGATTTTGAGACACGAGCTTGCTGGTTGGAGGAAGACCAGCCACCTTACATGTGGAGTTACTTTCATTCAGAAGAGTGGGTTCTTCACTTTCGGTCTAAGAGGTGGTAGTTTTCAGTTGGAGGTTGCTCTAGTGTATTTTCCGGCCACTTTGGAGGTGTTATCTTGCAACTCAATGCTCATCTCATATACTCACTTGGAAATTCCATTGGTGCTGCTGTTTTTCCTTGTGTGAAGTACTAAAATCAGATTGCACTTCGCTGACTTTAGCCTTGAACAGCAGAGATTATTTGTTCCTTCACACTTACCCTATTCTCGGAGTTCACCTTATGGAGGTTTGTGAAGCAAATCTTGATAGTTTCTTTACTATACTGGTTCGGGACAGCGAACTTCCACATGCTTTGGCTTTTCATTCTGAGACTTTTGGAGTTGGAACTGTAAGAGTGATTAGAAGTCTTCTTGGTGGTGTCAGTATAATTCAGTTGATTCATAGTAGCTCCATGAGGAGACATGAGTATGAGTTTGTTGAGCTCTTGCAAAGGATTGCTTTCCTCTTTGCAAGAAGATTTGAAGATGTCACATTTGCCATCAGGGCTTCGTTTGTTACCATGTGGAGGTATGCTGAGGAGATTGATTTTGAGTTGAGTAGCCTATCTTTCTTCTTGTTTAGAATTGTGGTTTATAAAGTGGTATGGTTGCCACCGCGGACTCTCGGGCATCCCGGATATGAGACGCTGTATGATATTGATCTCTACCCTTAAGATCTTCATTGAGTATCATGGATGGCAAATACTTTGAAGCCAGCGCGAAGTTAGTGTTGCATTACATGATGTTTTCACCGATGTGATCGTAGTGGTGCAAGACGAAGATGGTGGGTCTTTCCTAAGACAGACTTGGGAACCGAATCATACTCTACTTTGGTATGGACCAATCTTAATTTTCCGAGTTGTGGTGGTATTGCTAGAGGACAAGCAATTTGGGAAGGGCTAATCGTATCGTCCCCTATTTTAGCACCGCACTTTTCAATGATCGATGGCTTATCCTCGAGGTGTTGTCACCAGTCGAGGCGTAATTAGGTTTCCTATTGTTTTGGTGGGTTCTCTTGAAGATCTGTGGTTTGCTTGTTGAGTTTGGCCGTTTGACACCGGATTCTTCTGGTTTTCAGAGCTGCGCAGGTATGACATGCAACTGCGTCGAGCAACCTTTCCGAAATTACTATTTTTAGTAAGTAATGACGGCTACATCTCGGAGTTTTGGATTGCGGATTGCGGATTCTTTCTGGGTTTTCAGAAAGCTTCACAATGGTATCGCATGCATTTTGATCCGAGCAACTTTCCGAATTTACTATTTTTAGTAAATTCTATTTCTGGCAGTGGTCCTGTTGGCTTCAGTTCAGTTGGCCTCCTTTTGCAGTTAGTTCAGTTGGTATGGTTGTTTTGGCCTCTTGATGCTTTTTTTGGAGAGATAAGTATTTTAATTAAAATAATGTTATATTTTAATATTATAACCCCTTGGCCTAGCTTCAAGACTTTAAGTTGTTCTGAAAAAGGGGACCTCATGGGTGGACGCATCATCAAGAAATATTTTTATATTTCTAAAGTCAATAATTGCTTAAGAGAAATTGGACGCCTACCTTTGGAGAAGTTTATGTTTTATTTTAAAGTGATTTTTATCACTAAAGAAAAGGTACGCCATCTTGAAGGAAGACTTGGTCAAGTCAAAACCCTAAAAGCATCTGGAAGTGTCTTCTCAAAATTATAAAAGGGAGCTTTGGGTCTTCATTTCATTATCTTCTGACTTGAATATTGTTATGTCGTCAAATGTAGCCGGAATTGCTCGAGGGAATGAATGCTTCCTAGCCTCATTCTACTGTGCTTCGAGACAGAAAAGCATCTAGTGAGAAGTTTACTTGCCGTTGAGAGGATTTTGTAGTGAGGTTTGCATTGTAGCTTGAGTTTTGCTTTGTAGTTCAGTTTATTGCATTTTATGACATTTTCTGGAGTTGCTGATAACAGGGCTGAATCCGTAGTTTCATTCATATCTTTGAAAATAAAATATCTTCGCTTTTGGGTATTGTACAACTGTTTTCATGCTATAGGGCGCCTTTGGGCTCATTTGTAGATTTTATTGTGATGAACTTGTTTTTAAGAGCAAAATCGCCTCTTCTTGCTTCTGGCCGCCTCTTAGAGTGCATTGGAAAGCGTGGTTAAATAATTACTAGGGTTTAAGGGTGGTTTCTTGTTTGCAACTTCTGTCGCCATAAGAGGTCATTGCATGAGATTTGAGGTCATTTGCTGGAGATGAGCAGTTGGTGAGCATCTTTAGGGTTCTCATGTGTTGATGGTCTGTCATCGATTTGAGAGGTTGCATATTTTAGTGAAGGGTTGGTGTCAGGAAGTCATTCTAAGCTTGGTGGAAGTTACACTTACCATTGCAGCAGTTGTAGAACTTCTAATCTTTGTTATTGCAGGCACTTCCGATCATTTTGTAAGCTGAATAGTAGTACTGTCAGCATTTCTAATATCTCTCTTCATGTTTCTGTAATACCCACTAAAGAAGTGGAAGAGGCTGGCTTGCCGCCTATTTTACATTGTGTTGCTTTCGTATTTCTTTATATCTCCGGCATATGGTCGCCTCATTTCCATTCTGGATTGGGTAGCACATACTTGGTGTTGAGTTACTTTCAGTTGCAATTCTGATTTAATGTACTGACGATCCTCTTGCCATATGACAGCCTCTCTCTTGTTGAGATTGAGTGTGCATTCTTGGCAATGAGTTATTTGTAACTGCTGGTTTGTTTGAACTAACCCTAACGGGTGCTTTGGCATTGTTGTGCACTTGGAAAAATTTGAAAAAATTGGCTCGGAATATTTCAGTGGCATTGTTGGATTGTGGATGAGGTCCACTCTTACATGAAAGAAAGAACCCTCCTTCGAGCATCTTCGGTGTTGAACTTGAGTCAGTGAACAAGCACTCAAGTTGCACCCATTGACTGGTTACAAACAAAAGAAATTGAAAATGAATTTAATACAGGTTAATCTTAAACATAAATGTTAGGTGCCTAAGGTGATGTGATGATAGATAGATATATAGAGATTTCAATGTCCACAAGACTAAAATTGTCTATAGGACCCCAAGAATAAAAATCATAACTAAAGAAGTGAGACATTGCTAAGAAAAAAAAGGTTCATGTATTATTTTGCCCTAGTTTGAATTGCTGCTATTATTTTGCCTTTGACAGTTCATTCTGCTGCTATAGATTTTGATTAGAAGATCTCCAATTTTCAACATTTTTTTCTTTGAATATGGTAGACATAGGCATCCCTCGTAGATTGTCTAGGTAGCTAGCTCAAATGTCATGTGCTTATCATTCCATGATATAGTGTCATTTTGTCTCTACCATGCCCAATGTGTAGAAAAGACATTGTCTCTTCCCACCTTTCTTTTGGGATCTTCCACCTACTTGTCTTGCATTTAAGTTGGTGCCATCTAATCCTCAATTGGGCCATGAACATGTTCATTTTTCATTTTAGCCTCTATGTAATTTTTTTGGTCATGCTCACAAGTGGAGTTAAAACTTGGTCATGTAGTATTGGTTTTTTCCTCTTGAGTTGTTTTGGTTAAATACTTAGTTTAGACTTTTCCCACGTGATTTTTAGTCTCTTAATTGATGGTTGAGCATTCCTATGGATTGATAACCAACTTATTTATTCATGGTTTATTTTGTTTCATCCATGTCCTCTTTCTTTCAATCAAATCCTCTCAATATTGCATTTGGCCACCTATTTCTCTATTTTCTTTATATAGCCTAGGAGATGTATCAAATTTGTTGCTCCAATGAAAAAAAAAGTACCTATTTTTGCTAGGAGTATTTTGTATGGGACATACACTTTAATCTTGAAGTTGCTTGTAATTAAACATTTTTGAGTTATCTCAATTAGTCTCCACTTTAGACTTGATGTACCATCCATCCACCCAAACTTCACACTCATAGAGCACCACTATTATTATTAGCAACCCAAACAATACCCTAGTGGTTGTCTAGTCCACAAATCAACTTCTTTGCACTTGTTTTGAAGAGAGTACATGTAATGTCCCCTTTTTTTTTCAGGATATGTATCCTTGCAATGGTTAGCCTACTATCTGGTCCTTGTAGACTAATGGGATGTTAAAGGGGACCTTTTAAGGGTGTTCAATGGTTCTTCAGCAAGCTTGGTTATCCATTTTAGTGTATACAGCTCAGTGACTCGATATGTTTATTAGTAGGCCTTCCGAAGGCAGTCTTGGAGCACAGTGTTCATGCTTACTATTTATAGTAAGTTACAATAGGATCAGTGGTCACCATGCCAACAGTGGGAAATTGTGTTTGGATCACTCTCAAGGGTTACTGTCAGATTATTATTGAGAGTTGGCAATTTAATTAAGTTATTAAAGTCAAATTACTTTAATAATATTATTATTAAAGTGACTTTATAATTTAATGTTATAAAGTGACTATAATTTGGTGTTATAAGGGAAATAAAGTGACTTTTAATAAAGTATTATTATTTTAATAATAATTTATGAAATATTTTATTAAAAGGTAATATTTTAATATTATTTCGAAAAACCTAATTGCAAAAGTGGGCGTTGGAAATTGGGACAAGAATGAAAAGGGCTAAAGAGATCATTTTTGGCAATCATTATTTATTTTTTTCTTGAAACTTGTGCAAATTGGAGAAAATGAGCAAGGGTTTGCTGGTTTTGAAGATTCAAGCTTTTTGAGGCCAAAATCCCTCAGAGAGAACAATGTTTGCATGTGTAGAAGATCACCTAAGGGCATTCTGAGAGATAATCTCATACAGAGTTTATTACAAAGCTTCATCAATTTCCTAGAGATCATCATTCGGGGTTTTAATAGAGTTTTCAAAGGTTATTATTGGGTTTCATTAAATTTCATAAGATTGACTGAAAATAGACATTTAGGGGAGAATCATACAGGGTTTTGGAGATTGTTGATCAAACACTTTTAGATTTGCATTATTGCATATTATGTAATTCAGGTATGATTCTAAAGCAATTTTTAAGCCATAATCAAATATGAGTAATTTATTGCATGCATTTTTTGGAATAAATTTATTTTGCAAATATCTATATTTTTTGTATTTCCTAGCAATAACCTAGATTAGAGGGGGTTAACATAGAGGTATCAGAGAACATTATTTTCTTGCTAGCCTGAGGGGTTTTCAAAAAGAAATTTTTCAGATTGCTAGGGTTTGACAAATTTCAAGATATCTTGTCCATTATTTGTAGAGGATTTTTGGATACATAAATAAAATATTATTAAGCAGTGAAATCTAGGGTTTGTTGTTTCTCACGCTAATGGCTTGTAATTGAATCATTGAAAAGCCACAAAAAAGTAGATAGTGCAATCAGGGCCCGGATTATTAGTAGTCTTTTTGGAGCTGTACAACAAGAAGTCTGACAAGGAGGATGTGTACCCTTGAAAGGTCAAGGGAAAATTAAAGTTTAAAAGTTGTTTTTCCTATATTTTCCATCGTACCATCCTCAAAGGGAATCGCATGGTTTGATAGATAAAAGACAAACCAAGAATTGTGATTTTATCCGCCTGGCTGAATACAAGACAAATCGATGGGATAAATGGAGAAAAAATAGAGCATCAACCTTCTTAAGGGATGAAGTTCCTATGAGACGTGAGTCTCTTATTTTATTTCATAATTGTCGTACACTACAAGAAGATAATTGAATCAAAGGGAATTAGACAAATTAATCGGGAGTTGGCTATGTGTTTTTCTAAGGGTCGAGTTGAGATTAGAGTTGCGATTTGCAAGTAGGAATCCGACCAACCTTAAGTTTGCAGAAAAGACAAGCTAGAGGTAGTCGAAAAAGACAAAATCAGGTGTATCATTCCAGTCAAAGGGAGTCACTTCAATAGTATTAATCTTTGGGGAATTATCAGGATTATTTGCACAAGACAAACTAGGCATCCTATGTGGATCTCAGTATGCAGATAAAATAGAACAACGAGAGAAAAATTTATACAAAGCCATGAAGGGAAAAATAGCGTTGAAGGGGTTTTCAAAGAGGGTCAAGTCCTGCTTGTGTGACTACTTCTCATTATTAGCTGCCAATCAATGAATATCTGCTCGAAACATTAGAAATAATTAATAATAGCCATGTGATATTTATAAACTCGAGAGAATACAAGGTAAAGAGAATCACTTATTATTTGTTACATCCCTCTATTAATTTGCAAAGGGTCAATAAAGGAAACCCAATATGGATGGAAAGTATGCTACTGATTGGGAATCTCTAAGAAGCGATTAAGGAGGATTATGAATTCATTTCTAGGAGGCTTGAATTTCCAATATTTTGCTACAGACTTGACACACAATTTTGAACTTGCCAAAATTAAAGTTGCTACAATTTAAGAGCAAATTTGGGTGGCATTAAGGGAGGTCCAGTCATTTCAAAGATGAGACTGTGAATTGTTGAAGTTTATTCACCTGTAGAAGATATTACCAGGGTGATAATTCAAAATACATAGACTTTGGAGAAATAATGATCAAAGGAAAAGATCATCGAGTTGATAAGGGAATTCAGTTTGATGCATGATCATAGTCTCTATTGGTTGTTTTCCAGCCGCCCAAGCTAAAGGTTTTGAACTATCATCTAAGCATCTTCCATACATTCATTTATCATATGCTCCATATTCAACTGACTATGAAAGTTAGCTTTCATTTTTGAAGCTAAGGCTACCTACAGTAGTTAAGTGCTTAACATATTGGGGAATAGTCGCATTAGAAGAGCTTCTAATTTTCCTTGGTCTCAAGTCAGAGTAAATGTGCCTTAATTTCCTATAAAGGTGTATGAGTTGTATAAGTTTGAAATAAGTATTTATGCTCTTGAAACATCTAGTGTTAATTTATATAAAACTCTGTCGTGATAGCTTTTCAGTTGTGTGGATATATATATATGTAGTATTTTTTAATGTGTTTGAATGAGTGGTATTTTGTAACCAGTTGGCTATGTATCCAAAGCATATTGAAGTCTCAATAGAAATTTGCAAACATTAGATTTTTCATTGCATATTTAGAAGCTAAAACATTCATATCCACACCGTGCAAATCAGTTTGACAAATAGCATTGTCAAACTTGAGAAGGAAATTGAAAATATCGTCAAATAGGGTAGGACACTCATTGATCAGCTTTAGGGTAAAAGATAGCTATATATAAATCCATGTTTGAGTTGATGCAAGGTGTGTACATGCTAATGAAGGACGTTAATATTAAAAGGGAATGTTTAAGGATGGTTGCAAAGCTAAAACTTTTGGATAAAGAAGAAAAAGCCTTGGTTTGTGAAACAAGTAAAATAAAAAACCAAACATCTATTGCAGCCAAATCTGAGGAGCAACTTGTAACTAGAAGTGAATTTTTTAGTCATAAGAAAGATGTTGCAGCAGACAACGAGGTTAGTTTCCAATGTGATACACTTCATGGATCAACACCTATTGATGGGCATATTGAGATTGATTGTGTTAAAGCCCGTGAATCAGTTGATAGTGATAATTTTACATTCCCTTCCAGTGATGATGTTATAGGTAAAGGTTACACAAGTCTCCTAGACTCCTAGTGGGCAATTTGGAGATTCTGATTGATAAATCTTGTGAATAATTGGATCCTTATGATGATTTGAAGTGTGATTCTAACACTATCCCATTTCTTCTACATGAAGAAAAATGAAATCATCTAGTGAAACAATTAAGTGGGATGATGATGATGACATTGTCTTTGGAACTAATGTTTCCCTAGTTCCAAATCAACAATTTTGCAAAGAGGTTATCATAGAAGAATATTTTGGGGAGGTACTTCAAGAGCATGAACTCTTGAGATTGGAGGAGTATGATCTTGTCAATTCCCCCAAAAATTCAAAAAGTGGTAATTTATATTAGCAAGAAGATAGTTTACAATTTGCTAATAATCCATTGTTTGAGGTTGATGCTGATTTGTTTTATGATAATCCACTCTTTGAGTTGGATAATGGTGCTCTTTCTAATCCCTATATGGAGTTTGGCAATATTGGTAGGACTTAGGATCCCAGTAGTGGATCAGGACTTTAGACAGGGCTTGTTGATGCATTCCACAATATGCATAATGTGTAGTATGTATACAACTTTACTTTCAACCCATTCACATTTGATTTGACAATGATGCAGAAGACATGCAAGTGTGAGATGGATGGTTGGTATGAGGTTTTTTCTTTTGTGGATGAAGGCGAAAAATCATACAGTTGTTCTGGGATGCTTCTATAAGATATTCATGTTGTTGGGATATATGATATAGGAGAACATTTTGAGTAGTTTTGCTTTCCTGGTGTAGCAAGAGCCATCAGAAGACAAGAAGGAAAAATTCCAAATTTTTCCATGTGATCTAGGTAGAGTACACCCATGGAAGGTTATGCTACTTGGAGATGATTATATTGTGTTGCTTCACCATCTTCAACTAGGTGAAGATTATATCAGAGTCGCATAGCGAAGGTCAGTAGGTGATGAGTATATTAGGCTTCTAATTGGGTTGTGAGCTTTAGGATCTACTATGCTTGGTAGTTTTCTTCTTCTTTAGACAGGGATTGACAGGGATTCCAAGCTTAGCTCTTTCTTTCTCCAATGGTTGCAATGGAGTTTTGGTAGAGCATTGTACATACTAGTTTAGGATCTTAGCATTTAGGACTAGCCTAGTTGTTTAGGTGAGGATTGCTTGGGGACAAACAATCTTGCGGAGGGCAGACTATAATGTCCCCTTTTTTCAGGATTTGTATCCTTGTAGTGGTTAGCCTACTATCTGGTCCCCATAGGCTAATGGGATGTTCAGGGGGGCCTTTTGAGGGTGTTCAGTGGTTCTTCAACGGGCTTGGGTATCCATTTCAGTGTAAACAGCTTAGTGACTCAGTATGTTTATTGGTAGGCCTTCTAAAGGCAGTTTTGGAGCATAGTGCTCATACTTAGTAATTATAGTAAATTATACCAGGATCAGTGGTTGTCATGCCAGCAATGGGAAATTGTGTTTGGATCACTCTCAAGGGTTATTGTTAGATTATTATTAAGAGTTGGAAATTTAATTAAGTTATTAAAGTCAAATTACTTTAATAATATTAATTATTAAAGTGACTTTATAATTTAATGTTATAAAGTGACTTTTAATAAAGTATTATTATTTTAATAGTACTTTATAAAATATTTTATTAAAATTCAATTATATTAAAAGGTAAAATTTTAATATTAAATTATATAAAGTGACTCCCTAAGGCAGAATGTAGACTTATGGAGACATTTTTAACGTGTTAGCTTTACCCCATACTTTGAAGCCATGGAGGGCTATAGTGAGGAGCTTAGCTATAAGTTTTCCAATGCATGGAGGGATGGTGAGGTCAAGTTGGGCGGGCTTCATTTTGCAGTGGATGTTAAGCTGATAGCCAAGGCCACAAGAATCAATTATGAAGGAAATAAAATTGATAAGGTAAGCACGGGTAACTGCCAGACCTATATTGAATTTTTTTTTAAGCCAAGGAAAATGCTCAAAGATTTCAGAATGACCACTCCAGGTTATTGCTCTTGCCTCCTTACCACAATGTTTGTTATTTTTTTATGAAATACTTTACTTTAGAGGGTTGATTCCATTCTGTGAATGGGTACCATTTCCCCATCCTAAACCACATTAGGCATATGGAAAAAATAAACCTTCATTTTTGTCCTCTTCTCGCCATTGAAATAGAGCTTGATTTATGGTGCTAAGCCACCCCTACATTAGGGTTTTATTAGAGCTATATGCAAGTATGTCCTTGCCACCACCCCGTAATTGAATGCTTTTCATAATCTGATTGAGAACAACCTGACCCCTAAAAGCTCAATCAAAATAGAGTTGTTGGAAAGCCAACCCCACTCCCCTATGAAAGAAACAAAAAATAGCATGAAACCTTCCTCTAAAGTTGTGGACCCCTCATGGACACTGCTCCTCAAAATTACCCCTAAAAATGCAACCTTGCTCCCCCCTCTTCAGTCATCAATAAGAAAAGAAAATTGTTGATAAAAGAACTTGGCTCTGATGCGACCACAATAACAATTCTAGATGCTCATGATATAAGCCCGAAAAGTGGTCGCATTACCCCTGCAGGTTGTAGGTCAACCCATCTTGCTCTGGCTACATCCAAAGGTTTGGATGCTAGAAAGAATACCAAAATTTTGGGCAACAAGAAAATGAAAGCTCCTCGAGATCTCGAGAAGAAAAAGGGAATAGGGTTGTGAGGAAAGAGAAAGATACTTCCTCAAAGGAGTATGTTCCTAAAAATTTGGGGGAAGTTGGACCTTTGGAGGAAGAGATGTTGGTGTCTGAGGATATTGAGGATTTGAGTCAAGAAAAAGAAGTTGGTAATAACCAACAAGAGGAGGAGCATGATGTGGAGGAGGAGAAAATAATGGAAAAAGGAAAAGAAAACATAAATGAAACCCCTATCAACCTGGAGGATACTAACATTAACACTGAGATCCCTTGTAATACTAACAACCAAAAAGAAAAGGAAATGGGAATTGTTAAGACAAGAATGGAAATGTTGGAAGATATGATGGAGCTACTCAAAAGAATGTTCAAAAAAGAAGAAAACTCAAATAGGTTCCAGGTTATTGAGAATGCAGTAATGAATGTTTGTAGGGCTATGGACGGTGTAATGAAAAGGGTTGTGATGGAAACTATATCAGGACAGGGAAAGATAAAAAAGAAGCGGAGAAAAAAAGAAAACAGGGATGAAGTCAATCGGTTCGAGAAGATGGAGACCAAGGATAGCCTCGAGGAAATGGTGGGAGACCTAAAGATAGCTTGGAGCCTAATTGAGGAAACTTAATCCTTTGTTTTCTATTAGGCTTTGTTTCTTAATTTCTTTTGTTCACTCATTTTTTGGTATCTTTCTTTGGTTATTTTTGGGTAATGGCTTGATAATCCTAAACTATGTTTATTTACTCTATACTATTGGTCTGAGGATTATTGACGTGTTGGGAACTTATGACAGGTTACACTTGTCTTATTTAATTTTTTGGGTTGATGATCATATGGGATGCTTAAAACTTTACTAGTTCCTGGATAGGTTTAAATATTTTGATTTTGTTGGTGTTGATTGAAATTTTTTTACTAGTTTTGGTGAGGAGATGTGTTGTTTCTATTTTTCATATCTCCTCAATTTTGTCAGTTTTTTTTGGGTGTTGCTTCCCCAAACAGTTTTGTTGTTTCTGTAAGAGATTAGGGCCCTTCCCTTGCTTAATCAATCAAAAAAAATTTAATATTATTTCCAAAAGCCTAATTGCAAAAGTGGGCATTGGAAATTTGAAGAAGAATGAAAAGGGCTAAAGAGATCATTTTTAGCAATCATTGTTTTTTTTTTCTTGAAACTTGTACAAATTAGAGAAACTGAGCAAGGGTTTGTTGGTTTTGAAGATTTGAGCTTTTTGAGGACAAAATCCCTCGTGAGGAGAATAATGTCTACAGTGTGGGAAGATCACTCAAGGACATTCTGCTGAGAGATAATTTTATAGAGTTTATTATAGAGCTTAATTGGTTTTTTGTAGATCATCATTCAGGGTTTTTATAGAGTTTTCAGAGTTATTATTGGGTTTTATTAAATCTCAAAATATTGACTGAAAATAGACATTCAGGGGAGAATCATATAGCGTTTTGGAGATTGTTGATGTTCTTTGTTGTTGATCAAACACTTTTAGATCTACATTATTGCATATTATGTAATCTGAGTATGATTCTAAATCAATTTTTAAGCCATAATCAAATCTGCATAATTTATTGCATGCATTTGTTTGGAATCAATTTATTTTGCAAATATTTATATTTTTTGTATTTCCTAGCAATAACCTGAATTAGAGAGGGTTACCATAGTATAACACTCTCCACCCACTTTAGATTCTATTTGGCATGCATGTTTCTCAAATAAGCTCTTCAATGAAATCAAGTCCTACGTGTTGATATTATGAGGCTATCTGAAGTGGGTTCCCCTCAAAAATGAATCTCATATGATTCTTATCCTTTTACTGTGAGAGGATCAAAGTTTTAGTTCTGTTGGTATTGAATTGAATCTCAACATTTATAAAAGAGCTCTAAGAATTTCAAATAATCCTTCAATCTTTGGGTTTTTGTTGCATTCAAAATAAGTTCATCTACATATAGGATTTTTATCACATAACTAGCTACTTGGACTCTTCATCACATAATCTATCTATGCATTCTTTAAAATTTTCAATATAGAGTCAAAATATAGTGGATATCCTTATTTAACCCTTATGTCAATATTAAAGCATTCTAGTAATCTTTTGATTGCTTATTTTGGCTCTAATTTGTTCATATAGCCTATGGATTTCAATCATATATTCGTTTGGAACTCCAAGTTTTTCCATTCTACCCCATAACTTGTTTTTAGGAATTGTGTCAAATGCTTTCTTGAAATAATGGAAGCAACATAAGACTTCTCCTTTGTTGTCCCATACTTTTCAATTAACTCCCTAAGTGATGAAATGATTTATTCCTAAATAATTTTGTCTAAAGCTTGCTTGCCCTTTTCCCCTTTTCCTTGTTTTTGACGTAGTAGGAAATTTTATGTTCAACCATACTTGCAAATAATTTTTCCATTAGAGGGTTCATCATAATAGTTCTATAATTTGATTGGTTATTGACCTCTCCACTTTTTAAAAAGGGGCATGACTAAGCTAGTGGTCTAATCCACATGGAAACTTTTTTTCAAGGAAAGTCATTAGAAACATATCTTATGTGAGGTGCCACAATGCCAATCCCTCATTTTAAATATTCATCTTGTAATCCATCCATATCTTGTTCTTTGCCACTTGCTAGTTTGTTCATACCTTTTAGAATATATCATGGAAAACAACTTTCTTTGTATGATGATTTATGGGGATGTGTCCCTATCTTCCATATGCTCATCTAGTTTCCAAGCATAATCTAGCCATCATATTGATGCAATTTTTTTTTTGGTTTGCTTTGTACTTGTGTGTAGCCTTTCTCAAAAAATTTAGGGTCACATTTCCCATGCCATGTCAGCTCTTTCTAAAAATTCTTTGGGTCATGTTTCCCATGCCATATCAACACTTTCTACCTTGTTCTCATCTATTCTTTTTCTTTCACCAATTACATGTGCACTTTTATTTCAATAGCTCTTTGAAATTATTCTTGTCACCTTACATTACCAATTATTTGTTGGAAAAAAATTTCTTCCTTGGGTTTAGATATTTTACACTTGTTCAATGCATCTTGGTTTGTGTTCATTGGTTTGCTACTATCAATGTGTTCCATGTGGGGCATGCATTTCCTATTTTCTACTTGTAAGTTGATTTTCAATGTTATTTTGAAAGTTTCATCATGTTTGTGCCATGCTTATAATGCTTCCTTTCCCTTGTCTTCCATTTTGATTTTCTTGGGTCTTACCCATGGTGTTGCTTAATTCCTAGTGTGTTGATTTTTATGTATATCAAATTATGATCAAATTTGAGATCAATCAATGATTCACCAATTTTTATTTATATAATCATCTATGTGAGTCTTGGGAGTAAATGATATAGTCTTAATGTATAAATTGTGCCCCTATTGTTCATTTTTGTTTCCTCAAAGTTTGGTTATTTCATGATCATTTCCCATCACTCCCTTGAAAAAATTAAATAGATATTTTTTTGAGAAAAATATATCAAAATGTATATAATTTTTAACTAAAAGAAAAATAAAATATGTAAACTTGAAAAAATAAAAATGAATGTATTACATGCAATAAGGGGTGTAATTTCGTAGTTTTGTAATGGTGCAATTAGCATAGATATGTCATTTCCCATTTATTTATTTTTTGGTCTTGATGGGAACATCTTAATGCAATAATTTATCTATAAGTGGCATACTCTCATGTTAAGCACCTTATGGCCAAATTTCTATTCACATATCTTTCACCTGTAAATGCACCAATTTTCCTGCATTCACCATCTATTCACTCATATTACACCCTTATTTGAACTTACTTCCATACATTTGTTCCCTACCTCCAAAATATCATTCTAGCCTTCTTGTTCATTTTTTCTTTTCCCAAGACTAAACCTCAAGTTGCATAGGAATGATCCCAAAATCTAAATTACTAAATTGAAAATTCAATTTCTCAACCTCTTACTAGCCATTATGAGATTACTTAACACATGTTTATGTAACATGTTGTTATGTCATTGTTTAGACATTCATTTGTACATTTAAATATCCATTTTCGACCCAAGTTTATGAAGTGGAAGTAATCTAATTGATTAAATTAAGTTGTCTAAATTAATATTTTCCAACAACTTTTATTTATTTAATTATGTTATGAGTTGAATATTGCATTAAAGCAATTTTACCTTGCGCCAAAATAAAATGAAATAAAATAAAATATTATAAAGTCACTTGTTTGGGAAAAAAGAAATTAATATTTTAAAGGGATTATAAAAGGGATGAAGGGGGTCATATTTCGTTCATTTTGGTTATTTGATATTCTCTAAAAACCACAATTGGGGAGATTGCGCAAATTTGTTCAAATACCATCGCAGGATGAAAACCCTTAGGTGAAGATTGGCTTCGGTGGTGCAAGATTCCTCCCTAATTAATTGCAAAGGTGGATCCATTCAAAGTTCACATTTGACGAAAAATGGTTTTCATCAAGCTTAATACAAATTTTTTAAATTAAAAAAAAAAATTGTTATTGTGATGTGCGCATTGGTGAAAAAACAAAAAATAAAATGCAATGTGTGCAAGGGTAGAAAGTACAACAAATACAATGTCGTCTGTGCAAAGGGAAAAGGTGATAAAATAAATAAATAAATAATATATATTATTGTTGAGATATCATCCAACCAAACCTCTTTATTCTACCCATAATAGGAGTTGTACTACTATTTGGGACCAAATAAGGGCAAGCGATGCAATATATGGAGTCAATAAAACTTCTTGAACTCCTATGTGGCCTTTAGAGGGACCCACTAAAGCTGGAGCAATCTCTATGAAGAATATCACAATTTTTTAAAGTGTTGTTCCAATGCTTATTCTTGTTGTACTTATTATTGGGTGTGTTGTTCAAATCTAACGCTTGTCGTACAAATACGAGGATCTTCAAATAAAGTTATGTTTTGTTGTGAAGATCATTTGAAAATCAAAACATACACTAGTAGAATGTAAACTGTGTGACAAAATGTTCATGTGGAAACTAGAGCAATACAATAATTTTATGGTGAAGTATTCATGGATTCTATTTTAAATTATTCAAAAAAACATACAAGATTAACAAGTAATCAACTTTCTTAAAAATAATAATAATAATCAACAAAAAGACAAAAAATGGGAATAATATCCCTCTCTACTAGTATTGTAACAATAATTAACAAAAATTTGTATTTCATTTTAATTTGTGAAAGTGGCATTTTGACTAAAATTTGATAAAATGAAACAATTAAAATTTTAATGATTCTTTACTTTCTTTTATTTAATTTCACATTGTTTTGTCCAAATTTTAATTAACATATAAAGAAAAAGGACTATTTTACTGATTTTAATTCATGCATGCAAGTTATTTCAAAACACAATAGTTCTCTCCTATTGTGGTTTGTGGGCCTAAGGTTGCTGAGAACGAGTATTATATGCGGCAGGGTGTGGTCTACAGGTTTAACGGCTTGTGGCCCTCCCTTCCTGATCTCCATGAATGGGTTTCCAGTTCCTGGAAGCCTATTGTGTAGAGAGAGATTGAGCTCTATCCCAATGCTAGGGGTTTTTTCTCTGTATCTTTTTCTTCCTCTAAGGATCATGATAGAGTGTTGGACAGGGTGTGGATTTGGGGTGATCATTCATTATTCATTCAGCCTTGGTCTCACTCTTTCAATCCTCTTACGGAGCCTTTGAACATTAGACCTATTTGGGTTCGACTGTCGAATCTCCCACTCTAGTTTTCGGAGGATTCTTGCTTTGAAGCTATTGGCAATGCCATTTGCATCTTTTTGAAGGTGGATTCAATGACTTGGGATCTTGGGCATACTACAATGGCTCGTATTTTAATCGATTTGGACATCTATTAACTTCTCCATGGTGATGTGGTTTTGATGGTGGAGGACAGACCTTGGAAGCAACTTCTGGACTACTAGGGGCTTCCTTTTTAGTGCAGGTATTGTTTCTCTATTGGTCACCTAGCCTCTGGTTGCCCTCTTGCTCGCCGCAAGGGTGCTGCTACTTGGTGGAAAAATACTCTCTCGGACCATCTCACGCTTGATCCCTCTTCAGATGTTTCTTTTGTGGTGGGCGATCCTCCATTGTCTGCCCCCTTGGTGTCAGAGCCTATCCAAGCTCATCTACTGGCCAACCCTTTTGTGTAACCTTTTGTCATCATTGTGCCATCGGTTCCTACCCCGTTTGACGCCATTGGTCCTTTGACCACTCTTGTCACCTCTTCTTCACTGTCGGCTCCCTCACTGTGTGATGGCTCCTCGTCCAGG
The DNA here is from genome assembly GCA_007258455.2 of Sequoia sempervirens. Taxonomy (NCBI): domain Eukaryota; kingdom Viridiplantae; phylum Streptophyta; class Pinopsida; order Cupressales; family Cupressaceae; genus Sequoia; species Sequoia sempervirens. The sequence goes on along the minus strand of VDFB02358134.1, from coordinate 116,658,456 downwards.
GTGGTTGTTGTGGATCTACTCTCCTTGCCTCGCTCGGTGGATTTCGTTTCGGAGCCTTCTTGGTTGGTGGTGTTGAGGAAGAAGAAGGGACTCCTCAAATCGGTTGGCTTTGCACAGCCTTGGGTTTAGGGAGTCAGTTTGGTCCCCTCGTTTGGGGTAATATAAACTTTGTTTGTTGTTCTACAGATGTCGATCAGTTGTCTCTATTTTTTTTTCTTTGGCCCTCTGGGCTCTCTGTGTAAAGGGTACAACAACCTATAAATGCTACTTAACTTATCAAAAACAATGATATTATTTTTAAGGTGGGTGCATTTTCTTGGTTGTCAATCAATAATAGGATCCTAACAAGTGAAGTCTTCGAAAAAATGGGTATTGCAAATTCATTCATGTGTGTGCTTTGTAACAAATGTGCAAAAACTTGGTCCTTCTATCTCACGTTCCACACCCCCCAATGCCTCCTGCCACCCCAACTCTGAAACCTGAGACTGATCAATCTTCTACATGAAAAAAATGAAGGAATGTAAGTGAATCTTGGTTTTTCTATACACTCGCTTGTATGTGTCTATATAATTACATATTGTTGTTGTATTTTGGCCCATTAACATGTCATATTTTGTGACCCTTGTCGCTATATAATTGGGAGCTTTTGTTCTTCGACTCTCATACTCTATATCTTATGTAAATTATTATATATTAATATAGTTCAGGCTACATACCTTTTGTTAGAAAAAATAGATTAGATTGGATAACTAGTTGAGATGTCTTCAAATCTATTTGAATATATTTCCCATGAACACAATTCACTTTTGTATTTAATATGAAAATTAAACAATGTTAGAATTTAATTTTCAATGTCATCATCAATCATGATTGTTCTTTCCTTGCAGTAATATAATTTTACTTTTTTATTATATTATAATATTGTAACTATCATTATCAATAGTGGCATGGTGTGATGGTTAAGTTGTTGTGTTGTTATTCTTGTCATCAAGGTTCAAACCCCATTGGGGTGTAATTTTTGAGAATCGATATTGGGGATAAGGTCCCCCATTTGTGACCTCATTGGTTCATAGTTCTGGTCAAAAGCGTTTACCCCTCTTAACAAAAAAATAATGTAATTGTCATTGCATTTGTGAGTTTCCCTTTAGCATTGTTATATAAATGAAGATTAATGGTTGAATTTTATTTCGAGTATGTTAATATTATAGGGAAAGTATTGATAAAATAACTTTTGTAATAATTTGGGAGCCATACATTTGTTTAGATTAACGGTTGTGATTTTCGAGATCAAATTTAAAATTTTCATCATTCCATGAATATTATCTCATTTCTCACTTACAATGAACATTAAAGTTTGAACAATTTCCCTTCCAATGTCCATGTATGTAAAACCTTTTAAACAATGAATTAAATTAATGTTAGTATTATTTTATCCTTTTATAATTTTAGGTTATAATATAAATATATTTATCCCTAATTAGACCTTAATTTTTGAGATCTTCAAATTATGAAACTTATATGATAAGATAGAAGAACTAATAGTGAACTTAAATAAATATTTATTTATTTACTTTTCATAGATGAATTTAAGATTAATTAATCGTTGTCGTGATGTAATTACCAGACTTCTCCGCATCATTTTTTAGGTGTTCATATTTTTCCCTCTTGAAGCGATGTGTCATTAATATCGCTCAAAGAAAATTTTGTGCTGGCGTCGCTAGTACTGGCCGAAGAAATTTTTCAAATGTCCTGCATGATTTTCGTGTGATTGATGGATATATGCCCCCTCAGGAGATAAATTAATGAATTTTTGATTTATTTATTTATTTTGGATTTTTTCCATTTTTTTATGATTTTCTGATGATTTAGTATAGATTCGATGAAGATTTGATGAAAAAAAAAAAAATCTCCCGATAATTGATGTAGAAAGTTGTCCTAAATAAGTTTCAATTAATCTCCCCTCCAAAAAATTAAATTAATGTCATAAAAATCCCTTTTTGAAATAACCTATAAAAGGTTAAAAAGATCCTTTTCAAAATCATTTGTAGATTGTGACTTTCGAAAGTTTGAGAGAGATTTTGTGCTACGTGGAGCAGGATGTCGATTCCCTTTCACACTCACCATTTTGAGCGTGTTCAATGACATCAGCGGTTGGCCGCGTTCGGACCTCTGGTATGTCCATAATTTTTTCTTAGTTTTCGTGCATTTTTCATTTTTAGTGTATTTTCGGTTTTTTACAAAAGAAACTTGTTTTAGCGCTTCAACATTCTGTTGTAGCGCATTTTGACTCCGTTGTAGCACTTCTAGGGTATGTGTTAGTGTTTTTCAAGTTTTAGCGCTTTAAGAGTTTATTTTAGCGTGTCTATAGTGTAGGTTGGCACTTTTCGAAGTTTAGCGCTTAGGTTAGCCGTTGTAGCGCTTCTCTAAAGTAGATTAGCGTGTCAAGAGTTTTAGTGCTTAGGATAGATTGTGTAGTGCTTTTAAGGTCTATTTTAGTGCATTTCAAGTTTTAGCGCTTTTCCAAAAAAAATTAGTGCTTTGACCTGATAAAATGGCGCTTTTGATAAAATGACGCTTTGTTTAAATGTAATAGTGCTTTATCTAATGAAATGGTGCATTTCTTTGTTTTAGCATATATAATGTCCTTGTAAGCGCATTTATATCAAAGTGTCATTTTATCAATTTTTTCTTGATGTTCTTGATTTTTGATCGTATCAATTGTTGGTGTGATATGAATGATCTATCTAATCAAATACATGATTTTTTGATCTCATGATAGGTGAGGTTTGATGTTTTGTTCTGATGATAATTAACCTCATGATAGGTGAGGAATAATTAGAATTGACATACCTCATGATAAGCGAGGTTGATTTGATGTGTTGATGATGACCTCATGATAGGTGAGGTTGATTTGATGCATTGATGATGACCTCATGATAGGTGAGGTTGATTTGATGTGTGCTCATGAGATTTGATTAGAATTCTCACCAAGAGCTGACTTAATTTGATATGGTATCTTGATGTTATTTAATGATTGACATGAATTTATTGACCTTGATTTTTGTTGTGATAATAGGAGCGATTAGGGAACCTCCAGATTCAAGAGCGTTTCCCTTGGACATTTGATCTCATTCCTAGGCTGGCACATCCTAAGACAGCCATCATCACACATTGTGGATTGTCTCCTCTTCTTTGCATGCACCATATTAGGATTAATTGGGTTTGTTGACAGCTCTAGCTAAGAGGTGGCATAGTGAGCACAACACTTTTCACCTTCCTACTAGAGAGATGACAGTCACCCCAGAGGATGTTTGGCGGATCCTTCAACTTCTGATTGTTTGAGATGTTGTCGTATATGATTCGACAGAGAAAGGTGGGACCGATGCTCTTCGTAGAGTGTTTCAGGATTATCGTATTGCAGGAGAGTGGATTCCATGGCGTGATATGGTTGATGCATATGCCACTTTTTCAACAGTACTTGTTGGTTTCATTGGTGGATTCCTTAGTCCTGATCATAGGTCTAAGGGATTTTCAGTTGGTTGGGGCCGAGTTCTGAAGAGCATGGTTGTTCATGGCACTCGATTTGCTTGGGGCATGTGTTTGCTTGTGCAGTTATATCATGATTTACATTCAGTTGTGTATCTTAGTGGTCGTAGTTTATCGGTCGGCGTTACTTTGCTTCAGGTATGGGCGTGGGAGCACATAGCTGTCACACGTCCAGTTCCAGTTGGACAAAGGCCACCTAGGAGACCTTATGTATTTTGATATTCTAGCATGTTTACCCAGTCTAAACTAGATAAGTTAGAGTATTGGAGGAGAGTGATTGATGATAGAGTTTGTGACATGGCATCCCTACCTATATTGTGATCATTGGGATGATGATGATGTTCAGCTACCATTTCTTTGTCAGTCGATGATCCTGATTGGTTGTGCTCATCTGGTTTTAGAGAGATTCTTGATCAAATGTGTCTACAGACAGTATGGGATGGTACAGGGTATGCCCCAGGGTGTCGCTCACTACGCTCGTCGGTAGTCAGATACAACAAATTGGGGGCCTTGTTTGTCATATATCACGGTAGTTCAGGAGTTTCAGGCGTTACAACCATTTGTATGGGACATTCAGCCAGATATTGTCAAGGCTCCTCTTACAACAAATTATGTTGAGTACTGTGCGTTGCATCCATTTCCATGCCTTACTATTCTAGATGAGCCTACTCCATTACGTGTAGAGGAGGATGTTCCCATTGCTCGTGGTCAGAGACAGAGGAGAGAGGATGTTGGAGGAGTTGAAGTAGAGGATGTGGATGTTGGTGGTGAGGCAGAGGTTGAGCCTTAGGTTGATGTTGGGGTAGAGGAGGATATTGAGGTGGAGGATGTGGATGTTGGTGGCGAGAGCAACGGAGATGAGAGCAGCGGAGATGAGAGTAGTGGAGATGAGGGATTCGATAGTGGAGAGGTTGCAGTTGGATCGGGCCCTGCCTTAGATTTTCCTAGTGAGACTATGCCTCGTAAGAGGTAAGCTGTGGGAGATGTTTCAGTGCGACTATGGCTAGCAGATCTTCAGGTGCAGTTAGAGACTGTTCAAGAGCAACTTCTTCAGACTCAAGGTTTATTAGAGTAGACACAGGCTCAGATGTAGTCACAGGTTGAGTTACATACAGAGACTCTTTCGGGTGTGCAGGGTCAGTTAGTTACAACTCAATCACAAATTGCAGCATTGATAGCTAAGAGAGATGCGGCGAGACAGACAACTGAGATAGCTCAGGCACAGGTTACTTCATTGACTGCTGAGAGAGATGCGGCCAGGTTTGCAACAGAGGGTGCTCAGGCTCTTGTTGATAGATTGCAGAGACTAGCAGATGGTACCTCCTTGGAAGATTACATGCAAGAGGTTGCTCGCATTGGTGAGGAGATTGAGTTTTATAGAGGGAGGTATTATGATGCAGTTCCATCTGAGCAGATAGTGAGCTATGCGAGGTCTCGTTCAAGCATATCACGATCTAGGACTGTTAGTGCAAGTGTTACTCAGTCGTTACCCAAAGATCCTAGGGATCTCAGCTCCTTTGGTGGGAGGGGTCCTGATCCTACTATGCATACACCATCCAGAGCTAGTAGCACATGATTTTTTCCATGTACTTTGATTATTTTGATGTACAACCATTATTGATGTTTTATCTTTCTTCATTTTTAGACATCATTGTATACTTGACATTGAGAGTTTGATATATATGAGATGCAGTATATTTTATGGTTCCTGATATGTTCTATTTGATTTGTTGATGGATACATTTTGTTTTGATGTTCTAGATGCTATGTGATGGTTTTATTGTTATGATGGTATGCTTTGATATGATGTTGTTCTATTGATGATGCAACTAATGGTAAGTATGGATGCTTCGTCTATGGATATATGATGTATATGGATTTATGATTATACTATATGTGATGTAAATGTAAATATATGGATGAAAATGTGGAATGATAGATGATGTAATAAATTGATGGAATTTATTATCAAATGGATGGATTAAATGTGAATATGTGATACAACAAATGGATGAATGCAATGAGTTATGATGATGATATATGCTAAGGATAATTGAATGATATAGATATATATATTTGGAAAAATGATTGAATGATGAAATGATGATTCAAATGTTTTGAATATATGCAAATGATTATGATGATGCAACCTATATGATCATGATGTTGTTTTGTTTTTTTAATTGTCAAGTATACTCAGTCTTGTAAAAAAAGATAATTTATTTAAGGAATGATTCACCAATTTATTTTGTAACAATATACTCTGCAGATATGTCACTATTATGGATGCAGTCTACTATTATTATGCAAATCTATATGTTGGAATAGGCATTTGAACAATAATTTTGTGCTTGTGTATCATCATTGAGCTTGAAAATGTTGAAAGTGAGTACATGCATCAATGGTATAATATAAACTGATGATGACCTGAGTACTACGTTCATGATTTTTGATATTGCAAGCTAACACAAGCATCGAGGTATAATTAAACCGAGATGACCTAAGCATTTCTTGTGTAAAACAAACAAGAATAAACCACTTTCATATGTGAATTGGAATGCTATCCATGATACTTTTGTAGAGCATTTCCCATGACGATTCACACAATAATTATGATTAATTCACAGACAGCAGACAAAGAAAAATACCATTTCTTCTTCCTAGCTTCTCTAGTTCAATACATCATTGAGTTGCTCCAAAGAAATGATAACATTGATAAAAAGTACAACATATCTTCCATTTTCTTATAGTATTCAATCATTTATTCAGATTAGATCATCCATCCTAATTTTGTGATGTTTTCTTGTATTTTCGATATTTTGGATCAAACTAACCTAAAGCCCTATCCTAGGGGCCTCGGGGGCTGATCAAAGATTAGCCTTGCCTACGTTATAGATGTAGAGACCACGTAGTTCGACTAGCATAGACACATGTTTTTTAATTTTTGAGACTGACTTTTATACCTCTTTTTTTGGATTTTCTGTTGTAAATTGGATGTTTGATGCGTTTTCGATGATAATTGATATTCCATGGTGGGTTGTGTTTTGATCACTCTTTCTATTGTTTTTGTCCATTTTGTGAAGCTCAAAATTTATGTTGCCCCCAATGAATTTCAGATGTTTCCCCCAAGCCAGGGTGAGATATGACCATGTGATAGGAAATGATAATGGATGTAAAAAAAATGACGGAGGAATCAAATGACCATGACATGTGTCCAAATAGATGGGAGAGCTGGTTTTAAATCACAAATAGTGATTGTTTCCAGGTTTTCACTATATGTTTTTATTGCACCTTTTCATTTTTTATTTTTTTTTGTATATCTCTATTTTTTTGATATTTGTATTTTTGTAATTAAATAGAAACTAATTCATGCACTAAGTGATTCAGGTGTAGAATTTTTTGAGATGGATACTGTTGATAGATTCATCAAACAGATCCCCTTCGGGTGTAGACAATTGATATGCTCCTGATCCATACATTGATATGATAACAAAGGGACCTAACCAATTAGGTTCAAATTTCCCTTTCTTTTCTCTATCTTACTGATTTTTTAGGGTTTTCCTTTAGGACCAAGTCACCAACTTGAAAAATTCTAGGTTTTACCCTATGATTGTAACTCCTTGACATTCTTTGTTGGTAGGATTTCAAATGATTTACTGCTTGTTGATGGTGTTCATCTAGTAATTCCAGCACCTGTAGCCTTGAAACTCTATAATCTTCATCTACTATGAGACCTTTTAGTGATACACGGAGTGATGGTATTTCTATCTCAATTGGTAGAATGGCCTCTGATCCATACACCAAGGCTTATGGTGTAGCTCCTGTTGGTGTTTAGATGCTGGTTCTGTAGGCCCATAATGCAAGATTTAACTGAACATGCCAATCATGTCCACCATTGTCTACCTTCTTCTTTAGTATTTCCAGGATTGTCTTGTTTGAGGCTTTTGCTTGTCTGTTTCCTTGTGGATAGTATGGTGTTGAAAAATGATGTTGAATATGGAATTGTTCACATAATTCTTGGACATCCTGATTTTTAAAAGGCCTTCCATTGTCTGAAATAATGGATTGAGGTACCCCATATCGACATATGAGATAGTTGAGTATGAAAGATGAAATTTGTTTTCTAGTGACAGTTGTCAAAGGAACTACTTCTATCCATTTTGTAAAATACTTTGTTGCTATGATGATGAACTTGTGGCCATTTGACGAAGAAGGATGTATTTTCCCCACTAGGTCCAGTCCCCCTTGACAAAAGGGCCATGTGGATGTGAATGGTTGTAATTCTTGCATTGGCACATGAATTAGATTACCATGAATCTGACATTTTTGACATCTTTTAACGTATTGATGTGCTTCCTTCTCCATATTCGGCCAATAATACCCTAAACGGGGGAGTTTCTTAGC
>VDFB02358134.1:116618009-116650406 GCA_007258455.2 Sequoia sempervirens | reverse complement strand
CTTGATTAGAGAAATGTATCCTATATAGCATGGGTCTTGCTTTAATACTTCCCATAATGGTTATTAGTAGATCACATTATTATAGTTTGTGGTAACCCAAGATTGCATTCAAGTATGTAACAAACTTGGTGTATCATTTAAGTTGTAGACTTTTAAGTAACATTCATAAGGTTTATAAAATCTTGACCACTCTCTAGAATAGCCCATTAAACATGGGTTGTGCTTGAATGCACTACATAATTGATATAACACAACCACTCTGCATATCAACCAAAGTTATAGGCTCTTTTTTGCAACAAGAGGTAATCACTCTTGCATTATGCTATTATTACATTGTAACTTGTTAAACTTGAGTCAACCTGAATGCACCCAATGATGATTGACACCTAATTGTGATAACAATGATTTGTACATGAATTGTGCTCATATGAGTGCCTCCATTTCTATCACAACATAGCCACATTAAACTGGGGGTCACACATGAATGCGTCTTTCATTTGTTATAGCACAATGCCACATGGCCAATAGAGTTATGAATCACATAATTATAGTCACAAGAATTTGTTCCTCGGTTGTGCTCTTATGGTGATTCCATTACCGTTACAACATAACCCTTTGGACTTATATTGCTCAAATCCTTACATTTCTTATTTTCTCTTTGGATGGATGGTAATTTAATGGCATGGATTTGTATGTAGGTCATGCTCATATAAGTTCCTTCGTCACCATTACATAATAGTACATTGGAATTTCCTTTCTTGAACCTTTACTTCATTTTTTATTGTTAGGGTTTCTTAGTGATTATTCCATTTCCACATGGCATATTGATAAAAGAAACCAAGCAAAAAATCATTCTATTTTTAGTTAACTCCTACTAACATACTTTTGGAATAAATGTTTGACTGCATTACTTCGAGTGTGAAGAATTTTGTTTTCTGCTTATAATACATTCATCGAGAGTTGTAGTAGAAATATTCTTATGCTGAAACCCATCTTGTAAACTTTCTTTAAGATACATTTAGGAGGCTTCATGATTTTTTTGTAATTTATACAACTTTTCTTTCAATAGTAAATGACATAAGGTTCTTTCTGAAACTGAAATAATTTATTAATTATGGTTTTATGATGATTAAATGTTTTATTTAGAAGGGGTTAGTATGTGGAATTTTTATGTGCAGGAATAATATATTGTGATGCAATGTTCAAATATGGACGGTTTAGGAAAACTTGGATTGCTATCAGTGACATAACCAGGTTGGAGAGTACCTTGAACTGATCTGAAACACTTCTGGGTGTTTTCGCTCAGAAACAAAACCTGAGTATAGGAATACAAATGTCGGTGGACTGAAACACTAGTTTCCACCTGATTACATCTTAGGAGTCAGATGATTACTTTGGATTCCCAGTTGATCGCTTTGAAAATCCAATAAAGTTCCTATTTTCTAAAGATAAAATCATAAAATTGCTGGTCCAATTTCATATTCAATTTGAGGTCGTGAATATCTGATAGAGAAAGTTTCTACATTCTAAAGATAAAATCATAAATCTATTAGTCCAATTTGACATCCAATTTGAGGTCATGAATATTCGATAGAGAAAGTTCCTACATTCTAAAGATAAAATTTCATAAATTTGCTTGGTCCAATTTGAGGTCCAATTGTAAGGATTTGTCTTTTTAATTACAAATTTTGACATTTGTCTTGATACAAATTGTTACTTTAGAATTATGGTATTGATTTTATTCTAATTTTTTTCCCTCATTTCAGGAAAGAGCTCTAAAGATGGTTTGTTCAGATGGAGACTACACTTTTCCACTATAGGTTCCATCTAGAAACACCAAAAGCTCAGGTATTGTCATACTCAGAGAAAAAGTAGGAGTCATGCAATGATGAGATACTCATTTTTGGAGCTTTGGTTAAGAACTTTAAATGATTGGCTATGTGAAAAAATAATGTTTATGGAGGAGTGCAAACTTCCTTACAAAGCAATTACCACAACAGAGTTTGAGGTGAATTGCACCTACTATTTTATGTTGACATGGATATGTTCTAACCTGTAGTTAATTGTTGTAGCATAATAGATAGGCTAAATAGTTGTTCATATACCATTGTTTCAGTTTCAAAATTGCTATACCTTATTCTAGGAGCAAATCATAGGGGGAGTCTTGAAGAGCACAAAGATATATTGAGAGGGGGGTGAATCAGTATATTTATAAAATTTTACCCTTTACAACCTTTATCAACTTCAAACTCTAACACAAATCAACTATGCAAGAATTCTCAATATGAACTAGTTGACACCAATATTTTACGTGGAAACCCTTTCAGGATAAAACCATGGTACAAATAATGTACTTTATGAATTATATATGCTTTTACAAAGAATGTAGGCACCAACCTACAAGGAGTATCAACCCCTAATTCTGATTTAGTAGGCACCAACCTACAAGGAGCACCAACCCCTAATGTTCGTAGGCATCAACCTACTAGAGGTACTAACCCCTACTGCCAAGCACCGACTTACCAAAGATAATAACTTCAAGAATGATGCTCCACCTTCAACGTTGCTTCCTCAAAAAATGATGGACAATTCTGCTCAAACAACCTTCTGCTATACTCTTCTCTATGGATCTATCATATATTCCTCTTCACAAACTATGTCTTCTTCAACTTGCACCCAATCTACACAAACTCCTCTTGGACTATCTTTGAATTACCTTCACAACTCTCTTCTCAATCTGCAATGAGCTCTTCATAAATCTGCATATATTTCCTTTAGATTTGTTGGTGTATATATATGATTTTCATTTTAACTTCACACACACTTGAACTCCTTAATATTTATTCTTCATACATCTCACTTCAATATTTCCTTCATACAAATTTGTCTTCTATATTTTCCACATATTTGTGCTAGTGCTTATAGGATAGATAATCTAATCTTCACTGATTCCTTCAAATCTGATTTGTCTTCTCAAACTCTTCTTGTAAATGACATATTCTTCAATCAATCTCCTTAAATTTGCATGCACTTTCATAAAACTCTCTCTATGCTCATAACTTCTTCATGAAGCCGCTGATAAGGCCTTCAAAAATCTACTATAAGACAACTCATACATCTACTATAATATTGCATATAATCCTTCATAAACTTGCTCTAAATTTCTTTACAAATCTGCTCCAGATCCCTTCCTAAATCTGAATGTATTTCCTTTATCACTTTGCATATATCCTCTTCTTAAATCTCCACATGAGATGCTGGTATAAGACTGATGTTTTCTTTTACATATGACATACTCACTATTCTTAATTTGCACTTTTAGATGATATTCATTTCACGTCCTCCTACTGTTCTGTTTTACACAACCTTCCACTCCACACCTGATTGTGTTCTAAAGATATAGCATTTATCCACACATCACACCATTATTTCCTTCCACACAAAATGATTTTATATCTCCCAAGAGAGTCAATTCTTTAGAGACATCTCTTTTCAAAGCATAACTCTTCATTAAAATTAAATCACACCTCTTCAAGGTTAATCTCTGCCCTTTCCATGCATTAACATCTTTCTTTTTGGTCTTATTCACTATTTTGTCCTTATGTGCTTTTTGTCTTATTCACAAAACAAAAAGATCACAACCTTCATAGAATGGTTGCCTTTTTATTTACTAGAATTTTGTTTTATTAGTCTTTTGTCTTATTAGACTTTGTCTTCTAATGCCACCTTTTCATAAAGCAATATGAATTGTTGCTCTTATTATTACTCCTTATACAACCTTTAACTTTTTGATTACAATCACTGCCATTTTAAATTTCGTCTTTTACTTATTTTTGTCTTTTGTTAATTAGATCTGAATAATGAGTCTTCATAAAATAATCTTCTTAAAGATAATCTGGAGTTTATCTCTTTAACAATTTCTTACCTTCTTAATACAGATCGCCCCTTTGATGATTATGAAACTTCTAGATCAGACCTTTGAAGAATAATCAATCTGGATGTTTAAAATAATCTGCATGAGACTATACAAATCAAGCCTTTGATCTAGAGAATACTTGATCTAAAGAATAATCAATCTGATTTAACAAGCTCTATTGTATCAAAAGATCTTGGAATTTGAATGTCACTGAAAGATCTTCAAATCTAAACATAAACCCGAACATGATGATCTGAGAGTCCATAATTGATTTATTATACATATGAATATTAATGATGATAACTAGATTATGCTGAGTATTATCCTTTTCCATGACATCAATGACAATAATCTTCAACAATCTCAGCCATGCTTATGTTATCTTCAGTCATACTTATCCTGACATCAATGACTCCATCTTTTTCACTTTGACATCAATGAAAATATTTCCAACAAGTTTATACATAAGACACCACTGTTTCAAATTCAAAATTGCTAATTCTTTGAAAATTGTTTGCTTCATTTATTTGATCTAAGACAACTTGTATAGAAGATGCTCTCAAAATCACAATAAAATCATTTATTCTGGGAAGACTGTTCAAAATCTTCCCATTATAAAAATGAACAAAAGCATTAGTCATTGACCTGAACTTTGCAAGAGTTTCATCAAATTCTACTTTTCCTCTCTCTTTTCCATTCCAAATTTTATTCCCAATTTCATCCATGTAGAACTTCCTCAGCCTGTAGATCTTGTTAGCCATAACTTTACCAGGTGTTGAGGATAGCTTCAAGTTTTTACCCAAGCAACAATTGACAAAATTCGGCCTTACCAGATACAATGTGTTGAAAAGCTCTTTGAAGTTATTCTGGAAAAATGTTCCTGAGTATAATGCACAATTTTGAATTAACTCTTTTGTATGAATTCCATATCTTTGATCGACTATTTCGAGCTTGTTGACCTTCATCAAGAACGGGCAAACTAGGGCTCTCTAAAATTAGTTTTCCAATATGCTTAGCCTCTTTAGGAAGGCTCACATTTGTCTCACAAGTTAGGTATACAAAAAGATTGTAGCTAATAACAAGCACACTTTTTCTTCTATGCCACTCACTTGTGAAACAAATGTGAGCCTTCATGAAGAGGATAAGCATATTGGAAAACTACTTTTAGAGAGCACATTTTTGTTCGTTCTTGAAGAAGGTCATCAAGCTCAAAATAACTGACCAAAGATATGGAATTCATCCAAAAAGGTTAATTTAAAACTGCACATTATACTCTCAGGAACTCTTTTCCAGAATAACTTCAAAGAGCTTTTCAACAAATTATATCTAGTAAGGCCAATTTTTTTTCAATTGTTGCTTGGGTAAAAACTCAAAGCTATCCTCGACACTTGGTAAAGTTATGGATAACAACATGATCTATAGGTTGAGGAAGTTCTACATGGATGAAATTGGGAATAAAATTCAAAATGGAAAAGAGAGTGGAAAAGTAGAATTTGATTAAACTCTTGCAAAGTCCAGGTTAATGACTAATGCTTTTGTTCATTGTTATGATGGGAAGATTCTGAACAGTCTTCCCGGAATAAAAGATTTTACTATGATTTTGAGAGCATCTTTTATACAACAGGTTGTCTTAGATCAAATAAATGAAGTAAACAATTGTGAAAGAGCCAACAATTTTGAATTTGAAACAATGGTGTCTTATTTATAGACTCCCCCTGTGATTTGCTCCTAGAATAAGGTATACAAATTTTTAATTTGAAACAATGGTATATGAACAACTATTTGGCCTATTTGTTATGCTACAACAATTAGCTATAGGTTAGAACATATCCATATCAACATAAAATAGCAGGTGCAATTCACCTCAAACTCTGCTGTGGTAATTTCTTTGTAAGGAAGTTTGCACTCCATGAACATTCTTTGTGCAGATCAGTATGTTGGTTATTATCTTGATCTCCTTTGTGATCAAAAGAACAATGAAGTTCATTGCATAACTCATGACCATTTTTGCAGTGCTATGACCCAATGCTCTTTTACTTCTTACTCACCGTGTTCTCAATCACCATGTGCAAATGACTTAGAGGACAAATCTTTGTCACCACTTGACAGTAACTTTCATTGTTTTTGGACTGTTTGTTATGATTCAATCATTGTTTGACAATGTTCTTCCTTTCTCAGTCCTATAGGATAGAGGACAATTCACAGTTTGCAACTCTCTAACAATGATATTCCTTTCAGTGATCTTAGTCACCTAATTCAATGTGTTATCTTCTTCATTTCTCAATGCTAAAAATGCCTACACGATGTTTTCTCAGTCATAGTTATAGTGCTCCTTCATTTGAAGATATTATGTTGCCTAGGGAGTAATGTTTCAGTGAATTCATATTTTGTGTTGCAAATGTCTTGTTGCACTTGTAGAGTTTTTTTGTGCATAATATGTAGTCAAGATGCCTTCAAATGGAGCTCTTTTGCAAAGGAAATAGGATAATGGTGTCAATAAAATAACAGTGTTAGTGAGAGGTATGATAGTAGATACACTGAGAATGGAAGGTATAATGTTTTGACAGTAAAAGAATCATTTATCTGCTCAAATCTTGACACAAGTTTCCCCGATACATAAGATAGCATATAATGTACTCTATTCGACGGTATCCACCTAATTCCATACCACCCAGAGAAGCAATGACTGAGAATATATGTGCCCTATATTTTGCAGCCCAAATGTGTCTTTCTAATGGTTTTCCACAATTAGGAAGAACATGTCATGAAATGTTTGTGCCCACCCAAAACTAAGCCTTACAAAGAATGTCTGCAGCTATGCAAAATACCATAAGCCGCTTCAAAATACACATTGGCATCTTTATGATTATATACACAACATCATTTTTGCCACAGTTTCAAAATACACATTTATGATAATATTCACACAACAAGAACCTTGAAAGGCCGAAAACCTTGTTGTCATTCTTCTTAGGTCACTCCTCAAGAGCCTGTATTAGTATTTGTGGGCTCTTTACAATAGCTTATCCACTGATGAGAAGGATCCTCTCATTTGCTAATGGAATAAATTGTCATCTGCTTTGCTTGAATGTGTAATGTGATGTAGCATGTTCAATGTCACAAGGCATAGTTTGAAAGCAAAATTTTTAGACTTGATATCCATAAAATCCAACTTCTTGCAACACAAAATGCAGGACCAACATCCCAACCAAAGCACTTAGCTTTAATATGTACCATAACCAATGTTTTCCCACATGAATGGTGAAATTGAACTAAATTTTGGGGTCCCTTGAATAGAAAACATACATAGACACAAACTACTGCAATAGCTAGCAAGGAGAAAACAAATGGATGATACATGGCTCCATGATAGCCCGTCATCCTTGATACTCTCTTGGAGGAAAATCTTGCACACTCACAACATTTCCAAGGAAGCTTAAGTACCGTTTGCTGAGACAAGTTTGTGTCTGAACCAACTTTTCCCGCATCACCACGAAGGCTGAACAACAGTCGTGCGGTGTTGAGGTGGTTGTGCAGAAGGTTTTGTGAAGGCTTTGGTGATCCAAAGTGGAACTTGCAACTACAATATCTGATAAAAAGCCACTTCCAAATATGCTTTTAATGGATGTTCATATCCTCATCTAAAGCTCCAATTCACACACATGCAGGAAGGATGCTTTCAAAGGTTAAGGAGTTGGGCTTTACACCCATTGGTTGCATTTTCTTAAAATTTTCTAAGGACTTTTTAGAAAAACCCATTTTGAACATATCCTTCAATCACAACATTCCATGATATCATATTTCTTTGAGGCATTTTTTGAAACAGTTCACTTGCCTTGTCTATGCTTCCACATTTTCATGTATGTCTAGCAAGGCACTTGTAACTACAACATATGACAAAAAAATCCCTACTGTTATGCTTTGATGGATGTCCCTTCATTATTACTGGATATTTGATGTAGTGCACATTATTATAGTGCAAGCCTATTTTCCAGATTGTTTCATTTAGCATCACTAATATCCTCCACAAGAACATTGCCCCTGTTTAAAATGATGGAAATGGTTGTCATTGTCTCTTGCAACAATCTTGGAGATGAATTTAGATGCAGTGTGAAAATCAAAACATACTCGAAGGTTCTTAACAACTTCAATAGTTGTACTAGGGTCCATATTGTTTAACAAACCAAATGCAATTGCTAGCTTTTCACTATGGTGGCAAATAAATGATTTTTTTTCTTCTATTCCACAACATCAAGTAAAAGTCTTGAATTTGGAAATACCCTATTGCCTTCATTTGCCAAGCCAATTTCTCCAATTTTGCATAGCTCTCCCATGTTTGTGGATGTGATTTGTCTCCTACAATTTTTTAATTGATTTATCTTTCTGTTGTGTTTGGACTTAGTTTTGTAAACTTGTATTCTTTTTGAATTGAGACTAATAGTAATTTTGTTGGTTGTATTGAGGCACAACTTCATTCATGGCGGAAAATGCAACACCATGTTGCTCATATCAAATGACACGCTGCATATAAAAGAGGAAAGATTCTAGGGTCATTGTTAACTACAATGAAGGAGAGAGCTTCATATATGGGACACGATCAACACTCTCCTTCTTGGATTCTACATGTTACAATTTGCTCCAGGAAGATTGCCCACATTGTAGAAGTTTTAAGAGACGAAAGGGGCATGTGCTCGCATGGAAGGGCTCCAACCATGCGTTTCCATCATTGTAGAAGTTTTTTTGGAGAAGTTTCTTTTTTGCAGTCATATTTGTGCATTGCAACTTAGATTTTCAGTCTTGTGACTGAAAATAAAAATTGTAGTACTCTATTTCTAAGCTATAACTAGAACACCTTTCTTTTACTAATAAAATTCAATGATTTTTCCTTCTCAATGGCTATCTTATTGTGTGCAATTGGTGATTGATGTGCACTTCTGTGTTTTATGTTTAAATCCTCAAATATTAGTCAATTAAAATGACTAAATATACTCCTAATTGACGCCAATTAATAATTAAATTGATTAAATATACTACCAATTGATATAAATCAATGAATAGTGAATAAATATGACTAAATATATGACTAATGAAATAAAAATGACTAAATATACTATCAAATTGATCAAAATGATGATTAAAATTAATGACTAAATACACTACCAATGGACAAAAATTAGTGAATAAAAATGACTAAATAAGTGACCAGATTACATCAATCAATGACTAAATCAACAATTAAATATATCAGTGAATTATAAATGACTCAATAAGTGATCATATTACAACAATCAATGACTAAATCAACAACTAAATATACTACCAAATTGATCAATCAAAACAACCAATAAATGACAAAAAATGGTTTAATCATCAATCTGGTCGCGTTATAAATAACTGACAATAAACTACTAATGGTCACGTGATCATGTTCAATCATTTATATACAATTTTTAGTAGTTTGTTTAATCATATATTGTTGTTTCTGTACTAGTGAATTACAAGCCATTAGCGTGAGAAACAACAAACCCTAGATTTCACTGCTTAATAATATTTTATTTATGTATCCAAAAATCCTCTACAAATAATGGACAAGATATCTTGAAATTTGTCAAACCCTAGCAATCTGAAAAATTTCTTTTTGAAAACCCCTCAGGCTAGCAAGAAAATAATGTTCTCTGATACCTCTATGTTAACCCCCTCTAATCTAGGTTATTGCTAGGAAATACAAAAAATATAGATATTTGCAAAATAAATTTATTCCAAAAAATGCATGCAATAAATTACTCATATTTGATTATGGCTTAAAAATTGCTTTAGAATCATACCTGAATTACATAATATGCAATAATGCAAATCTAAAAGTGTTTGATCAACAATCTCCAAAACCCTGTATGATTCTCCCCTAAATGTCTATTTTCAGTCAATCTTATGAAATTTAATGAAACCCAATAATAACCTTTGAAAACTCTATTAAAACCCCGAATGATGATCTCTAGGAAATTGATGAAGCTTTGTAATAAACTCTGTATGAGATTATCTCTCAGAATGCCCTTAGGTGATCTTCTACACATGCAAACATTGTTCTCTCTGAGGGATTTTGGCCTCAAAAAGCTTGAATCTTCAAAACCAGCAAACCCTTGCTCATTTTCTCCAATTTGCACAAGTTTCAAGAAAAAAATAAATAATGATTGCCAAAAATGATCTCTTTAGCCCTTTTCATTCTTGTCCCAATTTCCAACGCCCACTTTTGCAATTAGGTTTTTCGAAATAATATTAAAATATTACCTTTTAATAAAATATTTCATAAATTATTATTAAAATAATAATACTTTATTAAAAGTCACTTTATTTCCCTTATAACACCAAATTATAGTCACTTTATAACATTAAATTATAAAGTCACTTTAATAATAATATTATTAAAGTAATTTGACTTTAATAACTTAATTAAATTGCCAACTCTCAATAATAATCTGACAGTAACCCTTGAGAGTGATCCAAACACAATTTCCCACTGTTGGCATGGTGACCACTGATCCTATTGTAACTTACTATAAATAGTAAGCATGAACACTGTGCTCCAAGACTGCCTTCGGAAGGCCTACTAATAAACATATCGAGTCACTGAGCTGTATACACTAAAATGGATAACCAAGCTTGCTGAAGAACCATTGAACACCCTTAAAAGGTCCCCTTTAACATCCCATTAGTCTACAAGGACCAGATAGTAGGCTAACCATTGCAAGGATACATATCCTGAAAAAAAAAGGGGACATTACATGTACTCTCTTCAAAACAAGTGCAAAGAAGTTGATTTGTGGACTAGACAACCACTAGGGTATTGTTTGGGTTGCTAATAATAATAGTGGTGCTCTATGAGTGTGAAGTTTGGGTGGATGGATGGTACATCAAGTCTAAAGTGGAGACTAATTGAGATAACTCAAAAATGTTTAATTACAAGCAACTTCAAGATTAAAGTGTATGTCCCATACAAAATACTCCTAGCAAAAATAGGTACTTTTTTTTTCATTGGAGCAACAAATTTGATACATCTCCTAGGCTATATAAAGAAAATAGAGAAATAGGTGGCCAAATGCAATATTGAGAGGATTTGATTGAAAGAAAGAGGACATGGATGAAACAAAATAAACCATGAATAAATAAGTTGGTTATCAATCCATAGGAATGCTCAACCATCAATTAAGAGACTAAAAATCACGTGGGAAAAGTCTAAACTAAGTATTTAACCAAAACAACTCAAGAGGAAAAAACCAATACTACATGACCAAGTTTTAACTCCACTTGTGAGCATGACCAAAAAAATTACATAGAGGCTAAAATGAAAAATGAACATGTTCATGGCCCAATTGAGGATTAGATGGCACCAACTTAAATGCAAGACAAGTAGGTGGAAGATCCCAAAAGAAAGGTGGGAAGAGACAATGTCTTTTCTACACATTGGGCATGGTAGAGACAAAATGACACTATATCATGGAATGATAAGCACATGACATTTGAGCTAGCTACCTAGACAATCTACGAGGGATGCCTATGTCTACCATATTCAAAGAAAAAAATGTTGAAAATTGGAGATCTTCTAATCAAAATCTATAGCAGCAGAATGAACTGTCAAAGGCAAAATAATAGCAGCAATTCAAACTAGGGCAAAATAATACATGAACCTTTTTTTTCTTAGCAATGTCTCACTTCTTTAGTTATGATTTTTATTCTTGGGGTCCTATAGACAATTTTAGTCTTGTGGACATTGAAATCTCTATATATCTATCTATCATCACATCACCTTAGGCACCTAACATTTATGTTTAAGATTAACCTGTATTAAATTCATTTTCAATTTCTTTTGTTTGTAACCAGTCAATGGGTGCAACTTGAGTGCTTGTTCACTGACTCAAGTTCAACACCGAAGATGCTCGAAGGAGGGTTATCCCTTCTTTCACATGTAAGAGTGGACCTCATCCACAATCCAGCAATGCCATGATGTGGGTGGCTTAAAGTATGTATATAAGCTGGGTAGATTTCAACTTTGATTTTAATCATCAATAGATTTATGTATTCTCATTCTCATATCAATGCTTTTCTATACCAATGCGAAACCCCTCCAAGTATCTCTTCTTCAAAGTGTTCGTCACACCGCCCAATTCACAAGCTCTCAAATTCCATATTGATGTTTTCATATCTGTGAAGGGTTGTTTTACATAGTATCCTAGAATTTTGTTTGTGGTCCAAACAAATATTTGATTATTTCATGTTTTTGCAAACATACACCACCTAAAAGGAAATTTATGAGTTTTAAATAAGATTCTAACCTCACACATCTTCAGATAAAAAATAGATAAAATACAAGTTAGTTTATGATTGATGAAAATGATTTTTTTCATGTCTTATGGAATTTTGATTTTCTGTAATTAAACCTTACAAATGTATTTTATGTAAAATTAAGCTGAGGGTTGCTAAATAACCCTTAAAAGATTCTAACGGAGTAGTTAAAAGTTGACTTTGCATTTAATGTAAAGATATGGTGTGAACTATTCAGTGGTAATGACAATAATTTTTGACATGATAAATCAATAAAAGTTGTTTGCACAATTCATTGTTCTATACTATTGTCTGAACTGCAAAAAAATTATTATGAAGCTGATAAGTGACCCACAGATGCACTACCCAATCCTTGGAAGTATTTCTTGAATAATGCTCGGGAAATATTGAGAGCATTTCCTCGTGCTTTCACTGAATAGACATCCGTACTATCTTGCCAATTGTTTGTAAGTGATATCCAATCTCTTCTCCATGTCTCAAATGGAAATGCCTTGTTGCCTCTCATACTTTCTAGTAAATGGTAGAAATAGATTTCTGCTCGAGGTAAATAATAATCTTGCACAAGTCCACTCCAATATTTGTTTCCTGCAACAAAAAATCCAAAAATAGACAAAGTATATGCCAGGTTTCAGACAATATTTTTTTCGGATTTATCTTGCACAGCATAGCTTGGACTGGTCTTTTAGAGGTGGAGAACTATTAAAATGAGATCAATGTTTCACATTAATATGCACGAAAGAAATTCACATAAATGTAAAACTTGAGAAATTTGAGTTACCATAATCACGAAGCAAACTAGGTTCTGTTTCAGTGTTATCAAACCACATTGTTATTTGGGTTCTTGCATTCCATTCATACTGCACACATTCAACAAAGAAGTTATGGGTGATAGTCATGAAGAATCCTAACAAATGCTGAAAGCTTATGCAATTTTTCCTATCTTATTCGAAAGGGAAAAAAGTGTTAACAAATCTTGTGTAATGTGCAAATTTTCCAGATTCTAAGTGGCCATCAATGTCTGGTCACCTGTTTTTGCTGTTTGGGATTTTCTGCCAGTTGCTTTGCACTTTCCAACCATGTTCCAACTAGAAAATTATCATCAGATGCCAGGAGGATGTCCATATCTCTTATCAGGTCTAGAAATAATTTTCCTTGGACACCAACTTGCTCAACATCATTTCCATGAAAAGCTTTCATGGCATTCAGGAAAATTTGATTAGCAAGTTTCGCCAATGCTTGTCGGGTAAGATCAATCAAATCATACCTAATAAATGTAGTAGTGGATTAGTAGAGCAACTGTAACAATTCCTACAATACTGAAGATAATGTTATATTTAGAAAAAAACAACATACTGAAAGCTTCCTAACATTGTAATATTGTTAAGGCTAACGTACTGACAACTTTCTAACATTCTTTCTTCACAAATGCTTCATCAACAAAAGCTTATTCTTGGCTTGACTAAAAGTGTTACATCCCTTTTCAAGAGAGGGAAACTAAATAAACTAAATAAAAATAAAAAGGACATAACGGGGGATAGAGAGAGTCATGATGAAAGTATGGGTGTTGTGGAAGGAGGAAGGGCACCCCTCTTCTTCTGTTCTACTGGAAGTGATGGGAGGACACAGTATGGATGCCCATCAAAGCATCAAGGGTAGTAGAATTTTGTAAGAAATAAAAAAGGTTTGGAAACTTTTAAGAAAAATGTAGTTGGCAGGTGTAAAAGCCAGACTCCACAATCTCTGTCGGCATCCTCCCTGCCTATGTGAAAAGGAGAGCTTTCAAATAGGCTATGGATGCCCATCAAAGCATAAGGAGAGGAATTTAGTTGGAGAGGGATGTGCTGGCAGAGATGAACAATTGTAGGAAGGAAAAGGTGAAAATAAACCTTGGTTTCCCTTTCAGTCCTATGAAAAAGAAAGTGGTGGATCTTGTTTCTTTTGGTGCATGATAATAGAAGTGAATGCAAGAAGGATATCAATCCAAACAAGAGGGACTTGATCTAGGAAATGGCGCTGCTAATAACAGTAGTAATAGTGATTGCAAGAGTGATAGTGGGATGGGTGGCCATAGAGATGACCTGCAAGCCATGTTTGGACATAGAGAGGGAAGCTATTGACTGAAGAAGTGGTATTGACATTGGTGTTTCCTGTCCAACAAAGGGTCACTATGAGAAACAATGCGAGACTTATCCTAATGGTTTTGTGCAAAGACTTGAACTGGTGATTACTTCAGTTTTGTAAACACGTTAGTTATATGTGACAATGGTCACAATATGTTGGATTTCAATGGGCTTTTTTGATTTGTTGACCTTCTACAAATCCTTGTTGGAAATATTGTCATTGATGTCAAAGGTGTATAGATGATTGTTGAATTATTTTCATTGATGTCAAAACGCAAGTAAGTGGCTAAATTATTAGAGGTTAGATTGTGCCAAATTTATGGCACCATTATTGAGATATCATTGAGCAAGGCAGAGATAATTACTTTGCAAAAATGATGGTTTATTTTCTACATGGGCTGACCCTTGTCTAGCACCCTTTGGATGAGTTTAAAAAATGTAAAATAAAATTAGAAAAGCTGGGACATAGATCCGCCCTATTTATGGGAGTTTAAATTGCAAATAAAATTAATTGCTAAAGGGGCCGAACCCTCCTTGTTTTGGTGCCCACATTTGAAAAGAGTTTTAAATAAAATAAAATTTATTTTAATGTTGTTGGCTGACCTCTTTGGAGGAGTCGCCTCCCTATGAAGGGATACCTAGTGGTATAAAAGGAAGATGTGTAGGGCAGTTTTGATATAAGAAAAATAAGGAAAATCAGTCAAGTATTCAAGCGGATCTATAACAAAGAATATGAAATGTAATTCAGATTTATATTTTAATATATGAAGAGAGTGCTAATGTTATTTGTTGCATAACTCGAGAGCAGATTTGTAAGGAAAGTTAGAACAGATCTTAAGGAAGAAATTTATATGAAGATATTGCCATATTTGTGATCAGTTTTGGGAAAGAGGATTGTGCATGATTTAGATCAGATTTTTGGAGGAAGGATATTGCTTGGGTAGTGATCAGATTTGTGATAAAAAGTCTTGTATTATTCAAAGTCAGATTTACAAGCTGCATGAACATATAATAGTGCTGAACAGCAGAAAAATGGCACCCATATTTAGTTTTTCTGTTTTTCTCAAAATGACATTAATATTTGATCAAATAAAACCACTCCCAAAGGAAAATTCAATATCAGCAAAGAATATCAACTATAATATTGCTAAGGTTTAAATAAAAAAATATAAGTTCCCGAACAGTTTAAATACCTACTATCTTCTTAAAGCACAATAAATTTAATACTTAAGTAAACTGACATTATCAACTAGAAAATTTAAAGTTCTCTAAATGATTTTTTGTGCATTACCCACATAAACTTCATGGAGACTAGGAGATACCATATGAACTAGAATATTGCGATAGTTTTAAAAAAATATAACTTTCTAGAATATAGACAAAATAGTAGACCATATTGAAATATTATATATAGGATTGTATTAATATAATTCTTCTAAATATGGTTAAAAAAGATTTAATATAGTATAGCTTAATATTAATATGGTATTAATATAATATAGTTTTTACGTTGTAAATATGTAGTATTTATAATTTTATATGCTTTTTGTATGGATGTACCTAAAATGTACCCCGCCTCCCCCCAAAAAATTGTCATACCAGCGTACTGTATCTATGTACCCGAACCCGAACCTGATTCCTATTTGGTAGCTTAGTTTTTTCTTAAGGAGATGATTCACTGGTCCATGTGGTGATTGTTTCTTGTTTGATAGTGTATAGTCAATTGGCTCCCAATCCTCCTTGGCAGCTAGTGTCACTCCCTCTTCAACCTTGGGTTCAGCTTTGGTACTTCTAATTGTCTGATTTAAGGTGATAATGAGTCAGCTTCTAATGACATATATTAATATCAGTAGAATGCCTTTTTCTCAACCTTAAGAACCTTCTCAAGTCCCTTATTATTTTCTTGGTTGTTCACTTGTTCTTACATATATTTTCACTGCCCTGGCAAGTGAAACTGCTGTCCATGAATAATGACATATATGCTGCCATGTAGGATTCCCCAATGTTGATATCCGTAAGCCCTAAAGTGTTCTTTTATGGCTTGAATGGAAAGTACATATTAGATATAACTGTAACAGTAATACAGTAGCAAACAATAATGACTATGGATTGCTATAAAAATGATGATATTTCAATACCAAAGAAGTGGACACAGATAAGTCTAAGAAGAGCATCAAAGGTCAAACCTCTGATACCATTTTGTAATCAAAATAAGATATAATGAGTGAAAACTCTGGAGACAGCTTAACATTACAAGTTACTTGTTAATACTAATCTATTGAAACTCAAACACACACACTACGCTGTTCAAACGAAGTTTTACTCAAGTGAATATTGTATATAAAAAATTGATTTGAGTCCAAAGGGTTGATTACTAAATAAATTAACCTCTTTAACTTTCAGATTTTCCTACAGACAAACAACTGAAATTTCATACATTTCCTCATATGAAGTCTAGTGCTTCAAATTCTTTATGATTTATAGATCCTTAATGAATCACCTTTAAGTATGGTAACTTTCAATTATAAGCTCCAATTTCCTGTGCAAAATGCATTGCAGAGGACAATTAAGGGAATGAACCCTTGAGAGATGCAATGAATTGAGCAGGTTCCTGATGAATTGTTTCTTATGGATTGCAATCCACCATTCTTCATGCTCCTCCAAGCCTAAAAGCATGAATAAAGGAGATTTGGCTACATGAAATTTCTACTAAGCAACAGGGCTAAGGGGCATAAGACGATAAAGGCCAGTTAAAGAAGAAAACATTGAACCAAGAGACAAGCTATTCACAAAGTCTATAAGCCTACCATTCTTTGAAAGATTGTTTTTTAAGTAAAATTGTTGATATCAGAATTTTACCTAAATGTGAGGCTCTCAGATAGTGCATCACCATTCTCAAGAAAAATATTTAGTGCTCGAATAACCTCAGAAGGTGGATACCATAAATGTGGTTGCTCAAATGATGAACTTGTTGCCACTAAAGAACTATTTGTTATTTCTTTACCCTTGTAATTTCCTAATGCTTGGGTCTCTATCATAGCTTTTGATGCTGGAATGAGGGATGGATCAACATCTGGAAATGCCACTATAAAATCCCTGTTTTTGTCCTGCTCCAAAAAGTAGCAATATAGAATCAATCCACAAATCCAAGAAAATCAATGGAGATCTGCATGTTCTATAAATTGAAATTTAAAGTTTATTTATGTCCATCAATAAAATATTTAACAATAGCACACAAGACATGCAAATGGAAACTAGAAAATGCAAGAAAATAACCCAAATTTTGCATATGATATTGGCTACCACCTCTGCATGAGACAACACAAGAAAACCTAAATATTGAAGTTATATGCAACACGATGCTTTTGCATAAATGCAGTTGTCTTAGACAGAAATATCCTATAGCCAACTCATTTGTTGATTAGTATTTCAACATGTGCTAGTAGTAAAGGTGAGATCATCATCTTACATTATCTGTAGGCAGAGCTCTGGGAGGAAACTATCTCAAGTCAATAATCACCCCATGTTTGATGATCATTCACACTCATAAGAGGGTGGCTCACTTTATTCATATAATCCTTTGAATTAAAGTACAAAGCATTCTGACTACGGATGGAGATCTATGTTTGCTAGTTTCAAACTTTCCTCTACATCCATTAAATTAAATTTCATCCTGTTGTCCAAGAGCTTTATGAATTGTTTTAATAAACACCTATAACATACAGCAAGAGGAAACACCAAATACTTAACTCCTTCAGGGGGGCACCATATGTCTTCCTCTTCCTTGGTCAAAAGAAAATCAGCAAGATCATAAAGTCCTACTAGGTACTTATCTAGACATATCCACAAATTAAGGGCATTAAAGTGTCTTGCATGAGTCTGAAGCCCCCTATTGAATCATGCAAATCGTATGAATGCATACAAACAAAATTTCATTGCTCCAAATTTAAAAATTCATTGGCTATGCCTATTTCCCTACTTGTTATTTGGGGCATATGCAGCAAACAATACAAATATGCTTTATGCATGCATCATTATATTACATAATCCATCAATAAGCATCATTTCCTGCACTACAACATCTCTATCATAATTCTGATTTGCCATAAAATCACAATTAACAACATCAGAGGTCTTTTATGGTTGTGATTGGGCTATGTTGTTCTGCTATTGTCACCAACTTCCCCCTTTGAAGTACACGTGTGCTCTTCAATGAATTCTCTCTCTTACAGGGGCATGGTTTCCCATTCTTGTTCCAATGAAGATAAGCATTGCTTGCTGAAGAAGACTGTCTCTGAAGCTGCGGTTAATTGGAAACCTGTTAAAGAGAGCTGATCTTCTCATTGCTAGATGATGATACGAAGTTCCCATTGTGGATATCCCTTATGACCGTATGGACGAAAATTTGATTAATCTTTTATTGTTGGCATTGGCAGGTAAATTTTTTGGAGCATAATCCTCTCCCAAAACATTGGAGCATTCAGTTGATAGAGAATCAAGAAAAAAAATCCAAGGCAGCATTGAAACCTCCTTGTGTGGAAGGGTTTTTTTAGTTGCTTCCTTCTCCAACAAAGATGATAAAGATCTTATCTTCAAGAATGGCCCTTGTTTTTAAACTCTTGAGGCCTCTATCTAAATAAATGGAACCCTAACTTTGATCCTCTTGAGGAGACCCTCTCCAAGGTACATGTCAAGGTGTGAATTACTTAGTAACACATATCTATTAGGAGGTGGACCTCATCAAAGGGCCTCTTGAAGCCATCAGCTTAAGGATGAATTGTTTGGTGATAGCAGCAAAAATCGTTTGGGGGAAAAATTGGCAAACCATAAGTATACAAATTTTCAGAAAAGTGGGGAAAAATCGGATTTAAAAAAATGTAAAAATAGAAAATGAGACAAAAACTAATTTTGTTTAAATTTACGAGCATTTCCATAGCATAGAGATATAGAGAGAAAATAAAATAGAGAGTTTAACCCATGAATTGTAAAAAATAGGATTTTTTTGTTTATATTCATATTGCTGATTACATTGCATTGCACAAAGCATACTTCATAGTGCATAAATAATAACTAAATGGTTACAATTGATAAAATTTCAATTACAATATAGTTTGTACAAAGTCAACCTATAAACTAAGTACAAAGTTCCAAAAAATCAAACATAGCCAATGAATCTTGCTACTACAAATAGAGCTATGCTAGAGGGGTGAAGGTATTGGTGATGAAGCTTCTAGTTTAGAGCCTCTCCTAAGTTGTTCAACCTCATGACCATCCAAGTTGGCCTCTAGGATCTCAAAATCCTTAGGGTCAAGAAAGTCATTAAAAAGACAGCTTTTCTTTGCTAACCAAACATCATAAATTACAAAACGGAAATCAATAGTTCATATTTGTGATTTAATAGTACTTTTCATTTCTACAACAACGTCAAAGAGAACTATATGAAGAGTGTGAAATGGAAATTATACGACAAAGGAAGCAATTGCAAAGTTCAACTTAATAGGTTTTAAATCAAATAGCTCAAGATAGAGTAATAGAAAATGCTTTTGAAACGAAATCTTAAATCTCGAAAGACCATAAATGATATTGAAATGTTCTCATTGATAACTATTTTAGTAGATTTTAAAAGAGTAAAGGAAGTGTTAAATATTTTTCCATTAGATAATAAAAACCTGCTAGTACAAAAGAAGAGAGCAACTATTTGAGCCACAATTTTAGCTATTATTATTTAATTAAAATTTCCTTGATTTTGCGTATAAGTGGATGATGGCGTTAAAAACATTGATGGACTTTGAGTTGAGAATTTGAGAGATAGTAAGTACAAGTTTCAATGGAAAATCAATACATGAGGAACATTCCCTTTCAATGGGATAGTTGTTGTTGAAATCTATCTAGATTGTTAAGGAGCAAATATATGAGGCCTACTCCGAGAGGGATTAAGATAAGCCCACAAGACTAGGGCATGACTTCTCTCAAGGCATGTATTAGTTTTCCTGATACCTATTTAACATGCATGGAATGCTACACTATATATGTCTAAAGCATCATGTACTGCTATTGTACTCCTTGCAAGCTTTCTGAACCTCCATGTCTATGACAATCCTAAATGGAATGTAGTTACCAAACAAGTGTGTGGCATGCAATTAAGCAGTGAGTTTCACCAATTAACAAAACTTTAAGCTTGCATAATATATAGGAAATTTAAATATAACCACAACAATCCTTAATTTTGATATAAAATAATACTACAGTTAATTTTTTTCAGCACTGCAAGCTGATTTTTATCTTTTTGATAGGAACCATTTTGCTTCCGGTTCCACAATGTCTATATAACATTATGTATATACTTATGCTTCCCACTGGATTATACAATTGTCACTACCCTATCCACTTGTCATTAAAACTTGATGGTCAGTGTCAAATTGAAGCTCCAAATTATCATACTTTATTAGCATTTGAAAAGGAAATTTGTCCCAACCTAACCTTGATAATCTAAACAACCACCTCATTATTATTGTTGACAATTGAAATGTTAAAATTCTTTTGAATAGTCAAGATCATAAGAATTCAAAGAAAACAAATCTCTTTAGGTTGATATCAAGCCAATGGAGTTTTGTTTCAGTTTAGTTTGGCTTTCTATATTTACTTTTGGCAAGTACTCTTATAAGGTTCATAAATGTTAAAAAAATAAGATAGCCTTACTTAGTATTTATGATATTGTCTACTATTTCTCACTAAATTGTGTTTTTCAATTTATATACATGGAAAGAATTACTACAAGCCAAGGAAAATGATAGTAAATATAGAGAAAAAAGAAACACATCTCTTAACCATTCCATGTTAATATCCTTAACATCAAATGTAGAAGCCTACCAAAGAATATGTCTCTATTTTAATGTCCTTAACATCTATTAGAAATATATATTCATTCAAGGTCGCTTACCTGTGATTTTCCTTAGCGACTTGATGAAATCTAGTGAATCTTTGATGGTGAACCACGTCCCAAGGGCCAAGCTCAGATTTGTGCTAATAATCAATGAAAAAACCCGATTGAATAGCGGTTTTGTGCGGTTAGTGTTTTGTGACAAGTCGGTCGGGCAATTTTTTTCATGGTTTAAACACTTAAAAATCATTGAACATCGTTGAAAATCACGACTGGTTAAATCGAGATTTTTTGCGGAAAAAATCGTTTCGGTCGAAGATCTAGGGCAGCCCAACGAGGATCGTTCTCCTCCAACCCTTTTATGGTTTTAGATTATGTGGATGCCTTTGAGGAAGAAGAGGCAAACAATGAAAGGAAAGAATTTGTGCTTTATGAAACTATGGGTAAAGATCAATCTGAGCACAATACTACCACCTAGTTCGAGCAAAGAAAGCAGGAAAGTTCTACATGATGAGGATCCTCCTTTATACCCTTTGTAAGAATCCTACCTACTTCAACCTTGATTTTTTTTATCTGTATGTGTAGATATCTAGTCAAACACTTGTCATGCAAACTATTTGAGATAGTTTCTGAGCTGTTTGAAATGTGGTTCAATTGTTTTGATGGCTAGATTACCAAACATGCTTTTTTGATATTCAAAGTTTCATGAAATTGATAGTCATTAAAACAAACAGTTGGCTGGATTACCTTATCAGTGTAATGCAACTAATTTGATCACAAAGAAATACAATACTAGCACTGCTATTGCAAAATTTGACTATCCATAATTTTATACATAGCAAAAGAGTTATACAAATCCAAATTTACTAACCTGGAAATCTAGCAACATTCCTTAGTATTTTATTTCTTCTCCAAAGATGGTACGACAACCAATGATGTCATGTCCCCTTTTTAGCCCTATGCTTTTCAGTGGCTGATAGCCTATTTTTGGAGTCTTGTAGGCTACTTAGAGGCAATTTTAGGGTTTCCTAGATTCTTGGAGGTTTCTTGCCTTCTTTTCAACAGTTCTTTGCGGGAGTTTACCAATATGATTTCTAGGTCTTTTTGGGTTTTTAGAGAGCTTTGGTGGGCAATCACTACTATTTTTAGACTTACTATTTTTAGTAAGTCGTGATGGCTACCCAGAATGTGCTCATATGGAGTTTGGAGTCACTATTTTTAGCAGTATGCTATTTTTAGTAAGTGCTCTTTCTGCTAGTGGTGTTGGCAGCTTTTCAAAGCAAGGTTTCCAGTTTTAGTAGTGTTGGCAGTTTCAATGCTAAGTCCAGTTACTTTTGGCAGTTTTGGCTTCCATCGTTCTTAGAGTTGGAAAAGGAAAATATAACTTAAGTTTATTTTTAATATTGGGTTGCTTTTTGGCCCCCCATGCCTAGGATTGATCAACTCAAGTTGTTTTTAAAAGGGGAATGTGTACTTGGACGCCTAACTTTAAAACTTAAGGAATTTTAATGTTAAATTTATGCATATCATGGGGTGGACACCAAAGTATGAGGAATAAAGTGTTTTTTTAATTAAATATTATATTTCTCCAAAATAAGGCATCCCATTTGAGAGGGAAAAGTGAATTCAAAATTTTGGGTCTCAAGGTTATGTAATGCCCTCACTTGCTCTCATTTTCTCACGCTAATTTGATATAATGAAGTGTTGTTGAAATGGTGACAAAACTCTTGGGGCTTTGAGCACGAAATCCCTCCAAGATATCTTTAGTTTCGAGTTTGTGAGATAAATCCTAGTTGAACAGTGTTGCAGCTTCATCTTAGTGGTTGTAGTTGAGCTTATACTGGTGATGGCTTTCTTGTTTCCTTTAGTTTTGGGTTACTATGATGTCTTCTAGTTTTGCTTTGGTGTGTTAACTCTTCTTGTAGTGTTTTGAAGGCTTTGGAGTGTTTTATCAGACTTGCGTGTTGTTGGTTCATGCTTGTCCTTAGGCTAGTTGACCCACCTTTTCACTCACATTGATCGGAGGACCGAATATATTTTTGTGGGTAATGATTCATTTGCTCTCTCTTCATAGGGCACCCCTTCTTGCAATTTTTGGTGATTTTAGAGGGAGGAATGGAATTTTAAGAGCAGGTCGCCCTACTCATGACGCTATACACCTTGGTTGGGGGTGTAACATGCCAACCCTTGGGTAAAGTAAAAATTTCTAAATTTACACCATACGAGTAAATAAACGTGCTAACAAGTCATTGCAATAAAAATTTTCTTTCTTTTATTGAAAATATACAAACAAGATACCATATCATATTACAATAAATTCACAAGTACACATAACAAGAATTCATACCTTTACAAACATAGCTCCAATGAGCTTTAGAACAAATAGCTATAAGATGGTCCAGGAATCCATCCTTTCAAATCTTGGTTCCTCGGTCGCTTGCTATGGAGGAGAAGCATCACTCGGGCACTTTTCCGCCAACCACAGACTCATAATGCGGTCCTCCACACATCTATCATTTGATAGATGGCTCTTCCCTTCGACGAAGAGATTGGTAGAGTAATCGATAACGACAACCAACTGAGCATAGTGTTGTGTCCTACATAACTAGAACCTGTGCAACCTGACAACTCTCGAACTAGCATGTAATATGGGATCATGGTGAACTGACAATGTAGTCTCAAGCATCACACAATCTAAGTGGATGTCGTACATTGCACTACTTTGATCAAAATTGTTTCATTCAGTATGTTCGATTGAGGGTCATTTGTCACATACACTATTCAAAGCCGATTTGAGTTAAGGCTATCTTCAACTATGCATATGTATTGTGCTTCAATGGGTAAATCCGTCACCCCAGACTAACCTACAACAAACTAATCTACTTGGTAATATCCTACTTAACTAGCAGGTTCACAAGCTAGGTATTTACTTCAATGGATAGTCCGTCATCCCAGGTAACCTATCTTCATAAAAATCTACTAGTAATGAATCTATTAAGCAAGTAAGTACACAAGCCTGCTCCCATGCTTATCCTAGGAGTAACACAAGCTTTCCGAGTTAAACTAATAACTTCATTGGGTTTACCTCAAGTGACTCTTGCATTCAATCAAGCCTAGTACATATTTAACTGAGAAACACACTCATCTCCTACTATGGAGTAAATATAAACACATTGCATCCCAAGTGCAAACATATCTAGTATAATTAAATACCTATGTCAAGCAATCTCTTCGACATATCTAGTATAATTAACTGCTTGTGTCAAGCAATCTCTCCTATCATGGAGTACTTAAAAACACATTATAGAAGCGACCTAAAGGCTTCAATTCCCATTTCAAAAGACATCATAATTACTTCTATTGCAAAGGCAGAAAAGACATTTCATGCAATAATGAAAACACAATAATTCCTTGCAAACAATAAGAAGTAGAAAACCCCATGACTGTTATCACCTTCCCATACAATGTTGACAGGGCAGTCTTCTCCTTTGGTTCCTCAGCTTAACCCAGCTTTCCAAATCAAAACTCATTTCCTTTCTTGTTGAAAGCATTTTTCTCTCAGAATTAGACAAATCTTCCTCACAAAGTCCACTCTTTTCTCACTCAGAAATCAAATATAATGTGTAATGTCCCCTTCTCATCAGTGATCAGCTCAGAAGCTCATCAGCCTATTCTGGAGGCCCGTAGGCTTGTTGAGGTGAATTAGGGTTTCCTTGTTTTGGAGGTTTTGTGGCATTTCTCGGAACTTACTATTTTTGGTACTATTTTTGGCAGTGATTAGTTGTTAGCAATTGAGCAAGTCATTTTCAGTTGGAGCAGTTGTTTGGGTTTGTTTTTGTGGTTTTAAAAAGCATTATTTGGTGAAATAAAATATTTCAAGGCATTATTGTTATAATTCCAAATTTACCCCTTGGCCTAGTTCATTAACTTCAAGTTGTGTTTAAAAGGTGGCCATGAAGGGGGATGCCTTCATTAAGGAGAAAATTAAAACATTTAATAAAGTTTTTAATTGCCTTGAAGTTGGATGCCACCTTAGAGGAGATTTTAACAATTTTGAATTTGAAAATATTTCAAATGGCTTTTGGCGTCCCATTCTTGGAATTTGAAGTCATCTCTTTTTCTATAAAAGTGAAGCTTTGCTCTAGCTTTTGGGTATCCAGTGTTTATACTACTGTTATGCTGTCGAAGTGACTACTGATTTTGCTTCGAGGGATTCTTACCTCCTAGCTTCCAACCGATTTCATGTTTGAAAGACAACACCTAGTTGGTATTATTGCTGCTTCTCATCCAGACTAGTAGATTGAGCTTCATAGATGAAGAATGTTGATGATGTTTCAGATTTTTGAGTTGCTGTTGCAGTCATGGCTGGAGGTCGATTTCACTTGCAGCTCTTCTTGTGATTTTAATTTGGTTATTGGTATTTGTTCAAAGTGATTCTATGCTTGAGGCGACCCTACGTAGAAGTTTGCAGATTTTATTTTGATGTTTCTGATTTTTAAGGAGAAAATCACCCTCAAGAAGGTTGTACCATGCTGGGATTGCCTTGGAATTTGTGCCTAATTGTTCTCTGAGCTTTAATGCAGTTTGTGGGTTGGAGATTGGGCGCCTACATCTCAAAATACTTTTGCAATTCATTTCACATCATTAGGAGGTATATTTGGAGAGTTTTGAGCATTTCATTGATTTACAGTTTGCTGGTTTACAGTTTCAGTATGCTGGTTTTTTGTTATTAGACTTCAATAAGTTCAGATTTTGGCTTCAAATTCAGTCTTTGAGAGTTTTAAAACTTGATAGATTCATCTTTCACATATTTGCATTCATTCTATCATTGTAACCATAGTCTTGGGACTCACCAGGACTTGCCCGGACGCGGCGAGTCGCTCTCTGTGCGACCCTGGCCGTGTCCTGGGCGTGCGGACGCGGACACGGCCGTGTCTAGGTGCATCCAAGCCAGACGTGCCGTACGCGCAGCATCCAAGCGAGTCCCTACCCCTGGACACAGCCGGCGTAGCAAAGGCCAAAAAGGCCAAAAAAAAATAGAAACTCAAGTTTTTTAATATTTTTTTTTTGACTTATATTTTCTTCTTAACCCTAAAAGCAACCTCATTTCATTCATTTGGTAAAATAGGAGGAGAAGAGAGGGAAACAAACAAGTTTTTGAAGACAAATCCAGGGTCATATATCATTTGGGGAGCTTCATACCAGCAAGGAGGTGCATTGAGAGCTCATTACCAGTGATTGGGAGGGGTTTGCATTGCATTCCAAGCCAAATCTAAGAGGTAAGTTTGATTTTAATTGATTTTTTTGTGTTTTTTTAACAAATAATTCATTGTAATTTGTAAAATTATTGTTTTTTTGAGTTTGCATATATTTTTTACAAACCCTACTTGCAACTTAAATAATTTTAGAAACCCTACTTTTGCAGCCACATTCATTTGCAAATCAAACCATATTATTATTTTCACAATGTCTCAAACCCCAATCAGAAAAGACCCTGCTTGGAAACATGCTGAAATCTTTCCCGGAATGAAAAGAGTAGATGCCAAATGTTTCTACTGCAAAACAATATATTATGGAGGCATAAATAGATTAAAATACCATCTTGCACGCACACTCGCCCATGATGCAGTGGGTTGCCCTAGAGCACCTCCCGAGGTTGTTCGTGAAGTGCAGGTGCAATTAAAAACTTTTGAAATGCAAAAAGAAATGAAAAAGAAACAAAAGCAGGAGTTGGTGAGTGTTGGAGTTGGATAGGGACTTGGTGCTGTTGGAGATGCTTCTTCCATGCCTCCATATTGTCCGAGTGCTAGTGCTTGTGCTAGTGCTTCTGTTTCTGCATCAGCTATGCCTATGCATACTCCTAGTGCTGGTGGCGCTGCTACTGCTAGTGGTAGTGGCAGTATTAGCATTGGCCCTAGAGTTCGTAAATCTAGGGTGGACTCATATTTTGTACCACGCACTACTCTTGGTTCCCAACTGTCGCTTGAGAGCATGGGTTGGAACAAGGACGCACATGATGCAGCAGAAATGTCAATTGCAGAATTTTGGTACTACTGCACCATTCCCTTCCATGTAGCCAGATAATTCTTTTTCGTTTAATTGTTTTAAAATTTATATTTAAATTTTAGAATCTAGATGTATTTCATTATCGAATTCAAATTTAAAGTTAAAAACTTAAACTTTTTCATTTTACAATACTTATGTAACTTATTAATTTATTTATGACATGTTATAGGTCACCTTTCTGGCAAAACATGGTTGATGCCATAACCATATGTGGGGCGGGGTTCAAAGCCCCTAGTGAAGATGAATTAAAGGTCCCACTTTTGACTCAAAAGGTGGCAGATGTGAAAGCACAATTAGAGGAGCAACGCAAGCAGTGGAGGATGATTGGTTGCACCATTATGACTGATGGTTGGACCGATAGGAGAAATAGGACGCTGCTTAATTTCCTAGTTTCCTCAAGGTAATTGTACTTTCCTCAATGCATTGAAATTTGAATTTGATTTAGTGATTAATAATTTAATATGGCTGATTT
Source organism: Sequoia sempervirens (assembly GCA_007258455.2). Classification (NCBI taxonomy): domain Eukaryota; kingdom Viridiplantae; phylum Streptophyta; class Pinopsida; order Cupressales; family Cupressaceae; genus Sequoia; species Sequoia sempervirens. Next base: position 116,622,615 of record VDFB02358134.1, on the reverse strand, counting down.
ATGTTTTTAATTTATTGAATAATTGGTTTTGCTTATTGTTGATGTGTTTTTCGCGGACCCACGTTAATAAAGTTAACGGCTTCCCTATTCTCTCTTGATCAAAGTATTCGCACGCTAAGATTGCAAGAAAGTTCGTGCGTTCAACTCCAAGGTTCTTTCAGTGCGAATAGGCTCAGTTTGGCTCGATGTGATTTGCTGGTATTTCAAGGGGACTTACGGAATTGTTCGGCAATGGAGAAAGGAATTCAAATGTTCGAAAGATCTGTCTATGGAGTTCGGTTTTCCTATTCTAACCGGAAAGTACTGAATTGAAATGAGGTAAGATTAAGAAGGCTAAATCTATTCTAAGGCGTGGGACATGGCGATCAATTTTCACAAGCTTCAAACCGGACTTCGCTTTGCCTCACATCGGACAGCTTCCACGGAGTCGGTGCAATCTTCAAGGGAGATGACTAAAGATGTTCAAACCACCACTTGACATGAAGATACCATCACAACGACGCATACCATCATTCAAACTGTGATTGAAGTTAAGTGCATGATATTCCAGTTGACCACACAAGGCGCATTCACCATCAGCAAATACACTAGTGGTATGGATAGACGAAGTTGCTTAGATCAAACACCACATTCCACAATTACTATCTTCTACTTGCATGAAAATGAAATTTACGCTACTCTACACTACTTGAAGTAGAAGGGATGAAGAAACCTCGCTAGCTATCCACAACAAAGATGAATTTCACCATCAATGAAAGATCTTTTATTATGAAAGTTTTACACGACAATTTCTTATAAAAGTTTTCAAAGGAAAACTTTCCTTCTCCTCCAACTACACTATCAATCTACTTCTAAGTTATCTCTTTATTCTAACTCCTACTCTAATCTTCTCTACTGTCTAATGTCTACTGAAGGTACAAATGAGGGGGACTCCCCCTTTATATAGCTGGCCAAGTCCAACGGACGGCTCAGATTACAATCGGCTGGATGGCCCAGATTGTGCCACCTCAGCCCTAAACAAGATATGCCCTAAAAACCGCCACAGAAGAGAGTGGGGTAATAAATGAGCCATAATGTCCATTATTCCTTCTAGAAGATTCCATTTGTGGACGCGTTCACATTATCCTTGATCTTCTCTCTTGGCGTTCTTCTTTGACTTCTTCCACCGGAGGGTCTTCATCTTCTTTTCACCTGAGTTAACACTCAGCCGATTTCTTGCAATTTTCTTCCTTCATGTGAAACTCGTAACTTCATCTTCCTCTGAAAGTTGTAATATCATCGCGAATCACCACTTCCGCACATCGTGCTTTGGCCTCGACATTCCTCCTGCAAAACAAGCAAGGAGAAGAGTATTAGAACACTTTACAACATGAATTCATCCTACTGACCTGATTTCCAAGCGTTCATCGTCTTCGATGGCCAACTTTGCTTTCACATTCTTCATGCCTTAGCCAAATTTCAACCTGTCTTGCATTTTGCCTGGCACACTTCATTCCGATATTTCATCCAACTCAGGCTCGAGGAAAATCCCCTCATCAGGAATTTGATCAAAAATCATCTAGGCGATCACCTTCAAATTCATCCACCAAGGCAAATTTTATCTAGAAAACACGTTTTATTCCTTGCCTTAGAAAATTTTCCAAATTTCCCTTAGGAAATTCATCAACCTGGTGCCCATCAAAAACATCCACCTGAAGGCCTCGACAAAGTGCAGAAGACTTTAAAATCCATTCCTCATCGAGAATCCTCAATACCCAGAAGAAAATTTCTTTCAAAACGCGTCGAATCCATGGGTACCCAACGAACGGGTTCATTTAATTTTTTAATTTTGAACCTTAGAAAAATAATCAAATTTATTTCATTTCTTCAACTCTAGGCTCGCATTTCCCTGCTTAACTTTGAAATTTTTTTATTTTAATTGCCCTTGCGAAGCTGACATTCTCAACGTATCCACTGCCAATTTTATTGAGGCCTTGGCACATTTTAATACTCCCTCAAATTGGGCGCATTTCTTTAAGGTGATAGTTAAATATCAATACTTTAAAAAAAAGAGAGAATATTTCATCAACCTACATGGGCGCATATTCCTCTTTCAACATTTTTGGGCGCATACATGTTAAGGTGGACCCACTTCCAAGGTGTTGGGATATATGGCGCATTCAAAGGGTCTTGATCCCATTTTTCCTCTTCTTCATGCACACGCCATGAATATTCTTCTTTGCATGCCTACATTTGGGCGCATATAGAGGAGTCTAACAAAGGCGCATATCATTATGTCTCCTTCCAATTTCGTGCCTTAGACATTTTACATCACCCATCTTCACATTGCCAGGCGCATGTGTTGAGTTTCAGATTTCAAATGCTTTATAGAATTCTCCTTCTTAAGGCGCAAATAACCCATAGAGCCTCCAGTTTTATTCCAACGCATTTCTTTTTTAGTCATTGAGCCTTTAGTTATACCATAGGCGCATTTGAGTAGGTGAACCTTTACTTTCCACGCCTTAGCCAATTTCAAGCCATCCTCAGGCGCTTATAACATGTTGAACTTTTCAGTTTGACGAATGGCATTAAGAACTTTCAACTTGGATTGGGGCGCAAAAGAGAGGTCAAGCTTTTAATTTTTTTAATCATCTCCTTCCCTTCTGGGCGCAAATTCATGATAGAGGTTTCAATTTCATCCAGCAACCTTCAATCTTAGTGGGCGCATATACATGGTGATATTTTCAAATTCCACACTTAGTTAAATTTCAACGCTGCTTCTCAAAGAGGGACGCATCATTCAAAACTTCCAGAGAGGGGCGCAAATAACCCTGGGTGCATCCAATCTAGTGCCATGCTTTCATTCCGTCCTTTCCTCCTCTGGGCGCAAATAACAAGCTGAGCTTTTAATTTATCATGGGCGCATTTGATGTGTGGTCCTTTCAATTTTGGCCTCGGCGCATATGGCTATGTGAGTGTTGAGGCGCATTTTATACTAGGTGCTTTCAATTTCGTGATTCAAAAATTCAATCCCTCTCCAGAGCTAAGGCGCAAATGTCCATGCTTTCATCCTGTCCTTTCCTCCTCTTGGCGCAAATGGTGTCTGGAGCTTCCACTCTTAACATTTGGGCGTATTCAACTTGGGGCGCATTTCATATGCAAAGCTTTCAGTTTTTGTTCTGGGCGCAAATCACCCTTCAAGGTTTCGCTTTTGGCACTTAGTCAGATTTTTGGCAAATCACATGGCGCATTTGGTCCTTCTAACTTTCAACTCGGTTAGAGGCGCATATGACAGGGTCTACGTCCAATTTTCACTTGCCTTAGAAACCTTTCGCTAACTTATCCAAGCTGGGCGCATTTAAGTGTCTTAACTTTCACTTTTAACACCTAGGGGCGCATTTTAGCCATCAAGCTTCCATTTCCAAGAGGGGGCGCATATGAGGGGTGCAACTTTTAATTTTGACACTGGGCGCATATGAGCCATCAAGCTTCCATTTTCATGACTTAGGCGTTTTTTTTTAGCTTTCATCTTTGGGCGCATATGACCTAGCAAGCATCCACTTTCAACATTGGGCGCAAAGGAGACCTCCAACTTTTACTTTTAATGATTTAGGCGCATTTTGCCTACCCGGCATCCATTTTCAACATTTCAACATTTTTTTTGCCAAATCAACTTGTAAGGGCGCATTTGGGCATGGCTACGTTCATTTTAAATGCCTTAGTGAAAATTTTCATTTTATCACCTTCACTGACCCAGGCGCATTTGGCATATGGAGGTTTCAATTGACTTAGGCGCACTTGACATAGTCAACTTCCGTTTTGCATCCTAGGCGCATATTAGACCATCAACTTCCAGTCTCGATGCCTTGTCAAAATTTCACCTGTCTCCAGCCTCTTGTAGCGAGCTTCGGCCGGATTTGAAAAAATTATCAAATTTGACGTGTTTCGTGCCCTTTGCCAAATTTAGGGTGACTCGATTGTGCTTGCCCCAATTTGCTATTTTTAGAAAGTTCTTCAAATTTTGTGCTTTGAATTGACTTCTGACTCTAGAAAACCTGATATTGCCTTGTTCTGAACCTCGAGATGTGTTTATGCCAGAGATGCCTGATATTTGCCTGTACCTGCTATTTTTAGCAATTTACTAAAAATAGCAATTGCTCAGAAAGTCTCCAAATTTTGCGTGTTGAATGCCCGAAACATGGTGATTGCGACTGGACGTTGTTCTTGCCTGGATGTCGGGTTCTGCCCTCGATTTTAGGAAACCCTAATTTCCTGCTAAAAATAGCAACTGTCTGATTCTTCACTCTCTGTAACTCTGTTTATCTCGAAATTCGCGCCACGGATTACTTGTCACATGCTTGACCTGTGCTCGCTGAGATCTGGTGCCAACCTGCCAATTATAACCGCTGCTGAAGTGACTTACTATTTATAGTAAGTGCTCGTTTCTAAGGCTTCCTTTGCTCCGTTTGCTTTGAAATTTGGACAGCGTGCTCTTCGTTGGTGAACTTGCCTGTGTATGCTGACGCCGAGATCAACTTTCTATTTATAGCCCTCGTCCAAAACGCCTTACTAAAAATAGCAGGTTCTCCGATTGCCTTCAAATTTTGCCAGCAGACTCTCGGAAGGA
>VDFB02358134.1:116596132-116617909 GCA_007258455.2 Sequoia sempervirens | reverse complement strand
TAAATCCTTTGTCATGGTTCCAAAATCCTTGGAAAGTGTCTCTAGGCACTTAGGGTGTATTGGGAAAATTTTGTAATATTAATTCTCACCATTGTTTGTAATATACTCATAACCTTGGGTGATGCGTCCACTAGCAACGGTAAATGTGAGTTGTGGACAAATATTTAATATTTTTTTCCCCACATGTGGATGCCTAAAATGGGATATAAAAGATAAGGAAAGGAAAAATGAGTGATTGTTGGGATTCTCCAAGTGGCAGCTTGGAATGAGGCAACAAGTGTCTCCTTGTATTCCATCATTGAATACATTTATTACATCTAATGCAATGTTTATCTCTCATGTTTGGGTGCCAAAGTTGGAGGGAAAGTATTAGAGTCAAAACCGGTATCCTTTCACATTCTGAGGAGGTATTCCAAGGGTTGGGGAAGTTTGGAATGAAGGGTCATCTTTGGAGCCTTGTTTGGGGCTTAGGATGTCTTCACACATCTATAAATTCAACCTCTTGGATGTAGAAAAGATGAACCATAGTTGGATGTAGAGTTTCATTGTAGGTACAAGGATAGGTGGAGGCATAAGGAGGTTGTTCATAGGTGCATATAGGTTCTGCCATGGTGGAGACAAAGAGGAGAATGGAAGTGATTTTATTGTATTCATTTGTTTGAAGATAATGCATACTTGGCCTCTCTTCTTGGTGAAGTTTTTTCCCACAAGGGTTTTTCCATGTAAATCTCGTGAAATGTGATGATCTTGTGTTTATGATTTGTGCCTCATTTTTGCTATCTTATAGCAATTTTATTCTTCAAATATTTCACTTAAATCTTTATTTTCTCACATTTTATGTTTTTCCTTAACTTTTCTATTTATTTACTCAACCCATTTATTTCTTTCTTCACCTTTAGTAGTGATGTACATGTTGGCAGTTGTTGTCATTGATGTCAACACTAATGGTTGTGCTATTTTCATTGATGTCAACACTAAAGAGATTGTTGGAAGTTGTCAACATTGATTTTTAGTTGTAATTGATGTCAAGACCTAAGTAATATGTTGTTATTCCTTGGAATTGGTTGTCTTTTTTATGTCACGCTTTATCAAAGAAGAGAAGAGTTGAGGAAGTTCAAGGTTGGATGCCATGCCTTATCAAAGAAGAATTGAACAAGTTCATGGTTGTATGTCATGCCTTATCAAAGAAGACAAGATTTGAAGCTCATAGTTGGATGTCATGCCATATCAAATAAGTAGTATTGTTGATGTTCATATAATGCATTATTATTGTCAGCAGAGCTATTTTCATGATAATATATTAAGATGAGGATTAGAAGCATGACTAATGTTGGAGAGATGTTGATGAAGGTCTAAAATCTATCTCATGCTCTCTCCCAATATTTTTGATAGTATATGTCTTGATTAAAGGAAGTTTTGGTCTCCACAAGTCACTCAAATGTTTTTGGTTTAGGAAGTTGCATTGATGTTTGTCCAGGAGAATCCTTCACATTCCTCCAATGTTGCAACTCTAGTCTTGCAGTTTGGTATTCAATGGCAGTGCCCTATGTACATTTCACTCCCATATTTTTAGGTCATTTGTGTTGTTGAGGAGGTTCCTGTGAATTGCAGAAGGTTGGTAGTGTTGCTAGTTGTCTGAACTAGTTTGAGAAATGCTTTACATTTCTCCACATTAATGTATTTGTGTCGTAGAAAAAAGGCAACTTGCTTGATTTGGGAATAATTGATGATAAATTGTACTTAATGAGGTCTTGATTTAATGTTGAGAGGTGTTTTACACATCCACATTAGGTCTTGGACCCTTGCAAATGCATTTATTGAAGTCTTGTAAAGGTGTTGTAAAGAGTTGTAAAAGACTTTCACACCTCTCTAGACTTAATAAACCCATTTTCCCTTAATTCAACATTATAAAATATATTTAATTACATTTTCACATCAATCTAGAAGGATTTTGAACTAAATTTAACTTTAATCTAGTGTTGTAATGTGTCTTACACATTCACATTGGATGTTGTTCCTTTCTAGGCTAAGTGGATCTCATTTTAGTGTTGTAAAGTGTATTTAATCACACTTTCCCATTGAATTTTGTATCCCAATCCCTAATTAACCTTCACATCATCATTAATAGGCCCCTATGACCCCATATTGTGCATCCCGAAGCATAATTTGGTCAAATACCTGATGAAATCAACATAAGAACTGAAATTCATCATTTTCCAACAACCCAATTGGAAAATGGGCCCCTTTGGGACTAATTCTCCATTTGTGGTGAATGAGTCCCTTCCAGGTTGGATTGATTTGTCTAAGGTAGTGAATTAGTCCCATTTGGGTCATTTTTTATTTTTAAGTGGGAAACTTTGGAATTTAAGTTTATTATTCTTTCATGTCGGCCTTAGGGATCCAATTAATAGGAAAATAAGGTGAATTTCCTATAAATATAAGTCTCTAAACCATAATTCATAACAACTTCATTCATTCATAACTCATTCATCATTTTTCTTCCACATCAAGTCAAGCAAGCTAGGGTTTTATCATTCTAAGTCATCAAGATAGCTTCCAAAAACATTCAAGAGCATAATCTTCCTCTATTTCTACAAAGATTCAAGATTAAACTTCATGGAAAGGTATTAACTCCATTATTGCATGCTTCATTACATTCTTTCTTCATATTGGTTTAATAACCTACAAAGGGGTTTGACCAAGGTAAACCCCCATGCCCTAACATCCAACATCTCTCCTTCTCTTCTTGTGTGTTTGCATATTTAGGCATCTTGGAGGATTGGAAATCATTGAAGATAAATTTTAAAAGTTTTTGAAGATATCTCCTTGTTGAACACGTCAAAATATCAACAAAAAGTCACTTTCAGGTTCGAAAATCAGACTTCCAGAGGTAAACACCTGTTAGGAACTGAAGAGCAGACTGAGAGCTCTTGTTTCCACTTTTTAATTTTTAGAAATTCAAAAGTCTACTCATTTTACATTAATGGTGAATGAGTCCCATTTCCAAGCCTAAAAAGTGCTCTTTGTAGTTTTGGATACCCATTTGTCCAAAATGAGTTCGGGGACAGCTTCTCAGAAGTAGGACTAGTTCACCTAGAATGGAGAATGAGTCCTAGTAGGCCAGATTTTTAGTATCAATAACATTCCAAATTCCATTATAGTCTCCATCAAGTTCTCAGGTGCACACTTCTAGTTTCATCAAATTCTGTTACAATTTGCTTTCATTTCTAGGTGTTTTTGCATATCACAATGTGTTTTCCAAAAAGTTGCATTTCAATAGTTTTCACTTAATGATCAATAAATTTTATCAGTTATTTTCATTTAGTTTATCTCATTTAGACGTATTTCATTCATATTTTCATTATAATTGCATTAGTTTGAGTGAACTACCTAGGTTTTTGGCCTATCTCTCTCCTTTTAGGTGAAAAACCCTAAGAGTACAAGAGAAGTACATACACCTAAAAACCTATGGTTCAATATCTACTCTTGCAGCTTAGTCAATCTATTTGAAATATTTGTACAATACCTCATTTCTAATATCATATGTTGGAGCGGTCCGCAAGATGTTCTACTAATGTTACATCATTCGGTTATGTATTCTATGTTTCCTTAACAAAGTTTTTTGCACCAATTTGGTTTGCAGTGGCTATTGATAGCATGAAAATATGAAAGAAGTATATTGAAGTGATGTTGGATGTTCAATGAACATCCCTATGTGATATTTATTTTTCTAATTGGCCTCTTTAGTGCCACATTATGTCTTGAGTTGGCTTTATGGGTTATTTGTGGGTATCTAATTGGCAAGGCTTGTTCCTTTGCTTGGGTCGTGTGCTTGGGGGGCTACGCCAACAAAGAAATATGTGTCATGATGGATTTGGCTCTTGACCTATCATGTTTAGGACCACATCAATTAAATTCAATTGAAAGAGTGTTTATGGACCAACTGGTTATGTGCTTCAATGTCTCATCCACATGTTTCCTTGATGTTGACTTAGGTTGATGTGTGTCTACATGTAAATAATTTTAGATCACATTGAAATAAGTGTTAAGTTTTTTTTGGTCCTCTCTATCCTTGGAATAGGACTGCATCATGCTTTGGTAGCTAGCTAGTTGACTTCATTGTTTATTCTCTTTCTAGCTGACCTAATTCAAGAATTAAAGTGTCATGGTGAATATAAGTGCAAGATCATTTCAGATGCAACAAGATGGAGAAGTGTACAAGTGTGAAAAAGTGTGTGAACAAGATATATTGAATATCCAATAGAGATAGTTCTAAATATTGTGAAAGGAAAGATAAATTGAGCTTGAACGCCTTAGTCAATAGAGAGTTGTGCTAGAAATCTTTGTAATCCTCTTATAAATCTTTTGTATCCTTCTCTGAGATAGTGAATCTCATCAGGTCCTTTGTATCTTGCTCCTAGAGTTGGTTGGTACTTTAGTGCTGCAATTCCTTTTTGTATCTTGCTTTAAGGAAATGAGCCTTCTTGCAAGTATTTTAACAGTGACTCTTACCGTGGTTTTTCCCTCATTGGGTTTTACATGTAAATCTGGTGTCTCCTTGTACATGTGTGTGTTCTCTATCTCTTTCTCTTGATGTCGATCTAGTTACTGCTATATCTTTCATTGGTAAAGTTTACTAAAGGTGTTAAAGATTCAAATTGTTATATTCTTCTCTATTACTACTTTTCTTAAAGTTCTATCTCTCTTTGCTAAAGGAGTTTGAGTTGTGTTGAAAGTTTCATTTCAGAAGGGGTTAAGTTTTGTGTAGACTGATTCACCCCCCCTCTCAATCTCTAGAAGTGTTCAACAATTGGTAGTAGGGCCAAGTTCCTTTGTAGAAGCTTAACAACTTGAGACAAAGATCTGAGATGGCACATGATGGTTCATACAAGGGTCCTATGTTTGATGGGACTAATTAATCCTTCTAGAACTAAGAATGGAAGGATACCTAAACTCTCTTGGGTTTGGGGTGTGGTAGTCAGTCAAAAGTGGTTATACTACTCCAGTTGAAATCAGACTGTATGAATGCAATGCCAAACCCAAGAATTCTATCTTGTGTGGGTTGGTTGACTCATAACTTTTGAAGGTGATGAATTGCAATTCTACCAAAGATGTTTGGGAAAAACTCAATATAATCTATGAAGGAGAGACTAAAGTGAAGAAAGCTAAGATGCAGATCTTAAAAATTAGATTTGAGACTCTAAAGATGACTGGAGATGAAGAAATTGCAAGTTATATGCTTCATGTACAAGAAATTGTCTTTGGCATCTCCAGACTTGGTGGAGAAGTAAAAGAAAGTGAAATAGTAAAGAAGGTTTTGAGATCTCTCCCAAAATATTATAGTCACAAAGTATCTACCATTGAAGAATCTAAAGATTTGGATTTGTATTCAGTTGATGAAATGTTTGATTCTCTTACTGCCTTTGAGATGGGAGAGTTTGGTCAAGATGTTCCAAAGAAAGAAGTTGCTTTCAAAGTTAACAAAAATATTGAAGATGAAGTTTCTCATCAAATTGATGAACTTGATGAAGTGGAAGCAAAATTTGTGAGAAGACTAAAGAAAGGTATTGAAAAATACAAAGTTAAGTTACCTTTTAAATGTTTCAATTGTGGAAGAGTTGGTCATTTTGCATCTAGATGTCCCTATAAAGAATTGTTTGGTGATAACCAAAGAGAGAAAATAAAAAGAGGATTTTATTCTAAGGAGAGCATTTGTTCCACTGAATATGGAGATAATGATTCAAATGATGAAAATCTATTCATGGACTTGGAAGGAAAAAATAATAATAATAGAGAACGCAAAAGGTTTGGTACCTTGCAGAATAACAAGGTTAATGAAAGATCTATGGCAGTATAGATTGATTTTCATGCAAAGGAAGAGGAAAATTCTTGGGTGATTGACAATGGGTGTTCTCATCACATGACTGGTGACATAAGTAAGTTCATCAGTCTCAAAAAGGTCAATGGTGGAGCTGTTAAGTTTGGTGATGATAAGCCAATACGAATCTATGGAAAAGGTAATATAACAATTGGTGGAATGTTCAACAAAATTGAAGGTTTCCTTTATGTTAAAGGTTTGAAACAAAATATCTTGATTGTCAGTCAAATGTGCAACAAAGGATACAATCTCACTTTTCATGCTAATGGATGTGGGATTAGAAAGGAATGTTCTAGAAGGCTTGTTATTGAAGGAAAAAGAACAAATGGTAATGTCTATCATCTAAAGGAAGCTAATGGAATGATTTTCTTATTGGCTTAGTCCAGAGAATGTTGGTTGTGGCATAAAAGAATGGGGAAAATCAACTTTGATAACATGGTGAAAATCAATTTCTCTCATGTAGTAAGAGATATGCCTAGGATAACCAAGCCTGCAAACACATTGTGCAAAGAACGTTAGATGTGAAAAAAATAAAGAATAGTTTCAAAAGCTAGGAGTGATCTATTTCAAATCCATTGGAGCTGATTCACACTGATCTATGCAGAACTACAAGGATAAGAAGCTAAGAAGGTGAATGGAATTTTATGTTTCTTATAGATGATTAAACTAGAATGACTTGGGTTAGATTCTTGAAAGAGAAATTAGAAGCCTTTGATGAGTTTAAGATTTTTAAAGAAAAAGTAGAGAATGAAATGGATGCTAGGATCAAATGTTTAAGGTAAAATAGAGGAGGTGAATTTACTTCATATGAATTTGAAAAGTTTTGTGAAGATCATGGTATTAGGAGACATTTTTCTACTCATAGAACCCCTCAACATAATGGGGTGGTTAAAAGAAAAAATAGAATAGTGCAGGAAATAGCTAGGACAATGATGAAATATGCTGAGCCCTTATGATTTGTGGTAAAGATCTCCCACTGTTAGATATTTCAAAATTTTTGGAAGTAGATGCTATATTAGAAGAGATGAAAAAGACCTTGGAAAGTTTGATTTAAGGTGTGATGAGAAACCTATAGAAGAAATACGCATTGATCCTATGTGTATAGAGAATGTGATCACTAAGGAATTCTTGTTTGTGAATGAGATTTATCAATATTATTATGAACAATTGAAATCATGATGGAAAACTTATGATGGTTTTACTCGCCCTACGATAGGTTTGATCACTTTTCCTCTTAAAGTTGGACTAAAAAAATTAGATGTTTAATTCTCCATCATCTCAATGTCAGACAAATTTTATGCGAAACTAGGCTACCCATGGTTACACTCCACGAATGTCATCCCATTGGTTATTCACAAGTGCATACAGCTTCCCTTTGAAAATGAGATATTTATAGTGCATCATAGTGGGTTTAATCCTTTGTCATCCTGTGGGAACTTTTTGTTGGATTTATTTTGGCCTCAACCCATGGAACCTATAAAACCTCATGAGGATTTCTTTTTCCAGTCATACTAAAAGTTTAAGGAAAAAAGCATAGCAGAGCAATCCCTTACCAATATACCACCTGATAATGATAGGTCAATGTTTGTTCCTCCTACCCCAACTATTGTTGATGAACCTATTCCCAAAGCTAAAGCTCTTCCAAGTTACCAAGGTGAAAATGTCATTGTTTTGCCACCCATATCATAGAAAATACCAAGATTCAATGTCTAATTCCATTTGTGCATCCCAAAACAAAGAAAGTATATAAACCTAAAGAGATAGGGGTTTCCAAACCTCTCGTGGTCCCTTTATTTTCTCCCCTAAGGGAAGAAAAGAAACCAATGGTTGAAAAATCCACTCGTACACCTTCACAAATTGAAAATAATGCAAGAAGAAACTAAAATGCTAAGGAGCGTAGGTGTAGACATCATGCTATTACTCAAAAATTGGAAGAAAAGAACAAAATGATACCTCAAGGCCAAACAAAAATCTAAACAGAGCATGATGATCCACCACCTTCACCAAAACAAGACATGAAACCAAAAAATAAATAAAAACAAGAACATACAATGGATATTGCCATAAAACCATCTATTGTGATTAATTTGGATGATGATGATGATGAGATTGCTAAGAATAATTAAGGATTGCATAATGAGTTGAATGTGTTACTTTCAAATTCTATGAATTTAGATGGGGGCAATCATGATGATTCTCTTGATGAGAATGACCAATCATGTTTTGAACCTAGTGATGCTCCTCGTACAAAACTTGTTGTAGTCCCCTTGGCTAGTTGTTTGCCTTCCTTATATGATGATCAAGATTAGGAAGCAGACGACATGATCTAGGTTGGCTCACATGTGAAGTACTTCTTTCTTGTGATTTCTTTCAATGTTCTTTGGGTTTTGTTGCATGTAATGTATCCCCCATATCGTGCTACTTGGTGTGTCTTTGTGCTTGTGAGTTTTCTTTTGATGACCCTTGTTGCTCTGTTGGTGCAAGGATAAAAAGGAGAAATTTTTCATGACATTCTTCTATTTGTGTCTTCATTCTTCTATATTTTGTAAACTTTAATTTTTTATTGTGTTTTCCTTTTGGGGACGATGAAAGGAATTGAGACATTTAGATCTCTTCCATGTTGACCCAAAATCTCGTTTGTTATCTCTCTATGTGTCATTCTTCCATTGTGTTTATTGTTCCACAAGTATTTGGGGAATAATGTCAATTTCGAGCTCTATTATATCATTGTAGCAAAGATGTATACTGATCCCAGATCTGTGGATCCCTTTTGCGTTCATCTTTTGTCTTATCTATGGTATTTACATTTGGGGGAAACCCATTTTCATGATGCATATTTATTTGGAAACATATCATTGGCATAGGGCTTTCCAAATAGGTTCTCATGTCCTTATCAATTATAATTTATCATTTTTCTACTTTAAAGTAATTGCTCACAGCATGGTGTTTCACAATTTATTTAAAGAGGGCATACATTAGCATTATTACATTGGCATTATTGTGCTTCACTTGGTTCATGAGCATTGAACTCAGTGTAGCATTCAAATACCATCTTGATGATTTGTGGCACCTTATTGAAGTTATCACGGTGTATAAATCTAGGTATGGTTGACATGAGGCACACCTAGTGAAAATCGGTCCTCAATAGACCTAGTGTGTTTCTCATTTTGCCACCTTGTTATGGGTGCAAACCTAGTAGACCTAGTGTTTTGTTCATCCTTGTCTTGGGGGCTCACCTAGTGAAAAGCAGTCCTCACTAGTTCATGTTTCCTTCCCTCTTTGTGATTTACCTAACAAATATTAAACTTTTCTATTGTGTGAATCATGAATGGCTTGGTGTGGATCCTAGCATAACATAGCTTGCTAGCCCATACCCTACTCTTGCATTCATTTGAAAAATTGTATATTTGTATTTCTATCTTGTTGCATATCATACATGTGTGTGTTCCTTTGTACCTATATTGGTTTTCCATGCGATCTTGGATGTTGGGGGCTTGTGAACTCCCCCTTGATCCTTAGTCATCCTATCTTTTCCAAATTTGTACAATTGGATCCGTCTTGACATATATTTCTCTACTTTAGTGTGAGTCTGAGCATAAGTTCATACTCTTGGGGCTAAATGTAGCGTCATAAATTTTCACCCTTGACAATTTCACACAAATTTTTCTCCCCTTTAAGTTATTGGGCCTAATTAAACATTCAAATTCCTAAATTATGAATTCCACAACCTATTTTAAATATTTTTTGATAATTTGTAAGCATAAAACAAATTCTCTCATTTAATACTTTGTCCTCGACTCCTTAAAATTCATAAAATAGGGATGGGACACTGGTGCCTAGGATTCCTATGTCCCCCTATTTTGGCTCCAAATTTAAATGTGTTGGTTGTGACACTTTCTTATTTGAAATTCGAATACCTAAAATCAACTGTCAGGATTTAATTTTTAGGAAATTGAATAAATTCCTATAAATTCCTAGTTATTGCATCATTTCAAACCTAAAAAGGGAACACCAATTGGAAACACACTATATCTAGCAAAAAATATTGTCAAGAGCATTCAAGAGCAGTCAAGAGCAACCATTAGAGGATTATTGCAACAATTATAGATCCACTAACATGTCAAAGTTTATGTGTGTTCATGTTGCCAATATTTGTGAAGGTTAACATTGTTGTAGGTATCTAAAGCATTTAAACATTCAATTAAGATCCTACACCTTGAGGAGATGTGTATGACTTTAGTTCTTCAAAGAAGCCATTGAAGGGTGGTGAGTTGCAACATTTTGTTCATTCATTATTCCTTCCTTTCCGTTATCATTTATCATTGAATTTTACCATTATGGAAAGTGGAAACACTTGAGGTTTTACTGAGGAAAGCCCCTATATGGCACTAAATTTTCCCTCTTTGTGAATGTGCAGGTTTTAGGTATTTTGAAGGTTGAAAGGAGCTTGAAGATCGAATTTCCATTTCTCACCATTGTTGCCTTACACATTGACAACTCCTAGAAAATCAATTTCATAAATATCTAGCAGTGATTCAACAAGTTTGTAAATGGGAAAAAAAGTGTAGATCTGGCATCAAAGGACTGTGGAAATAGATTTGAAAAATCCCTATTAGGATAGTGGCACCCCTCACACCAACGTCTTGACAAAACAGGGTGAAATTTGTACTATAGGTGCACAGTGTCCTCCCCTTTTTGTTTCTATTATCGAATTTCCTTTGTGACTTCTCAGACTTTTTGTATTCATAATAGAACAGTAACGACATCATTAGGACAATTAGGTTATTGCATTTCATCCTTAGGAAATTTCTGATTTGGTTAAGGGTTGGCTGACTCACCTATTAGGTTGTAAGTCAATCATATACCTTGTCCAAATCCATCAAACCCCCCTATGAAATCTCAAAAAAATGTGATCAAACCCTAAGGGTCAAATCTTGTTTGGTCCCCTTTTTTCTACATTTCACATTAAAAGGGTGGTTATTTGATAATCATTGTGTTGTATTTGATCCATAGTTTTGCTAAATTTAGGCACACCACAAATATACTAAATCGTATGTTTCTATGGTTCATTGAAGGCAACAATATATTTTTTGTACATTCTCTAGTTACTAGTGTTTCTAAAAAATATGTCATTGTTATTTTATTTCTTTACGATCTCTAGGAAAAATTAGCTTTGCAATTAAATTTTGGATCAACAATCCACTACTTGATTGGAACAAGAGTACATAAAGTTTTGGGGAATTGAGTATATGGTTGAGGCTGAGCCTTTTTTGGCCCACTAACAATAAAATTAGTAGTAATTAAATCTATTTTAGTAGAGATACCATACACATTTATAGTTGTATTTATTAGTCTTTTTTCCTTTTCTCATTGTTTTGATACTTTGTACCCACCTTTATTGACCTCTTTTGATATAGGATTGTAACCACTACCTCTACCACCATCAATAGTACCACTCAGTCTACTAACACCACTTCTACAACTTGAATCTTATACCCATAATGAGGTTAATGATCTAAAGACATTTTATTGTGGTTGAGATCAAGGATTTAAAGCCTCAATGAATTAAATAACGCCGCCACTAATATTATGTGGTGATTGATCAACTCCAATGCCTTGTATGTTTAGACACCTTCTATTTTTACCTTTGCTACTTTCTAAATTCCTTGTACATTTGGACCCAAACCATAACCAATGTAAGCATTTTTTGGGCTATGATTGCCCCTTTACACTATGTTTCTTTGTGGTTTCATAGATATTGAGTTTGATTGAGTATCCTCTCATAGGAGATTCAAAGCTCCCCCCTCAATATCAGCATAATCAAACTTAAAGTATTTTTATTGAGTAGATACGATCCATCCCACAAATTATTAAAATCTTCATCTTTTTGAATATCAAAGTAGTTTTTTGAGATCCTAGTTCCTAACTCATTATACATAAGGGAATTCTTTTTTCCTCGTCTAGCTAACACATGCACATACTTTATCTATAGCCATTGTTGTATTTAAAAAAAATATGTACTACAATATTTTGCATAAAAAATATTTCATCTCCTAATTCTCATCTATGGATGTAGACCTATTTTTTTTGGATAATTGTTCAACAATAATGCCTTTCTCATTAGTAGTTTATTTCATTATTTTTAGGACCTTGTCCTAAGAGTTCTTATTTTTTAATCTTTCTAATAAAATTTTATTTTTAGAATTATTCTTTGTCACTATATTTTTTATAATCGTCCCACTCATACCATCAATAAGAGTCAACATAAAAACTCAATTTTTAAAATCTTATGCAATAATGAATATTCCTCTCTAAAAGGTGTATCATATATATATATATATATATAAAATGAAGGAAATAAGGTTTTTTTAATAATACATATAATTAATCTATAACTTCCATATACTATACGTACTCCAATAAAAAAAATCCTCTCTATCACATGTTTTGGAAGTTCATGACTCTTTACTCCTAATCCACAAAATATTAGGACAATAAATTATTTGATGAAGTATCAATCAATTGAATTTATTTATGTTCCCAATTGAATGAAATATTTTAAATTTATTTATAATTTAGGTATTGGAGTATTTTCAATTGATTTATAAACTAGGGCCAAAAATTAGTCCAAAAAAAATCGTAATTCCTTTCTTTACCATGAATTCTTATCTTAAATGTGTTCATTTAATTACTGACACAAGTTTTATTGTCTCAACATTATAATAGAGATGAATATAAATGATTTTATCTATAAGGAAACTATAATAATAATAAAAATAAATGACACAATTATATCATGAACCTAAAGGTCTTAGATTTATAACCTTTTTTAATTAACACTAATTGGTCATGCTTGTATTTTATAATATATTAAATAAATTTATATACAATAGGTTCTTTGGCATAAATTTTGTATATGATTTCAAGAGAACTTAATCTATTGGTTTATCAAAATCTAATCCAAGTTAAAATTCTAATATAGAAATAGAGTCTTGAACCCATAATTTAAAAATTACATTTTCATAAATAGGATTATCTTTGGATGCTTCCCCACCTACTTTTGTAAGTAAGAAAACCATTCTTTGAATTCTTTTATGGCTTCCTCAAACTCGTTATAATTTTCCTAACTCTTTAGATTTAAATCCTAACACCTTACCAACATCTTCCTTAGTTGTGCAGAAAATTTCTTCTTTCAATGTCTCGCTTAGCAATTACTTTTCTATTTGGGTCATAATTATGAGAATAAAGTATGGAAAATTTAGGGCAAGGAAAATTTCTTGTATCATTATCTATCCCAATCCAACCACCCATGAAATACTAGAACTATGATGAAGAGGTGTATTTAAGCTCCCTAATAGTCTTATGAATGTGTAGGTGATCATGAATATAATGGAATTCATTAGTAAATCCATTGGTTTTTTCTTCAAAATATTTATTACATACAAATTTTAGTATCACACTCATTTGATCTTTGAATATTATCTCTTTGGTTTCCTTACCCATCAAAATACTACTATGTAGACCCTAAGACATGTTTAATCTATTAATACTTATTTTTAAGATTACAAATGTAAAATTTGAGGCTTTAAGAAAGGAATCTGATATTTGTCTTTCCTAGAAAAGTAATCAATTTACCATAGCCCACAAGTGATATGCATGTGTAGTCTATCTTTAAATGGTCATTTTATTTATCATATAAGTTTCATAACTTGAAGATCTAAAAAATTAAGGTCTAATTAGGGATAAATATATTTATATTAGAACCTAAAATTATAAAAAGTTAAAATAATACTAACATTAATTTAATTCATTGTTTAAAAGGTTTTACATACATGGACATTGGAAGGGAAAATTTTCAAACTTTAACGTTCATTGTAAGTGAGAAATGAGATAATATTCATGGAATGATGAAATTTAAATTTGATTGCGAAAATCACAACCATTAATCTAAACAAATGTATGGCTCCCAAATTATTACAAAAGTTATTTTATCAATACTTTCCCTATAATATTAACATACTAGAAATAAAATTCAACCATTAATCTTCATTTATATAACAATGCTAAAGGGAAACTCACAAGTGCAATGACAATTACATTAATTTTTTGTTAAGAGGGGTAAATGCTTTTGACTAGAACTATGAACCAATGAGATCACAAATGGGGGACCTCATCCCCAATATAAATTCTCAAAAATTACACCCCAATGGGGTTTGAACCTTGATGACAAGAATAGCAACACAACAACTTAACCATCACACCATGCCACTATTGAAAATGATAATTACAATATTACAATATAATAAAAAGTAAAATTATATTACTACAAGGAAAGAACAATCATGATTGATGATGACATTGAAAATTAAATTTTGAAATTGTTTAATTTTCATATTAAATACAAAAGTGAATAGTGTTCATGGGAAATAGATTCAAATAGATCTGAAGACACCTCAACTAATTATCCAAACTAATCTTTTTTTTATTAAACAAAAGGCATGCAGCCTAAAATATATTAATATATAAGAATTTACATAAGATATAGAGTATAAGAGTCGAAGAAAAAAAGCTCCCAATTATATTGCGACAAGGGTCACAAAATATGCCATTTTCATGGGCCAAAATACAACAACAATATGTAATTATATAGACACATACAGGCTGGTGTATAAAAAACCCAAGATTCACTTACATTCCATCATTTTTTTCATGCAGAAGATCGATCAGTCTCAAGCTTCAGAGCTAGGGTGGCAGGAGGCATTGGGGTGTGTGGAAAGTGAGATATAAGGACCAAGTTTTTGCACATTTGTTACAAAGCACACACATGAATGAATCTACAATACCCATTTTTTTCCAAGACTTCACTTGTTAGGATCCTATTATTGATTGCCAAACAAGAAAATGCACCCACCTTAGGAATGGTATCATTGTTCCAACATATCCTATTTAGCCATTTTTATCTATTTGTGTTTGATAGTAACACTAAGGAATTGTAACCTTGCTTTACATTGTATACACTTGATTTTGCTGGGGTATATTAGATTGTCTAGGTTTGTAGATAAGTGGACTAACCTTGACCTCAATTGAGATTGAAGCAATATTTTTTGTTGGTGGGGGAAATCACAGTTGTTGAAAGTTTTCCAATCTTCATTCAAACCATACCTGATGAAGACACCACATAATATTTTACTAAATGACCCCATTGCTGCTTGAGAAATAGTTTTGCTTCATGGGCGCCCTTGACATTCTCCAATGGAGGATGGTCATTCAATGAATCCTCCTAGAACTAAGCCTTTTCACCATTGTTGACTATACAAACAAATCTAATTGATAATGCATTATTTGAGATTTATTCCATGAAAATTTTCCCTATTCAATTTATGTATTGATATTTAGGTGTCTATATTATAGAATAAATAAAAATGACCTAATTAAAAAAAATCAAACTCTTAAACTTTTTTTAGTGTTCACATTAAATGAAAAATTGAAACTGAAATCAATCTAGATTAGAAATCAAAGTAGGAAAAAAATGCAAATGAAAATATCCCTATTCTAAACTATCATAAACCTCAGATAGAATGAAAAATAAAGTTAAAAATAAAGAAAAATATTAAACATTTAAAATAAAGTTATCATAAAATCCATTATTGAGTGTGATTTTTTCGAAGTGATTGGGAATGTGGATACTCATTTGCAAAAAGCTACCTATTTTGACATGTAATTAGCATAAAAGTGTATGATCAAAATGAGATTAATGGCTCTTATTGATAGTTTTTCTTTTTCGTCTTTTTTTTGGGGGTGGTGGCGGCGGCGGCGGTGGTGATGTATGATGGATATGAGATTATAATATGAATTATGGATAATGAATAAGAGAAATTTCCTAGGATTGAGGAGAGAGTGAAGGATCATGATTAAGTTTGAAAATGAAAGACTAGGATTACATTTACTAAAAATAGTATTTTTTTTGAGACAAATAAATTTAGTGGCTGCTTTATTCTTGGGAATGGTAGAGGGAATATAACCTTAATTAAGTAAATAACTTATTTAATTATTTTATCCATGTGAGGTGGAAAATAAGATAATTAAATAGTAAAATTAATTAATTATGTGAGAGGGAAAATGCATAATTAAACAATAGGTACATTGGATGAGTTAGATTACCTAAATAATTTAATGATTTGGTTAATTTAAGATAAGGTTGTACTAGGAATCATTTAAGTGTCTAAAAAAGATGTTCATGTGAAATAGATCCAAATAGATCTCAAAACATCTAAACCATTGAACTAAAAAAATATAATGAATGATGACTTATTTGATAACTTGTTCCATCAAAGTTTACCTTGTTTGATTTATTAGATGGAATATAACTTCATCCATCAATATTCATTTATTAAACAATGTAGATTGAAGACTAAAGAAAATCAACCTAACCAAACAAAATTTTATTTTAATCAACCTTAAACCATTGTCTAGTAAAGTGAATATATAAAAATAATATAATATTTAATAAAACAAAGATTTGAAATTATGGTGGCATTTAAAGTGTTCATCCTAATTCTATGTGACCTCAAATTTTATATATTCTAAATGAGGTTTGGAGCATAATTTAGAAAAAAATAATCATGTTAATAGGTTTATAGGAAGAGTTTACATACATAGAAGAAGATTAAAATGGAATTAGTTATGTTCATTATTGAAACTAATTGTGGAGGGTATCATTATGTGATTCAAGCTAATTATCAATTATGTTATTATATTTTGCAAATCTAACTCACTATTGTTATGTATGAGTCATCAATACAAAACACACTCATAGTTCATGTTTTTGATAATATAAGTTGAACCCTTTACACAAAAGGCCCACAAGGTAGAAAAGACAGACAAAAAAGATAAAAAGATATCAGTGGAAACTGCCAGAGAGAAACTAAAACAACAAAAAACCAACAAATCCAAGTTTAAAAAAAAAATAAAAACATAAATGGAGAGAGCACCATACTAATCAAACATTTTCTTCCAGTCCTCCTTGAGGAATTTAAATAGATCTCAGTTATTAGAACTAGTGATTTCTCCCTTGTTACTTTCATAATTTTTAAGTTCATCTTTCAACACAAAACCTAAAGCGGTCATTGTATGGTGGATTACTTTGAAAGTAAAGCAAGAAAGACCTCTTAGCTTCCCTTCCAGATCATCAACTTGAGTCTTCAAATCAACAATGTCCCATTATCCTTCATAGTTTGTATGCATTTTGGGCATGTGTCCTGGTTAGGTTTCTTGAAAAGGGTGTTGTCCAGGTCCTCATAGTTTGACAATATTGCATTTAGCTCCAAGAATAGGCTCAAAATCTCAATATCTATATCCACCTCCTTCTCCTCCTCATCCATGTTACTGTTATCATCATCATTCTCCTCTCTCATAGTTGAATCACTTGAGATTTCATCCATAATGAAATTATGGATCAAACAACTAGCTAGCCTGTGAGACTGCCTAACACTCAGATTAGGGTTGTCAGCCTCGTTTACGAATTCAATCCCACTTTTGACCTCTTTCTTTCCAACAACATTCGTATTCTTTGCCTCCCCCTCCTCTTCAAAATTGGCCTCCTCAACATAAAACTTAATTGAGGACTTCTTGATTAGGTCAATTTGAATACTTTTATCCACAAGTCAATAATACGTGTAATGGTGACAAAGTAGGAAAGCTACAGTCTTCACAAGGAAGGACTACCCTATAGAGGATGAGGATGATTGGTCATGTATTAGTGATAGAGATACATATGTATGAGATTGTTTGTGGGGATTTGATTTCTAAATAAATGGTGTTAAGGTCTCTGTGAGAATTTTGAGGAATATATTGAGATGGAGATTTTCCATCTCAAATATAGCCTCCAAATGTGTTAATTCCACAACTAATTATTGATCATTTATTTTTGAACTTGTTGTATGATCTAGGTGTGCTCTTCTATCTCACTAATTAAACAGACTAGGTGAAGTTATTTGATTTACCTCAAAAGATTCTTGACTTAATCCTCTCACATGCCTAGAGACATAAAATTAAAATTTCACCAACAATCAATAGGAGAATGAATGGAAAAAAAATCATTTGGATTCCTTTGGTTGTTTTTGTTGTTGTGATTTTAGCACTTGTTTAAGCAATGTGGGTGTTTTCTTGTTGAGAGGTTAGCCTCATTAAAACTTTGGAAGTGTTGCTTGACTAATTTTAGGAGCATATGGTGGTCTCTACGCTGGTTGGGAGGGTATCTTCGTGCGTGGCTGGGGGTTGGCTTCTTCTTTGGGCAGAGCTGTGTCCTGAGGCGCGTGGAGTGCTTCAGGCTCGTTTCATCTTTCTGGAAGGGATTTCTTTGCATCTGGTGTTGGGTGTTTGTGTGGGTAGTTAGATCTGCCACGGTCCAAGTGTGGGGTGGTGGTAAACGGTGAGGGTGCGGGGTTGTTTGGTGGTGCGGTGGGGGTGAGCGAGCTATTTTCATTTTGTTTGCTTTGTTTCTTCTTCCTAGTGCGTGGGTGGGAAGGGCTTGTGGTGCGGGTGCTGATGTGGAGCAAGGAGGAAGGGTGTGGGGAGGACTCCCCCACCCTTTGCTATTCAAGGATTGTGATTATTGTTTTAGCGGATGATGGCATTGTCGAAGGGTGAGTCGTCTGTGGGGTGCCCTAATTTGGACTTTCGGGCAGCATTAGGCTCGAATTTTTCAAGTCAAGGGATGAAGACATTTGATAACAACCTGTTTGCTCTGAATACTGGGATTGTTGATACTGGGTTGTCTAATGGTGCGTGAATAATGAAGATTAATGACTGTCTTGAGCGGTGCAAGGAGAGGCCAAAATTGGTTGTTCCGTCTGAAATGATTGCTGAAGATGTTGAGTATTATTCAAATCACTCCTTATATTGTAAGTTTTTGGGGATGAGGGTTTCCTTGCAATTTTTGGAGGTTTGGGCCCGGAGGACATGGGAGCCAGAGGGGGAAATGGAGATAATGTTGTTGGCGAACAATTATTTCATGGTTCTTTTAATTGCATTGCTGATCGCAATAGGGTATTTGAGGGAGGCCCTTATTTTCATAATAAGGTAGGGTTGTTTATCAAGCCATGGCATGAAAGTTTTAACCCCGCCGAGGAGCTTCCAAATCGTGTCCCGGTGTGGGTTCGTCTACCAAGGTTCCTGGTGGAATGCTGTCAAGAGGATGTGCTACACCTTTTGGCCTCGATGCTGGGAAAACCAGTTGGGACTTCATCGCAAACTTTGGGTAAAAAGGTAATGACTTTTGCATGCATTTGTGTTGAGATTGATCTAAGTAGGCCTTTTCCCGATGCAATAGATATGTGTGTGGGCACTTATTCTTGGGTGCAACAATTAGACTATGAAACTCTTCCTTTTCGTTGTCGGCTCTGTCGAGAATATGGCCATTTGCAGCAGAGATGTCCAAGGTATAAGCCTATGCAGTCCTAGCCTTCACAACCTGCTAGCAATCTTCCTGAAATAGATAAGGGGAAGAGCAGTTCTCCTAATGAAGTAGGTGCGTCTAATGGTTTTGCTCTGATCAAGGCTCAAAATCAGAATAGGGGTCAAAAGAGGCCTTTTAAAGAAAGGCAGGATGAAGGTACCTTTAACAGATTTGAGGTTTTGGATGAGCTCGGCCAACAGGAGGTAAACCTAGGTTTGATCAACTTAGATCAGGGGCTTGTCGGCTCGGTTCAGGAGGATTTTGTTCTTGATTCTTCTTTGGATTCACAAAGGGATGATTGTCCGCACATGGAAGCTGGTCAACAGTTGGTGGTGTCAGAAGTGCAGGAACCCTCGACCGTTATTACATTAGTTGGTGAGGATTCTTCTCTTCCTAGGCAGACCACTGGTTCAGACCCGACTAAGAAGATTAAGCCTCCTCTCAAATTGGGCATTTTGCATAAGGATATTAAGAAGGGTGGGGCAGATAAATTTGCTAAACAGGCAGAAAAAAGGATGTGGAAAAGATTAAACTGGCAGGCGAGAATTTGGTGGAGTCAGGGTCGGTAAAGACTCTGGATTCTCTTTTTTCAAGCCCTTTGAAATGATTGTTCTGTCATGGAATGTTCGGGGCTTGAACAACGGCCCTAGACAAAAAGCGGTTCAGGGTTTAGTTAGAAAGCAAGGTCCTGATGTCTTATTTTTGCAAGAGACTAAGTTATCTGTTGAGAATATGCAAGGCTTGGCACCTAAGTTGTGGAGGAGTGGGGAGTGCCAGTGCATTGGAGCTCATGGAGCTTCTGGGGGTTTGGCATGTTTATGGAATCCTCGAAGAATCCGACCTCTTTGGTGGATATCTTCTAAATCCTCTATGTCTATGATTACTACTAGTTTTGAGACAGGGGAAGTCATTCTTTTTTCTAATATATATGCTCCTACAGATTTTCAGGGTAAACAAGGTCTGTGGTCCCATATCAGGCTTATCCGTAGCATGATGCCTTTTCACCCATGGATTTTGGGTGGAGATTTCAATGCTATTTGTGAGTTGGCCGAGAAGCGTGTTGGTACTGGAAGGTTGGAGCCCTCTGCACTGCTGCTTCGTGACAGTATCAATACCTTGAATCTTGTTGATATCAAACCCAACAATGGTCAGTTCACCTGGAACAATCGTCGGGTTGGTAATTTCTGCATTGCTGAAAGATTAGATCAATTTTTGGTTTCCTATTACTGAGTTGGAGGGATGTGGTCATCTTGCTCTGAGATCTTGGATTGGAGAGGATCAGACCATTGGCCTATCAAGCTTGCTACTGAGTCAACTTGTGTGCCTCGTTTTCCCTCTTTTAGGTTCCAACTTATGTGGTTGCGAGACCCTTCTTTGAATGCCTTTGTGACTGACTAGTGGAAGAAAGGTAGACCAGCCTATGGTACGACAATGTATGCCTTTGCTAAACTACTTCAATATGTTAAATTTGAGCTCAAACGGTGGAATCGTTAGTACTTTGGGAATGTTTTCCATGAAAAGGCGAGGGCTCAGGAAGATTTGGATGGTATTACGAGGAGGTTAAGGGAGGATGGGGTGACGGCTGAGCTGCTTCAGGACAAGGCTCAGGCTGTGAAAACTCTTGAAGAATGGGAACTGCGAGAGGAAATGTATTGGAAACAGAAGGCTTGCATTGAGTGGCTTCAGGAAGGGGATAAAAATACAGCTTTCTTTTTCAATTCAGTGAAAGCTAGGTGACATGGCAATTCTATCTCTAGTCTGGTGAATGACAGGGGAGACCATCTTTCCTCCTTCCCAGAAATCTCAAGGGAGGCGGTGCAATACTTTGAATCTCTTTTTAGGGAGGACTCGCAAGGGGGGTCTCCTGAGGAAGCGCAAATTCTTTCTTGTATCCCCTCTCTCATGTTTGGAGATTTGAATCGACAACTCATGAGTGATATCTCACTTGAAGAGCTTGAAGGGATTGTTTTCAATATGAAGAAAGGGAAGGCGCCTGGTCCAGATGGCTTCCCAATTGAGTTTTTTTCAAGAATTTTGGGATATCATCAAATTTGACCTCCTGGCTATGGTTCAAGAATCTCAACAAAATAAGCAGATGCTAAGGGCCCTAAATGCTACCTTTCTAGCTCTTATTCCCAAGTGAGGGGGCCGATAGGTTAAGCCAATTTCAGCCCATTTCTTTATGCAATGTAATTTATAAAATTATTTCTAAACTTATTGCTGACAGGTTGAAAAAGGGGCTTGAGGAGCTGATCTCCGAAGAACAAAGTGGTTTTGTTGCTGGTAGGAAAATTCTGGATGGGATTGTTATTGCAACTAAGGTCATCCATTCTATGCCTAGCTCTAAAGAAAAAATGATGTTTATCAAATTGGACATGGCTAAGGCATATGACAGAGTTAGGTGGTCCTTCCTTCGATGGGTTCTTGGTGCTTTTGGTTTTGC
>VDFB02358134.1:116517737-116596032 GCA_007258455.2 Sequoia sempervirens | reverse complement strand
TATATATATATATATATATATATATATATATATATACATATATATATATATATATATATATATATATATCTAGTGTAGGAAATTGTATACCTTTACAATTTCACACTATGTTGGGGTCCCTTAATTTATTGGACTTAATTAAGCTTTTAATTTACTAAATTATGCATTCCAAAGCCTTATTTTTTACTATTTTCCAAAAGGAGAACCAAAATTAAATAAATGCATTTAATATTTTAATTGCCATGGATTATGAGTGCCTTGGAAATTTAGGCCAAGACCCATTCACCTAGGGGTGAATGGGTCCCCTTTATGTGCTAGGACCCATTTTAAAATATGTTTTTGATAGTCTTTTAATGATTCAAATTCAAATTATAAGTGTCAGCTTTTGGAATCTAATTTTTTGAGAGATTAGATAAACACCTATAAATACCTAGTTATTTTATCATTTGAAATCTAACAAAAAGTTGGAAGTAAAGATAAATTAAGAAAATATTACTATTAAGAGCATTTAAGAGCAACATTATCGATCATTATCAACAAAAATCAAGATCCTAACATCATGTCAAATTTTATTTGTTTTCATGTTGTCTTGTGAGGGCTAACATTCATTGAAGATCCTCAAGTATCCAAGCATTCAAGAAAATAAAGCAAGCAAGATCCAATTCATTTGAATAGATGTGTATGAATTTAGTCCTTCAAGGAATCCATTGAAGGGTGGTGAGTTGCAACAAGTGTCCATTCATCATTTCCTTCCCTTATATTGTCTTTTTATCAAGGTTTGAATACAAAACTGGGGTTTGATCAAGACAAACCCCCAAACAAACAAAACAATTTTTTTTCCCTCTTTGTGTATGTGCAGATTACAAGTTGATGAAGAATTGAAGAGATCTTGAAGGAGTGATTTTGCATTGTTGCACAAGTTGTCGTAATTGTTGTCAAACCTTAGAAACGAAGTTGTAGAAAATATTTTTGTCACTTCGATAGTGGGACCTATGTCAAACAAAAGTCAATATTTAACATTAGAGGACTGTCAAAAGTTATCTTGGAAGCCCTAACTAAGACCCATTCACCTAGGGGTGAACCAATCCTCCTGCACTACTCAAAATAAACTTTTGGTGATAGGTACATGTTATTAGACCCTTCTCAGATCTGCCTGCAAAGTGTTGTTTCAGTTTCTATACATTCGGGAATCTATAATTTGCATCTTAGGTCATATAGTTCATTTAGTTACATTATTTAAAATTATTCCTAACCATTCTTTGTCCTTAAAGAATCATAAACCCAGGCCTGATTGACTCACCTTTGAGGTTGAAAATCAATCTCTTGGTCTTGTTGGTTTGTATTCTTAATGAAATGCTTTGGGGAAAGAGGGAATTTAAATCATAATTCTCCTTTTTACACAGAAAATTAGGGTTTTCCTTCTCTCCTTTTTCCATAAATTTCATTTTGGTGAACTCGAAAAATTCTTACATCATTGCTTTCTCATTTGGAAGTCTTTTAAACCCTATCTATCTAGATTTTGCATGATTGTGTTTTGCATTCTTCATTTAGGGTTAGATCTTACATGTTTGCATCATTAAAAACTCATAAAAATCTAAAAATATTGCATACATTTTGTATTATATAGTCTGCATTAGTGTGTGTTTCAGTCATTTAGATTAAAATTTCATTCAAAATTGCACTCAAAATTGTCACTTTTGTTTACACATTGTCATACATTTGCATTTGTAAATTTCATCATAAAATTTTACATAAAATAGTCATAATAAAACCACTTTGCAACCTAAAATAGAATCATAAAAATTAACTCAAACACTAAGATTTTAAATTTTTAGACCCTTGTACAAAGAATCATTCGCCCCTGGGTGACCCTGTCCTTTTATAGGTGCTTCTACAAAGTTTTGCACACATTTCTATTTATGTTTTCTTAGATTTCATGTACTTGCAAACCTCTATTTTTGTTTCAATATTACATATTCTGAAGCATTTTTACATCTAATTCATTTGGAAAAAGAAAGTGCCCTTCCAAGTAACCATTTCAACACAATTCCTCCACCTATTTCTTATAAAAGACCAATATACAATAAGATGATCCCTTTTGTGCCTCTGAAGATAAAACAAGTTTATAGACCTAAAGAGACAACAGTTTCCCAACCCTTAATGGTTTCTTTCATTCCTCCTTTAAAGGAAGAAAAGAAACTAATGGTTGATAATTGCGCTCCTACACCATACCAAATTGAAAATCGTGCTAAAAGAAGTTGAAATGCTAAAGAGTGTGGGTGTAGACAACGTGCTATCACTCATTGATTAGAGGAAGAAAATAAACCAACCTCACCTACACCCATGGAAACAACTCAAGAAGAAATCCAACCTCTATCCAAACAAGACATTAACCTAAAACAAGAGGTAAAACAAGATGATTCAAAGGAAATAATCATAAAACCTCCTATTGTGATTAATTTGGATGATTATAATGATATTGCTAAGATTGATGAAGAAGTGAATAATGAGCTGAATTTATTATTTTCCAAGTTTCTATGAATAATTAGATGGGGGTAACTGTGATGATCCTCTTGAGGGGAGTGACCCACCACACGTTGAACCTGGTGATGCTCCTAGCACGACACTTGTTGTAGTCCCTATAGCTAGTTATCTGCCTACCATTTATGATGAGCAGGATTGAGATGCAGATGACTTGCTATAGGTTGGCTCACATGTGACATGCTACTTCATGTTTTTTTTATATGTTATTTGTGGTCTTGCTTGCATGTAATGTGCTCTCCCATGTTGTGTTTCTTTGTGTATCTTTATGTTTGTGAGTTTTCTTTGGATGAATCTTGACTGCTCTGTTGGCATAAGGATACAAAGGAAATGAATATGTCATAACATTCTTCTATTTGTATCTTAATTCTTCTTTTTGTTGTAAAATTCATCTTTTATTTGTCTTGTGTTTTCATTTTGAGGATGATGCAAGGCATCGAGACATTTAGGTCTCTTCCATGTTGACCCAAAAGCTTCTTTGCTTTTTCTCTCTATGTGTCTTTCCTCCTTTGTGTTCATTGTTCCACAAGTATTTGCGGGATGATGACAACTCTAAGCTCTATTATATCACTGAAACAAAGACATATGCTGACCCCAGATCCATGGATCCCTCAGTATACCTCTCTATGTTGGAATTATATTTTGGGGGAAACCCCTTATCATGATGAATTTTATTTGGAAACATATCATTAGCACAAGACTTTCCAAATAAGCTCTTTTTGATCTCTAGTTGCATGACATTTATCATTTTCTACTTTAAAGTAATTGCTCACAACATGGGGTTTAGCAATTTATTTAAAGTGGGGGCATACATTGGCATTATTTTATTTTAGAATTTGCAGCTCCTAAGGTGAGTTTTATTTTTCTTCACTTTTGTTCATAGGAGTTGAACTTAGAGTAGCGTTGGTATAGCACATTGATCATTTTGTGGCACCTTATCAAATTTATCAGGGAGTATAAATTTTGGTATAGTTGATGTATGGGTACACACCTTCCAATGACTTAAGTGTGTGTTTTCTCATTTTCCACGTTTTTATAGGTACACACCTTGTAGAGCTAGTGTGTGTTTCTCATTTTTCCTTGGGACTCACCTAGTGTATACTAGACTGGACTAGCCCTTGCGAGTGTATTTATGGACAAACGACTTAGGCTTGATTCATCCTTTTCGACAAACAACTGAGTCTTGATTCATCCTTTTTTCTTTTTGCATTGGATTTGACATTGTATGCTTGTGTATCTTGTCTTGCTACACATATATTATATACATGTGTTTCCTTTGTGCTTTTGTTGGTTTTCCATGGGATCTTAGATCTTGGGGGCTTGATCACCCTCCTTGATCTTTGTCATCCTATCTCATTAACATTTGTGCACTTGGACCCCTCTTGATACACATTTGTCTACTTTAGTGTGAGTCTAAGCGTAAGTTCATACTCTCACTAAAGTGGGGGATAAATGTAGTGTAGGAAATTGTATACCTTTACAATTTCACACTATGTTTGGGTCCCTTAATTTATTGGACTTAGTTAAGCTTCTATTTTTCCAAATTATGCATTCCAAACACTTATTTTTATCATTTTCCAAAAGGAGAACCAACATTAAAAAATGAATTTAATATTTTAATTACCATGGATATTGAGTGTCTTGGAAATTTAAGCTAGGACCCATTCGCCCAAGGGAAAATGGGTCCCTTTTATGTGCTAGGAATCATTTTAAAATATGTTTTTGGTGATCTTTTAATGATTCAAATTCAAATTGTAAGTGTCGGCTTTTGGAATCTAATTTTTGAGAGATTAGATAAACACCTATAAATACCTAGTTTTTTATCATTTGAAATCTAACAACAAGCTAGAAGTGAAAATCAATTGAGCAAATATTATTGTCAAGAGCAACATTATCAGTCATTATTAAGAGCAATCAAGATCCTAACATTATGTGAAATTTTATGTGTGTTCATGTTGTCTTATGAAGGCTAACATGCATTGTAGAACCTCAAGCATCCAAGAATTCAAGCAAATCAAGAAAGAAAGATCCAATTCCTTTGAAGAGATGTGCATGACTTCAGTGTTTCAAGGAAGCCATGGAAGGGTGGTGAGTTGCAACAAGTGTTCATTCATCATTTCCTTTCTTTCTATTGACTTTTTTTATCAAGGTTTGATTACCAAACTCGAGTTTGACAAAGGAAAACCCCAAACAAACAAAATAAAACATTTTCCCCCTTTGTGTATGTGCAAATTACAAGTTGATGAAAAATTGAAGAGATCTTGAAGGAACAATTTTGTATTGTTGCACAAGTTGCATCATTGTTGTCAAACCACAAAAACTAAGTTATAAAATTTAATTTTGTTACTCCGACAGTGAGACCTATTTCAAATCGAAGCCAAGATCCAATATCAGAGGATTGTCAAGAGTTGTTTCAAAAACCCTAATTGAGCCCCATTCACCCATGGGTGAACCGGTCCTTTTGCACTACTCAAAATCAGCTTTTGGTGATAGGTACATGCTATCAAACCCTTCTCAAATTTTCCTGCAAAGTGTTGTTTCGGTTTCTGTACATTTGGGAACCTATAATTTGCATCTTAGGTCATATAGTTCATCTAGTTGTATTGTTTGAAATCATTCCTAATCAGTCTTTGTCCTTAAAGAATCACAAACCCATGCCTGATTGACTCACCTTTGAGGTTGAAAGTCAATCTCTTGGTCTTGTTGGTTTGTATTCTTAATCAAATACCTTGGAGAAAAGAGAGATTTTAAATCATAATTCCCCTTTACACCATAAGAGAAATAAGGGTCTTCCCTCCTCTCTCCCTTTTCCTATACCATTTCACAATATATATATATAAATAATTAATTAATTATAAATTTAGTTTCTTGAGAAAAATAGGATAAAACTTATCAAATACAAATCTTTTCTCTCTTATCAAATACAGTTTTGAAAGAGACAATAAATCATTTCATGCATAAATCTGTAAAAATAAGACCATTCATTCACTATTTCAACATATATTCTTCATCATATTTAATTATTCTTTTATCTTTTTCTACCTGAAAATCTAAATTTAGACTACAAAATTACAAGAAAGAAATAAAGTATGACAGCATGAAATTCCAAAACACAACTATAGTGCTCAATCAATCTTTTCCAAGAAATCATGACTTGTCAATGTCTAAACTCTAATTTTTCTTGTAAATCTTCTTCAGTAAATACCACAACTAACAACAAAACATAAACTACCTACGCAAAACTAGGGTGAATTTCCTATCTATTGCATATAAATGGCATAGATACTCTGAAACATAACTCCCAGTCTCTCATAGACCCGCGCTGCCTCATCTCATTCCTTGTCATTTTTGTGGATAATCTTCAGCCTCCTCAATAATAATAAACCTCTACAATATTAATCTCTACTCTCCTCTAAAGCCCACACTTTCTCCACAACCATCGCTCCTTGAAAAATTTCTAACTGACTTTTTAATGACCACAATAAGAATCATAATTTCTCCAACATGTGACGCCTCTTCTCTCTTTGTTCACATTAATATCGATTCTATAAATGTAAGCAATTGCTTCTTAATGGCTTCATCAATCAGTTGAAACTCTAATGCCTCCTTTACGCCCTCAATAATGGCATTAATGTTGTTTTAAACTCCCAGTTTGTAGCCTTCAATGGAGGCTTTAAGCCCCACGAGGTGGTTATACAGTTTGAAGGTATTTACTTCCTTTACGTGCTTTTATTAGCGTGTCGATCTTCCTCCAAATACCAATTAATAATATCATATAAATTATATATATACCAATTAAAATCACATATATATATGAATTTAGATAATAGTTGATTAGACTTTATATAAACCAAATTGATAGAACAAAATGACAAAGTTGATACTTACATAACATTTTATTTTTATCGAAAAAGACCAGGTCAAGGACTCGACAAGACTCAACCTAACCTTACGAATCGACCATACTTAGTGAAAACACCAAATTAACTCAACGACATGACTAAAGTTACTTACTGAACTGGTTACATAGACCTTTGTGAATGTGTGTGTTGGTGTTTGACTCATTTGGCGTTAATCTATTTATTTCCCATGTCAATACTCCTCTCTCTAGCGATACTCTCCACCTCCCTCTGGGAAGGTACAATTATGATCCTACATTTCACTTAAAAATCCAATAACATAGTTATTTTGTTATTAATCACATCTTATTCTTGACTAAATAATAATAATCATTAAAACTTCAACACATTGCATTGCATTATAATTTCATCAAAATGTCAAATAATATATAATCATCTACTGATATCAAAAACACATTTTCAACATAAAAGTTAAAAGTAATTTGTAAGTCAAAATTTGGGGTGTAATAAGCATCAGGTGTCATGCACCTTGTAAATCCTTTGTCATGGTTCCAAAATCCTTGGAAAGCGCCTCTAGGCACTTAGGGTGTATTGGGAAAATATCTTGTAATATTAATTCTCACCATTGTTTGTAATATACTCATAACCTTGGGTGATGTGTCCACTAGCAACGGTAAATGTGAGTTGTGGACAAATATTTAATATTGTTTTCCCCACATGTGGATGCCTAAAATGGGATATAAAAGATAAGGAAAGGAAAAATGAGTGATTGTTGGGATTCTCCAAGTGGCAGCTTGGAATGAGGCAACAAGTGTCTCTTGGTATTCCATCATTGATTACATTTATTACATCTAATGCAATGTTTATCTCTCATGTTTGGGCGCCCAAGTTGGAGGGAAAGTATTAGAGTCAAAATTGGTATCCTTTCACATTCCGAGGAGGTATTCCAAGGGTTGGGGAAGTTTGGAATGAAGGGTCATCTTTGGAGCCTTGTTTGGGGCTTAGGATGTCTTCACACATCTATAAATTCAACCTCTTGGATGTAGAAAATATGAACCATAGTTGGATGTAGAGTTTCATTGTAGGTACAAGGATAGGTGGAGGCATAAGGAGGTTGTTCATAGGTGCATATAGGTTCTGCCATGGTGGAGACAAAGAGGAGAATGGAAGTGATTTTATTGTAGTCATTTGTTTGAAGATAATGCATACCTGGCCTCTCTTCTTAGTGAAGTTTTTTCCCACAAGGGTTTTTCCATGTAAATCTCGTGAAATGTGATGATCTTGTGTTTATGATTTGTGCCTCATTTTTGCTATCTTATAGCAATTTTATTCTTCAAATATTTCACTTAAATATTTATTTTCTCACATTTTAGGTCTTTCCTTAACTTTTCTATTTATTCACTCAACCCATTTATTTTTTTCTTCACCTTTAGTAGTGATGTACATGTTGGTAGTTGTTGTCATTGATGTCAACACTAATGGTTGTGTTGTTTTCATTGATGTCAACACTAAAGAGATTGTTGGAAGTTGTTGTCAACATTGATTTTTAGTTGTAATTGATGTCAACACTTGAGTAATATGTTGTTATTCCTTGGAATTGGTTGTCTTTGTTATGTCATGCTTTATCAAAGAAGAGAAGAGTTAAGGAAGTTCAAGGTTGGATGCCATGCCTTATCAAAGAAGAATTGAACAAGTTCATGGTTGGATATCATGCCTTATCAAAGAAGAGAAGAGTTGAAGCTCATAGTTGGATGTCATGCCATATCAAATAAGTAGTATTGTTGATGTTCATATAATACATTATTATTGTCAGCAGAGCTGTTTTCATGATAATATATTAAGATGAGGATTAGAAACATTAAGATGAGGATTAGAAGCATGACTAATGTTGGAGAGATGTTGATGAAGGTCTACAGTCTATCTCATGCTCTCTCCCAATATTTTTGATAATATATGTGTTCATGATTAAAGAAAGTTTTGGTCTCCACAAGTTACTCAAATGTTTCCGATTTAGGAAGTTGCATTGATGTTTGTCCAGGAGAATCCTTCACATTCCTTCAATGTTGCAACTCTGGTCTTGCAGTTTGGTATTCAATGGCAGTGCCCTATGTACATTTCACACCCATATTTTTAGGTCATTTGTGTTGCTGAGGAGGTTCCTGTGAATTGTAGAAGGTTGGTAGTGTTGCTAGTTGTCTGAACTGGTTTGATAAATGCTTTACATTTCTCCGCATTAATGTATCTGTACTGTAGAAAAAAGGCAACTTGCTTGATTTGGGGAATAATTGATGATAAATTGGATTTAATGAGGCCTTGATTTAATGTTGATAGGTGTTTTACACATCCACATTAGGTCTTGGACCCTTGCAAATGCATTTATTGAAGTCTTGTAAAGGTGTTGTAAAGAGTTGTAAAAGACTTTCACACCTATCTAGACTTAATAAACCCATTTTCCCTTAATTCAACATTATAAAATATATTTAATTGCATTTTCGCATCAATCTAGAAGGATTTTGAGCTAAATTTAACTTTAATCTAGTGTTGTAATGTGTCTTACACATTCACATTGGATGTTGTTCCTTTCTAGGCTAAGTGGATCTCATTTTAGTGTTGTAAAGTGTATTTAATCACACTTTCACATTGAATTCTGTGTCCCAAGCCCTAATTAACCTTCACATTGTCATTAATAGGCCCTTATGACCCCATATTATGCATCTCAAAGCATAATTTGGTCAAATACCCAATGAAATCAACATAAGAACTGAAATTCCTCATTCCCCAACAACCCAATTGGCAAATGGGCCTCTTTGGGACTAATTCTCCATCTATGGTGAATGAGTCCCTGCCAGGTGGGATTGATTTGCCCAAGGTGGCGAACTAGTCCCATTTGGGTCATTTTTGAGTTTTAAGCGGGAAATTCTAGAATTTAAGTTTATTATTCTTTCATGTCGGCCTTAGGGATCCAATTAACAGACAAATAAGGTGAATTTCCTATAAATATAAGTCTCTAAACCTTAATTCATAACAACTTTATTCATTCATAACTCATTCATCATTTTTCTTCCACATCAAGTCAAGCAAGTTAGGGTTTTATCATTCTAAGTCATCAAGATAGCTTCCAAAGACATTCAAGAGCATAATCTTCCTCTATTACTACAAAAATTCAAGATTAAACTTCATGAAAAGGTATTAACTCCATTATTGCATGCTTCATTACATTCTTTCTTCATATTGGTTTAATTACCTACAAAGGGGTTTGACCAAGGCAAACCCCCATGCCCTAACATCCAACATCTCTCCTCTTCTTGTGTGTTTGCAGGTTTAGGAATCTTGGAGGATTGGAAATCATTGAAGATAAATTTGAAAAGTTGTTGAAGACATCTCCTTGTTGAACAAGTCAAAATATCAACAAAAAGTCACTTTCAAGTTCAAAAATCAAACTTTCAGAGGCAAACACCTGTTAGGAACTGAAGAGCAGGCTAAGGGCTCTTGTTTCCACTTTTAAAATTTTAGAAATTAAAAAGTGGACTCATTTTCCATTAGTGGTGAATGAGTCCCATTTCCAGTCCTAAAAAGTGTTCTTTGCAGTTTTGGATACCCATTTGTCCGAAACAGGTTCGGGGACAACTTCTCAGAAGTAGGACTAGTTCACCTAGAATGGAGAATGAGTCCCAATAGGCCAAATTTTTAGTATCAATAGCATTCCAAATTCCATTTATAGTCTCCTCAAGTTCTCAGGTGCACACTTCTAGTTTCATCAAATTTTGTTACAGTTTGCTTTCATTTCTAGGTGTTTTTGCATATCACAATGTGTTTTCCAAAAAGTTGCATTTCAATAGTTTTCACTTAATGATCAATAACTTTTATCAGTTATTTGCATTTAGTTTATCTCATTTAGACGTATTTCATTCATATTTTCATTATACTTGCATTAGTTTGAGTGAACTACCTAGGTTTTTGGCCTATCTCTCTCCTTTTAGGTGAGAAACCCTAAGAGTGCAAGAGAAGTACATAGACCTAAAAATCTATGGTTCAATATCTACTCTTGCAGATTAGTCAATCTATTTGAAACATTTGTACAATACCTCATTTCTAATATCATATGTTGAAGCAATCCGCAAAATGTTCTACAAATGTTACATCATTCGGTTATGTATTCTATGTTTCCTTAACAAAGTTTTCTACACCAATTTGATTTGCAATGGTTGTTGATAGCATGAAAATATGAAAGAAGTATATGGAAGTGATGTTGGATGTTCAATGAACATCCCTATATGATCTTTATTTTGCTAATTGGCCTCTTTGGTGCCACATTATGTCTTGAGTTGGCTTTATGGGTTATTTGTGGGTATCTAATTGGCAAGGCTTGTTCCTTTACTTGGGTCATGTGCTTGGAGGGCTACGCCAAAAATAGAAGATGTGTCATGATAGATTTGGCTCTTGACCTATCCTGTTTAGTACCACATCAATTATATTCAATTGAAAGAGTGTTTATGGGTCAACTGGTTATGTGCTTCAATGTCTCATCCACATTTTTCCTTGATGTTGACTTAGGTTGATGTGTGTCTGCGTGTAAATAATTTTAGATCACATTGAAATAAGTGTTAAGTTTTTTTTGGTCCTCTCTATCCTTGGAAAAGGACTGCATCATGCTTTGGTGGCCAACTAGTTGACTTCATTGTTTATTCTCTTTCTGGCTGACCTAATTCAAGAGTTAAAGTGTCGTGGTGAATATAAGTGCAAGATCATTTCAGATGCAACAAGATGGAGAAGTGTACAAGTGTGAAAAAGTGTGTGAACAAGATATATTGAATATCCAATAGAGATAGTTCTAAATATTGTGAAAGGAAAGATAAATTGAGCTTGAACGCCTCTGTCAATAGAGAGTTGTGCTAGAAATCTTTGTAATCCTCTTATAAATCTTTTGTATCCTTCTCTGAGATAGTGAATCTCATCAGGTCCTTTGTATCTTGCTCCTAGAGTTGGTTGGTACTTCAGTGTTGCAAGTCCTTTTTGTATCTTTCTTTAAGGCAATGAGCCTTCTTGCAAGTATTTTAACAATGACTCTTACTATGGTTTTTCCCTCATTGGGTTTTACATGTAAATCTGGTGTCTCCTTGTGCATGTGTGTGTTCTCTATCTCTTTCTCTTTGATGCTAATCTAGTTGCTGCTATATCTTTCATTGGTAAAGTTTACTAAAGGTGTTAAAGATTCAAATTGTTATATTCTTCTCTATTACTACTTTTCTTAAAGTTCTATCTCTATTTGCTAAAGGAG
The DNA here is from genome assembly GCA_007258455.2 of Sequoia sempervirens. Taxonomy (NCBI): domain Eukaryota; kingdom Viridiplantae; phylum Streptophyta; class Pinopsida; order Cupressales; family Cupressaceae; genus Sequoia; species Sequoia sempervirens. The sequence continues at coordinate 116,584,353 of VDFB02358134.1, read as the reverse complement.
TTTGAGTTGTGTTGAAATTTTCATTTCAGAAGGGGCTAAGTTTTGTGTAGACTAATTTTCCCCCCCTCTCAATCTCCAGAAGTGTTCAACAATTGGTAGTAGGGCCAAGTTCCTTTGTAGAAGCTTAACAACTTGAGACAAAGATTTGAGATGGCACATGATGGTTCATACAAGGGTCCTAGGTTTGATGGGACTAATTAATCCTTCTAGAACTGAGAATGGAAGGATACCTAAACTCTCTTGGGTTTGGGGTGTGGTAGTCAGTCAAAAGTGGTTATACTACTCCAACCACTCCTCTTATAGATCTAGCTGAAATCAGACTGTATGAATGCAATGCCAAACCCAAGAATGCTACCTTGTGTGGGTTGGTTGACTCATAACTTTTGAAGGTGATGAAATGCAATTCTACCAAAGATGTTTGGGAAAAACTAAATAGAATCTATGAAGGAGAGACTAAAGTGAAGAAAGCTAAGATGCAGATCTTAAAAAGTATATTTGAGATTCTAAAGATGACTGGAGATGAAGAAATTGCAAGTTATATGCTTCAGGTACAAGAAATTGTCTTTGGCATCTCCAAACTTGGTGGAGAAGTAAAAGAAAGTGAAATTGTAAAGAAGGTTTTGAGATCTCTCCCAAAATCTTATAGTCACAAAGTATCTACCATTGAAGAATCTAAAGATTTGGATCAGTATTCAGTTGATGAAATGTTTGATACTCTTACTGCCTTTGAGATGGGAGAGTTTGGTCAAGATGTTCCAAAGAAAGAAGTTGCTTTCAAAGTTAACAAAAATATTGAAGATGAAGTTGCTTATCAAATTGATGAACTTGATGAAGTGGAAGCAAACTTTGTGACAAGACAAAAGAAAGGTACTGAAAAATACAAAGTTACCTTTTAAATGTTTCAATTGTGGAAGAGTTGGTCATTTTGCATCTAGATGTCCCTATAAAGAATTGTTTGGTGATAACCAAAGAGAGAAAATAAAAAGAGGATTCTATTCTAAGGAGAGAAATTGTTCCACTGAAGATGGAGATAATGATTCAAATGATGAAAATATATTCATGGACTTGGAAGGAAAAAATAACAATAATAGAGAACACAAAAGGTTTGGTACCTTGCAAAATAGCAAGGTTAATGAAAGATCTATGGCAGTATAGATTGCTTTTCATGCAAAGGAAGAGGAAAATTCTTAGGTGATTGACAATGGGTGTTCTCATCACATGACTGGTGACATAAGTAAGTTCATTAGTCTCAAAAAGGTCAATGGTGGAGCTGTTAAGTTTGGTGATGATAAGTCAACACAAATCTATGGAAAAGGTAATATAACAATTGGTGGAATGAACAAAATTGAAGGTTTCCTTTATGTTAAAGGTCTGAAACAAAATATCTCGATTGTTAATCAAATGTGCAACAAAGGATACAATCTCACTTTTCATGCTAATGGATGTGGGATTAGAAAGGAATGTTTTAAAGGCTTGTTACTGAAGGAAAAAGGATAAATGGTAATGTCTATCATCTAAAGGAAGCTAATGGAATAATTTTCTTATTGGCTCAGTCCAGAGAATGTTGGTTGTGGCATAAAAGAATGGGGAAAATCAACTTTGATAGCATGGTGAAAATCAATTTCTCTCATGTAGTAAGAGATATGCCTAGGATAACCAAGCCTGCAAACACATTGTGCAAAGAATGTCAGATGTGAAAAAAATAAAGAATAGTTTCAAAAGCAAGGAGTGCTCTATTTCAATTCCATTGGAGCTGATTCACACTGATCTATGTGGACCTACAAGGATAAGAATCTAAGAAGGTGAATGGCATTTTATGTTTCTTATAGATGATTAAACTAGAATGACTTGGGTTATATTCTTGAAAGAAAAATTAGAAGCCTTTGATAAGTTTAATATTTTTAAAGAAAAAGTAGAGAATGAAATGGATGCTATGATCAAATGTTTAAAGTCAAATAGAGGAGGTGAATTTACTTCATATGAATTTGAAAAGTTTTGTGAAGATCATGGTATTAGGAGACATTTGTCTACTCCTAGAACCCCTCAACATAATGGGGTAGTTAAAAGAAAAAATAGAACAGTTCAGGAAATAGCTAGGACAATGATGAAATATGCTGAGCCCTTATGAGTTGTGGTAAAGAAGATCTCCCACTGTTAGATATTTCAAAATCTTTGGAAATAGATGCTATATTAGAAGAGATGAAGAAGACCTTGGAAAGTTTGATTTAAGGTGTGATGAAAAACCTATAGAAGAAATACTCATTGATCCTATGTGTATAGAGAATGCGATCACTAAGGAATTCTTGTTTGTGAATGAGATTTATCAATATTATTATGAACAATTGAAATCATGGTTGAAAACTTATGATGGTTTTACTTGCCCTACGATAGGTTTGATCACTTTTCCTCTTAAAGTTGGACTAAAACAATTAGATGTTTCATTCTCCATCATCTCGATGTCAGACAAATTTTGTGTGAAACTAGGCTACCCATGGTTACACTCCATGAATGCCATCCCATTGGTTATTCACAAGTGCATAAAGCTTCCCTTTGAAAATGAGATATTTATACTGCATCATAGTGGGTTTAATCCTTTGTCATCCCGTGGAAACTTTTTGTTGGATTTATTTTGGCCTCAACCTATGGAACCTATAAAACCTCACGAGGATTTCTTTTTCTAGTCATACCAAAAGTTTAAGGAAAAAAGCATAGCAGAGTAATCCCTTACCAATATACCACCTGATAATGATAGGTCAATGTTTGTTCCTCCCACCCCAACTATTTTCAATGAACCTTTTCCCAAAGCTAAAACTCTTCCAAGTTACCAAGGTGAAAATGTCATTGTTCTGCTACCCATATCATAGAAAATACCAAGATTCAATGTCTAATTCCATTTGTGCATCCCAAAACAAAGCAAGTATATAAACCTAAAGAGATAGGGGTTTCCAAACCTCTTGTGGTCCCTTTATTTTCTCCCCTAAGGGAAGAAAATAAACCAATTGTTGAAAAATCCACTCGTACACCTTCACAAATTGAAAATCATGCAAGAAGAAACTGAAATGCTAAGGAGCGTAGGTGTAGACATCATGCTATTACTTGATAATTGGAAGAAAAGAAAAAAATGATACCTCAAGGCCAAACAAAAATCTAAACAAAGCATGATGATCCCCCACCTTCACCAAAACAAGACATGGAACCAAAAAAAAAAAAACAAGAACATACAATGGATATTGTCATAAAACCACCTATTGTGATTAATTTGGATAATGATGATGATGAGATTGCTAAGACTGATTAAGGATTGCATAATGAGTTGAATGTGTTACTTTCAAATTCTATGAATTTAGATGGGGGAAATCGTGATGATCCTCTTGATGAGAATGACCAATCACGTTTTGAACCTAGTGATGCTCCTCGTACAACACTTGTTGTAGTCCCCTTGGCTAGTTGTTCGCCTTCCTTATATGATGATCAAGATTAGGAAGCAGATGACATGATCTAGGTTGGCTCACACGTGAAGGACTTCTTTCTTGTGATTCCTTTCAATGTTATTTGTGTTTTCTTGCATGTAATGTGATCCCCCATATCATGCTACTTGGTGTGTCTTTGTGCTTGCGAGTTTTCTTTTGATGACCCTTGTTGCTCCATTGGTGCAAGGATACAAAGGAGACAAATTTTTCATGACATTCTTCTATTTGTGTCTTCATTCTTCTGTAATTTGTAAACTTTAATTTTTTCTTGTGTTTTCCTTTTGGGGATGATGCAAGGCATTGAGACATTTAGATCTCTTCCATGTTGACCCAAAATATCGTTTGTTATCTCTCTATGTGTCATTCTTCCATTTTGTTTATTGTTCCATGAGTATTTGGGGAATAATGTCAGTTTTGAGCTCTAGTATATCATTGTAGCAAAGATGTATACTGACCCCGGATCTGTGGATCCCTTTTGTGTTCGTCTTTTGTCTTATCTATGGCATTTACATTTGGGGGAAACCCATTTCCATGATGCATATTTATTTGGAAACATATCATTGGCATAGGGATTTCCAAATAGGCTCTCATGTCCTTATCAATTGACATTTATCATTTTTCTACTTTAAAGTAATTGCTCACAACATGGTGTTTCACAATTTCTTTAAAGAGGGCATACATTAGCATTATTACATTGGCATTATTGTGCTTCACTTGGTTCATGAGCATTGAACTTAGTGTAGCATTCAAATACCATCCTGATGATTTCTGGTACCTTATTGAATTTATTAGGGTGTATAACTCTAGGTATGGTTGACATGAGGCACACCTAGTGAAAATCGGTCCTCAATAGACCTAGTGTGTTTCTCATTTTGCCACCTTGTTATGGGTACAAACCTAGTAGACCTAGTGTTTTGCTCATCCTTGTCTTGGGGGCTCACCTAGTGAAAAGCGGTCCTCACTAGCTCATGTTTCCTTCTTTGTGATTCACCTAACAAATATTAAAATTTTCTATTGTGTGATTCATGAATTCCTTGGTGTGGATCCTAGCATAACATAGCTTGCTAGCCCATACCCTACTCTTGCATTCATTTGAAAAATTGCATATTTGTGTATCTATCTTGTTGCATATCATACATGTGTGTGTTCCTTTGCACCTATATTGGTTTTCCATTCGATCTTGGATTTTGGGGGCTTGTGAACTCCCCCTTGATCCTTAGTCATCCTATCTTTTCAACATTTGTACAATTGGACCCTTCTTGACATATATTTCTCTACTTTAGTGTGAGTCTGAGCATAAGTTCATACTCTTGGGGCTAAATGTAGCATCGTAAATTTTCACCCTTGAAAATTTCACACAAATTTTTCTCCCCTTTAAGTTATTGGGCCTAATTAAGCATTCAACTTCCTAAATTATGAATTCCACAACCTATTTTAAATATTTTTTGATAATTTGTAAGCATAAAACAAATTCTCTCATTTAATACTTTGTCCTTGACTCCTTAAACTTCATAAAATAGGGATGGGACACTGGTGCCTAGGATGCCTATGTCCCCCTATTTTGGCTCCAAATTTAAATATGTTGGTTGTGACACTTTCTTATTTGAAATTCGAATACCTAAAGTCAACTGTCGGGATTTAATTTTTAGGAAATTGAATAAAATGCCTATAAATTCCTAGTTATTGCATCATTTCAAACCTAAAAAGGGAGCAACAATTGGAAACACACTATATCTAGCAAAAATTATTGTCAAGAGCATTCAAGAGCAGTCAAGAGCAACTATTAGAGGATTATTGCAACAATTATAGATCCAATAACATGTCAAAGTTTATGTGTGTTCATGTTGTCATTATTTTGTGAAGGTTAACATCGTTGTAGGTCTCTAAAGCATTCAAACATTCAAGCAAGATCCAACACCTTGAGGAGATGTGTATGACTTCAGTTCTTCAAAGAAGCCATTGAAGGGTGGTGAGTTGTAGAATTTTGTTCATTCATTATTCCTTCCTTTCCGTTATCATTTATCATTGAATTTTACCATTATGGAAAGTGGAAACACTTGAGGTTTTACTGAGGAAAGCCCCTATATGGCATTACATTTTCCCTCTTTGTGAATGTGCAGGTTTTAGGTATTTTGAAGGTTGAAAGGAGCTTGAAGATCCAATTTCCATTTCTCGCCATTGTTGCTTTACACATTGACAACTCCTAGAAAATCAATTTCATAAATATCTAGCAGTGATTCGACAAGCTTCTAAATGGGAAACAAAAGTGTAGATCTAGCATCAAAGGACTATGGAAATAGATCTAAAAAATCCCTATTAGGATAGTGGCACCCTTGACACCAATGTCCTGACAAAACATGATGAAATTTGTACTATAGGTGCATAGTGTCCTCCCCTTTTTGTTTCTATTATCAAATTTCCTCTGTGGCTTCTCAGACTTTTTGTATTCATAACAGAACAGTAACGACATCATTAGGACAATTAGGTTATTGCATTTCATCCTTAGGACATTTCTGATTTGGTTAAGGGTTGGTTGACTCACCTATTAGGTTGTAAGTCAATCATATACCTTGTCCAAATCCATCAAACCCCCCTATGAAATCTTGAAAAAATGTGATCAAACCCTAAGGGTCAAATCTTGTTTGGTCCCCTTTTTTCTACATTTCACATTAAAAGGGTGGTTATTTGATAATCATTGTGTTGTATTTGATCCATAGGTTTTCTAAATTTGGGCACACCACAAATATACTAAATGGTATGTTTCTATGGGTCATTAAAGGCAACAATATAATTTTTGTACATTCTCTAGTTACTAGTGTTTCTAAAAAATATGTCATTGTTATTTTATTTCTTTACGATCTCTAGGGAAAATTAGCTTTGAAATTAAAATTTGGATCAACAATCCACTACTTGATTGGAACAAGAGTACATAGAGTTTTGGGGGATTGAGTGTATGGTTGAGGCTGAGCCTTTTTTGGCCCACTAACAATAAAATTAGTAGTAATTAAATCTATTTTGGTAGAGATACCATACACATTTATAGTTGTATTTATTAGTCTTTTTCCTTTTCTCATTGTTTTGATACTTTGTACCCACCTTTATTGACCTCTTTTGATATAGGATTGTAACCACTACCTCTACCACCATTAATAGTACCACTCAGTCTACTAACACCACTTCTACAACTTGAATCTTATACCCATAATGAGGTTGATGATCTAAAGACATTTTTATTGTGGTTGAGATCAAGGATTTAAAGCCTCAATGCATTAAATAACACTGCCACTAATATTATGTGGTGATTGATCAACTCCAATGCCTTGTATGTTTAGACACCTATTTTTACCTTTGCTACTTTCTGAATTCCTTGTACATTTAGACCCAAACCATAACCAATGTAAGCATTTTTTGGGCTATGATTGCCCCTTTACACTATGTTTCTTTGTGGTTTCATAGATATTGAGTTTGATTGAGTATCTTCTCATAGGAGATTCAAAGCTTCCCCCTCAATATCAACTTAATCACACTTAAAGTATTTTTATTGAGTAGATACTATCCATCCCACAAATTATTAAAATCTTCATCTTTTTCAATATCAAAGTAGTTTTTTGAGATCCTAGTTCCTAACTCATTATACATAAGGGAATTCTTTTTTCCTCGTCTAGCCAACACATGCACATCCTTTATCTATAGCCATTGTTGTATTTTAAAAAAATATGTACTATAATATTTTGCATAAAAATGATTTCATCTCCTAATTCTCATCTATGGATGTAGACCTATTTTTTTTGGATAATTGTTCAACAATAATGCCTTTCTCATTAGTAGTTTATTTAATTATTTTTAGGACTTTGTCCTAAGATTTCTTATTTTTTAATCTTTCTAATAAAATTTTATTTTTAGAATTATTCTTTGTCACTATATTTTTTATAATCGTCCCACTCATACCATCAATAAGAGTCAACATAAAAACTCAATTTTTAAAATCTTATGCAATAATGAATATTCCTCTCTAAAAGGTGTATCATATATATATATATATATAAAATGAAGGAAATAAGGTTTTTTTAATAATACATATAATTAATCTATAACTTCCATATACTATACGTACTCCAATAAAAAAAATCCTCTCTATCACATGTTTTGGAAGTTCATGACTCTTTACTCCTAATCCACAAAATATTAGGACAATAAAATATTTGATGAAGTATCAATCGATTGAATTTATTTATGTTCCCAATTGAATGAAATATTTTAAATTTATTTATAATTTAGGTATTGGAGTATTTTCAATTGATTTATAAACTAGGGCCAAAAATTAGTCCAAAAGAAATCGTAATTCCTTTCTTTACCATGCATTCTTATCTTAAATGTGTTCATTTAATTACTGACACAAGTTTTATTGTCTCAACATTATAATAGAGATGAATATAAATGATTTTATCTACGAGGAAACTATAATAATTTAATAAAAATAAATGACACAATTATATCATGAACCTAAAGGTCTTTAGATTTATAACCTTTTTTAATTAACACTAATTGGTCATGCTTGTATTTTATAATATATTAAATAAATTTATATACAATAGATTCTTTGGCATAAATTTTGTATATGATTTCAAGAGAACTTAATCCATTGGTTTATCAAAATCTAATCCAAGATAAAATTCTAATATAAAAATAGAGTCTTGAACCCATAATTTAAAAATTACACTTTCATAAATAAGAATATCTTTGGATGCTTCCCCACCTACTTTTGTAATTAAGAAAACCATTCTTTGAATTCTTTCATGACTTCCTCAAACTCATTATATTTTTCCTAACTCTTTAGATTCAAACCCTAACACCTTACCAACATCTTCCTTAGTTATGCAGAAAATTTCTTCTTCAATGTCTTGCTTAGCAATTACTTTTCTATCTTGCTTAGCAATTACTTTTCTATTTGGGTCATAATTATGAGAATAAAGTATGGAAAATTTAGGGCAAGGGAAATTTCTTGTATCATTATCTATCCCAATCCAACCACCCATGAAATACTAGAACTACGATGAAGAGGTGTATTTAAGCTCCCTAATAGTCTTATGAGTGTGTAGGTGATCATGAATATAATGGAATTCATTAGTAAATCCATTGGTTTTTTTTGCAAAATATTTATTAGATACAAATTTTAGTATCACTCATTTGATCTTTGAATATTATCTCTTTGGTTTCCTTACCCATCAAAATACTACTAGGTAGACCCTAAGACATGTTTAATCTATTAATACTTATTTTTAAGATTACAAATGTAAAATTTGAGGCTTTAAGAAAGGAATCTGATATTTGTCTTTCCTAGAAAAGTAATCAATTTATCATGGCCCACAAGTGATGCATGTGTAGTCTATCTTTAAATGGTAATTTTATTTATCATATAAGTTTCATAATTTGAAGATCTCAAAAATTAAGGTCTAATTAGGGATAAATATATTTATATTATAACCTAAAATTATAAAAGGATAAAATAATACTAACATTAATTTAATTCATTGTTTAAAAGGTTTTACATACATGGACATTGGAAGGGAAATTGTTCAAACTTTAATGTTCATTGTAAGTGAGAAATGAGATAATATTCATGGAATGATGAAAATTTTAAATTTGATCTCGAAAATCACAACCGTTAATCTAAACAAATGTATGGCTCCCAAATTATTACAAAAGTTATTTTATCAATACTTTCCCTATAATATTAACATACTCGAAATAAAATTCAACCATTAATCTTCATTTATATAACAATGCTAAAGGGAAACTCACAAATGCAATGACAATTACATTATTTTTTTGTTAAGAGGGGTAAACGCTTTTGACCAGAACTATGAACCAATGAGGTCACAAATGGGGGACCTTATCCCCAATATCGATTCTCAAAAATTACACCCCAATGGGGTTTGAACCTTGATGACAAGAATAACAACACAACAACTTAACCATCACACCATGCCACTATTGATAATGATAGTTACAATATTATAATATAATAAAAAAGTAAAATTATATTACTGCAAGGAAAGAACAATCATGATTGATGATGACATTGAAAATTAAATTCTAACATTGTTTAATTTTCATATTAAATACAAAAGTGAATTGTGTTCATGGGAAATATATTCAAATAGATTTGAAGACATCTCAACTAGTTATCCAATCTAATCTATTTTTTCTAACAAAAGGTATGTAGCCTGAACTATATTAATATATAATAATTTACATAAGATATAGAGTATGAGAGTCGAAGAACAAAAGCTCCCAATTATATAGCGACAAGGGTCACAAAATATGACATGTTAATGGGCCAAAATACAACAACAATATGTAATTATATAGACACATACAAGCGAGTGTATAGAAAAACCAAGATTCACTTACATTCCTTCATTTTTTTCATGTAGAAGATTGATCAGTCTCAGGTTTCAGAGTTGGGGTGGCAGGAGGCATTGGGGGGTGTGGAACGTGAGATAGAAGGACCAAGTTTTTGCACATTTGTTACAAAGCACACACATGAATGAATTTGCAATACCCATTTTTTCGAAGACTTCACTTGTTAGGATCCTATTATTGATTGACAACCAAGAAAATGCACCCACCTTAAAAATAATATCATTGTTCCAACATATCCTATTTAGCCATTTTATCTATTTGTGTTTGATAGTAACACTAAGGAATTTTAACCTTTTACATTGTATACACTTAGGATTTTCTTTGGGGTATATTAGATTATCCTAGGTTTGTAGATAAGTGGACTAACCTTGACCTCAATTGAGATTGAGCAATATTTTTGTTGGTGGGGGAAATCACAGTTGATGAAAGTTTTCCATTGCAAATTAGAACCATAATGCCTTGATGAAGATACCACACAATCTTTTATCAAATGGCCCCAATGCTGCTTGAGAAATAGTTTAGCTTCATGGATGCCCTCAACGTTCTCCAATGGATGAATAAAATTCCATGAGTCTTCCCAAAACCGAGCCTTTTCACCATTGTTGACTATCCAAACAAATCTAATTGATAATGCATTATTTGAGATTTATTCCATGAAAATTTTTCCTATTCAATTTATGTATTGATATTTAGGTGTCTATATTATAGAATAAATAAAATGGCCTAAATTCTAAAAAATCAAACTCTTAAACTTTTTTGAGTGTTCACATTAAATGAAAATTGAAACTGGAAATCAATCTAGTTAGAAATCAAAGTAGGAAAAAATGCAAATGAAAATATCCTAATTCTAAACTATCATAAACCTCGGATAGAATGAAAATAAAGTTAAAATAAAGAAAAATATTAAACATTTAAAATAAAGTTATCATAAAATCATTATTGGGTGTGATTTTTCGAAGTGATTGGGAATGTGGATACTCATTTGCAAAAAAGCTACCTATTTTTGACATGTAATTAGCATAAAAGTGTATGATCAAAATGGAATTAGTAAAGCTCTTATTGATAGTTTTCTTTTTCGTCTTTTTTGGGGAGGTGGTGGCGTGACATTGGTGATGTATGATGGATATGAGATTATAATATCAATTATGGATAATGAATAAGAGAAATTTCCTAGGATTGAGGAGAGAGTGAAGGTTCATGATTAAGTTTGAAAATGAAGGCTATGATTACATTTACTAAAAATAGTAATTTGTTGAGACAAATAAATTTAGTGGATCCTTTATTCTTGGAAATGGTAGAGGGAATATAACCTTAATTAAGTAAAGAACTTATTTAATTATTTTATCCATGTGAGGTGGAAAATAAGATAATTAAATAGTAAAATTAATTAATTATGTGAGAGGGAAAATGCATAATTAATTAATAGGTACATTGGATGAGTTAGATCACCTAAATAATTTAATGATTTGGTTAATTTAAGATAAGGTTTTACTAGGAATAATTTAAGTTTCCACAAAAAGATGACTTATTTGATAACTTGTTCCATCAAAGTTTACCTAGTTTGATTTATTGGATGGAATATAACTTCATTAATCAATATTCATTTATTAAACAATGCAGATTGAAGACTAAAGAAAATCAACCTAACCAAACAAAATTTCATTTTAATATCAACCTTTGACCATTGTCTAGTAAAGTGAATATAGAAAATAATATAATATTTAATAAAACAAATATTTGAAATGATGGTGGCATTTAAAGTGTTCATCCTAATTCTATGTGACCTCAAATTTCATATATTCTAAATGATGTTTGGAGAATAATTTAGAAAAATAATAATCATGTTAATAGGTTTATAGGAAGAGTTTACAAAGATAAAAGAAAATTAAAATGAAATTAGTTATGTTCATTATTGAAACTAATTGTGAAGGGTATCATTATTTGATTCAAGCTAATTATCAATTGTGTTACTATATTTTCCAACTCTAGCTCACTAATGTTATGTATGAATCATCAATAGAAAACACACTCATAGTTCATGTTTGTGATAATATAAGTTGAACCCTTTACACAAAAGGCCCACAAGGCAACAACGACCAACAAAAAAGATAAAAAGATATCAGAGGCAATTGCCAGAGAGAAACTAAAACAACAAATCAAAGTTTTTTTGAAAGATAAAAACATAAATGGAGAGAGCACCATACTAATCAAACATTTTCTTGCAATCCTCCTTGAGGAATTTAAATAGATCTTGGTTATTAGAACTAGTGCTTGCTCCCTTGTTACTTTCATATTTTTTAAGTTCATCTTTCAACACAAAAACTAGAGCGGTCACTATAAGGTGGATTACTTTCAGAGTAAAACAAGAAATAACTCTTAGCTTCCCTTCCAGATCATCAACCCGAGTCTTCAAAACAACAATGTCCTCCATAGTTTGCATGCATTTTGGTCATGTGTTCTGGTTAGGTTTCTCAACAAGGGTGTTGTCTAGGTCCTCAGAGTTTGAAAATATTGCATTTAGCTCCAAGAATAGGCCCGAACCCTCAATATCTATATCCACCTCCTTCTCCTCATCATCCATGTTACTATTATCAACATCATTCTCCTCTCTCCTAGTTGAATCACTTGAGATTTCATCCACAATGAAATTAGGGATCAAACAACTAGCTAGCCTGTGAGACTGCCTAACACTCAGATTAGGGCTATTAGCCTCCTTTATGAATTCAAGCCCACTTTTGACCTCTTTCTTTCCAACAACATTAGTATTCTTAGCCGCTTCCTCCTCTTCAAAATTGGCTTCCCCAACATAAAACTTAATTTAGGCCTTCTTGATTAGGTCAATCTGACTACTTTTATCCACAAGTCAATAATAGGTGTAATGGTGACAAATTACGAAAGCTACACTCTTCACAAGGAAGGACTACCCTATAGAGGATGAGGATGATTGGTCATGTATTAGTGATAGAGATACATATGTATGGGCTTGTTTGTGAGGATTTGATTTATAAATAAATGGTGTTAAGGTCTCTATGAGAATTTTGAGGAATATATTGAGATGGAGATTTTCTATCTCAAATATAGCCTCCAAATGTGTTAATTCCACAACTAATTATTAAACATTTATTTTTGAACTTGTTGTATGATCTAGGTGTGCTTTTCTATCTCACTAATTAAAGGGACTAGGTGAAGTTATTTGATTCACCTCAAAATAGTTTTGACTTAATCCTCTCATATGCCTAGAGACATAAAATTAAAATTTCACCAACAACCAAAAGGAGAATGAATGAAGAAAAAATCACTTGGATGCCTTCGGTTGTTTTTCTTTTGTTATGATTTTAGCACTTGTTTAAGCAATGAGGGTGTTTTCTTGTTGAGAGGTTAGCCTCATTAAAAATTTGGAATAGTTATTTGACTAATTTTAGGAGCATATGGTGAGATCTCTCTATTTGGTTAGGAGGGTATCTTAGGTGGCATTAGCTGGGGGTTGGCTTCTTCTTTGCATTTGTGTCTGAGGCGTGGAGTGCTTCCAGTGCAGATTTCATCTTTTGGAAGGGATTTCTTTGCATGCAGTGTTGGAGTGTTTGTGTGGGTAGTTAGATGCATACACGGTCAAGTGTGGGGTGAGTGGTAGCAGTGAGGAGTCTTGAGGGTTGTTTGGTGGTGCGGTGGGGGTGAGCGAGTTGTCTGCATTTCATTGTTTGTTTCTTCTTCCTAGTGCGTGCGTGGGAAGGGCTTGTGGTGCGGGTGCTGGTGTGGAGCAGGGAGGAAGGGTGTGGGGAGGAATCCCCCACCCATTGTTGTTCAAGGATTGTGATTATTGTTTTAGTGGTTGATGGCATTCTCGAAGGGTGAGACGTCTGTGGGGTGCCCTAATTTGGACTTCAGGCGGCGATGGAAGCTCTCGAATTTTTCAGAGTAGGATGAAGACGACGGAAGTATTAACAACACAATTTTGCTCTGAATCTTTGGGATTGTTGATCTTGGGTTGTCTAATGGTCGTGAATAATGAAGATTAATGGCTGTCTTGGCCCGGTGCAAGGAGAGGCCAAAACTGGTTGTTCCGTCTAAAATGATTACTGAAGATGTTGAGTATTACTTAGCTCACTCTTTATATTGTAAATTTTTGGGGATGAGGGTTTCTTTACAATTTTTGGAGGTTTGGGCCCGAAGGACATGGGAGCCAAAGGGGGAAATGGAGATAATGTTGCTGGTGAACAATTATTTCATGGTTACTTTTAATTGCATTGCTGATCGCAATAGGGTATTTGAGGGAGGCCCTTATTTTCATAATAAGGTAGGGTTGTTTATCAAGCCATGGCATGCAGGTTTTAACCCTGCCGCAGAGCTTCCAAATCGTGTCCCTGTGTGGGTTCGTCTACCGAGGTTCCTGGTGGAATGTTGTTGAGAGGATGTGCTGCACCTTTTGGCCTCGGTGCTGGGAAAACCAGTTGGGACTTCATCACAAACTTTGGGTAAAAAGGTAATGACTTTTGCACGCATCTGTGTTGAGATTGATCTAAGTAGGCCTTTGCCCGATGCAATAGATATGTGTGCGGGCTCTTATTCTTGGGTGCAACAATTAGACTATGAAACTCTTCCCTTTCATTGTCAGCTTTGTCGAGAATATGGCCATTTGCAGCGGAGATGTCCAAGGTATAAGCCTGTGGAGTCACAAACTTCACAACCTACCAGCAATCTTCCTGAAACAGATAAGGGAAAGAGCATTTCTCCTAATGAGGTAGGTGTGTCTGATGGTTTTGCTCTAGTCAAGGCTCGAAATTGGAATAGGGGTCAAAAGAGGCCTTTTAAAGAAAGGCAGGATGAAGGTACCTTTAACAGATTTGAGGTTTTGGATGAGCTCAGCCAACAGGAGGGGAACCCAAGTTTGATCAACTTAGATCAAAGGCTTGTGGGCTTAGCTCAGGAGGATTTTGTTCTTGATTCTTCTTTGGAGCCACAAAGGGATGATTGTCTGCACATGGAAGCTAATCAACAAATGGTGGTTTTAGAGGTGCAAGAACCCTCAGCCGTTGTTACATTAGTAGGCGAGAATTCTTCTCTTCCTGGGAAGAACATTGGTTTAGACCTGACTAAGAAGATCAAGCCTCCTCCTAAATTGGGCATTTTGCAGAAGGATATTAAGAAGGGTGGCGCAGAGAAATTTGCTAAACCTGGCAGAAAAAAGGATGTGGAAAGATTAAACTGGAAGACAAGAATTTGGTGGAGTGAGGGTCAGTAAAGACTCTGGATTCTCTTTTTTCAAGCCCTTTGAAATGATTGTTCTATCATGGAATGTATGGGGCTTGAACAATAGCCCTAGACAAAAAGTGGTTCATGATTTAGTTAGAAGACAAGGTCCTGATGTCTTCTTTTTGCAGGAGACTAAGTTATCTATTGAGAATATGCAAGGCTTGGCACCTAAGTTGTGGAGGAGTGGGGAGTGCCAGTGCATTGGAGCTCATGGAGCTTCTGGGGGTTTGGCATGTTTATGAAATCCTCGAAGAATCTGACCTCTTTGGTGGATTTCTTCTAAATCCTCTATGTCTATGATTGCTACTAGTTTTGAGACAGGGGAAGTCATTCTATTTTCTAATATATATGCTCCTATAGATTTTCAGGGTAAACAAGGTTTGTGGTCCCATATCAGGCTTATCCGTAGCATGATGCCTTTTCATCCATGGATTTTGGGTGGAGATTTCAATGCTATTTGTGAGTTGGCTGAGAAGCGTGGTGGTACTGGAAGGTTGGAGCCCTCTGCACTATTGCTTCATGACAATATCATTACCTTGAATCTTGTTGATATCAAACCCAACAATGGTCAGTTCACCTGGAACAATCGTCGGGTTGGTGATTTCTGCATTGTAGAAAGATTAGATTGATTTTTGGTTTCCTGTTACTGGGTTGGAGGGATGTGGTCATCTTGCTCTGAGATCTTGGATTGGAGAGGATCAGACCATTGGCCTATTAAACTTGCTACTGAGTCAACTCGTGTGCCTCGTTTTCCCTCTTTTAGGTTCCAACTTATGTGGTTGTGGGACCCTTCTTTGAATGCCTTTGTGACTGATTGGTGGAAGAAAGGTAGACCAGCCTATGGTACGACAATGTATACCTTTGCTAAACTACTTCAATATGTTAAATTTGAGCTCAAACGGTGGAATCGTTAGTACTTTGGGAATGTCTTCCATGCAAAGGCGATGGCTCAGGAAGATTTGGATGGTATCATGAGGAGGTTAAGGGAGGATGGGGTGACGGTTGAGTTGCTTTAGGACGAGGCTCAGGCTGTGAAAATTCTTGAAGAATGGGAACTGTGAGAGGAAATGTATTGGAAACAGAAGGCTCGCATTGAGTGGCTTCAGGAAGGGGATAAAAATAAAACTTTCTTTTTCAATTTAGTGAAAGATAGGCGACATGGAAATTCTATCTCTAGTCTGGTGAATGACAGGGGAGACCATCTTTCCTCCTTCCCGAAAATCTCAAGGGAGGAGGTGCAGTACTTTGAATCTCTTTTTAGGGAGGACTCGCAAGGGGGGTCTCCTGAGGAAGCGCATATTCTTTCTTATATCCCCTCTCTCATGTCTGGAGATTTGAATCGACAACTCATGAGTGATATCTCACTTGAAGAGCTTGAAGGGATTGTTTTCAATATGAAGAAAGGGAAGGCGCCTGGTCCAGATGGCTTCCCAATTGAGTTTTTTCAAGAATTTTGGGATATCATCAAACTTGACCTCCTGGCTGTGGTTCAATAATCTCAACAAAATAAGCAGATGCTAAGGGCCCTAAATGCTACCTTTCTTGCTCTTATTCCCAAGAGTGAGGGGGTTAATAGGTTAAGCCTATTTTGGCCCATTTCTTTATGCAATGTAATTTATAAAATTATTTCTAAACTTATTTCTGACAGATTGAAAAAGGGGCTTGAGGAGCTGATCTCTGAAGAACAAAGTGGTTTTCTAGCTAGTAGGAAAATTCTGGATGGGATTGTTATTGCAACTGAGGTCATCCATTCTATGGCTATCTCTAAAGAAAAAGCGATGTTTATCAAACTGGATATGGCTAAGGAATATGATAGAGTTAGGTGGTCCTTCCTTCAGCGGGTTCTTGGTGCTTTTGGTTTTGTTGAAGAATGGATTCAATGGGTTTTGAGTTTTGTTACTTCAGTCTCTTTCTTTGTGCTTATCAATGGGAGTCACTTTGAGTTATTTGGTGCTTCTAGGGGGCTTCATCAAGGTGATCCTCTTTCCCCTTGTTTATTCTTTTGGCTGAAGGTTTGGGGAGATGGATTAAACGGAGTGTGGAGTCTGGTCTCATTCAAGGTTGGAGGTGGGGTGGCACCTTACCTTCACAAACTCACCTACAATTTGTGGATGATATTGCTTTGATGGGGATGGCTACAATGCGTGAGGCCTCTAATTTACGAAGAGTGTTGGATGTTTACATGGTTGCCTCCGGTCAATAGATTAATGAGGGCAAGTCTTCCATTTTCTTCTTCAACACTCCGGGCCCCATTCAACAGAGGATTGCCTAAACTTTGAGATTTCAGATCGGGACTCTCCTAGTGACTTACCTTGGCATTCCCATCTCAGTGAGTAGACTACCTAGGGAGTCTTGGCAGATTATTTTGGATAAATTTCAGGCAAAAGTTAATCACCGAACTCATCGATGGTTATCCTTTGCTAGTCATGTCTAGTTGATTAAGTCAGTGGTGTAGGCTCTGCCCATTTATAGATGCATGCTCAGGTTGCTCCTATGGGCTTTCTTAAGGACCTTGATTCTATGGCAAGACAATTTTTATGGGCTGGTTGCTTGGAGTCCTCCAAATGGAGTCTGGTTAGATGGGAGGTTGTTTGTAGTCTGAAACAATATGATGGACTAGGCTTGAGGCAATCGACTTTGACTGGGGAGGCTTTGGTTGCTAAACTGTATTGGCAGTGGTGTAAGGAGTAGGATAAGAGTTGGGCCAAGGTTCTTTCTCAGAAGTATCTCCTTGGGATCCCTCAACCCATTATTTCTAGGTACCCCCTTGTGGGGAAGGGCTCTGTGATATGGGGCACCCTAAAAAAAGAGGCTGTGCTTATTAAGGAAGGATTATTTTGGATCTGCAAGAAGGGGACGGAGGTCCAGTTCTGGACTAATTCTTGGGATGGTTTTCCTCCCATCACCTCCCAATTTCCCAAGTTGTTGAATCTTTGCTAGAGGTTTCTTGAGGCTGGTTGGTCACAGGTGAGTGATTTTAAGTCCTTTTCCTCCTGTGGTCAGATGGAGATGGCCAAATGGAAGTCCCTAGATGAGTGGCCAGATGTTGGTTTACAGGAGGATTGTGTTGTGCTGCAAAGTATCTCTCTAGTCGAAGATGTAGCTCTCTCCGAGATGATGACGTGCTTGCCTGGTCCCCCAATCCTAAGGGGACCTATACTGTAGCCTCTGGTTATAGTGTGTTATTGTCTCATAGGTTGGTTGGGCTTGAAATTCAGTGGTGGAAGAAGGTCTTGAACAAGCTTTCTTGGCCAAAATGTAATTGTTTTGTTTGGATGTTGGCCTAGAATAAGTGTTTGACTTGGGATAACATTCGAAAGAGAGGTTTCCAGTGTCCTTCTGTTTGTGTTATGTGTGGGGCTAATGAGGAGGACTCTACTCACTTGTTTTTTCGTTGCTCTTTTTCCCTCCAGCTTTGGCATTTTTGGTGGGGTGTTTGGAAAATTCCTTGTGTTCATGCTTCCTCCTTGATTGATTTTTGGCAGGGGATGGGTCGGCCCCCTTCTGTGGCCTCCTTTTTGCAAGATGTGTGGTTTGTGGGGCCTATCTTTTTATTGTGGCAGATTTGGTTGGAATGCAATTGAAGGATATTTCATGGAGAACGGAGGCTGGTGCAACAAATTTGGCAGAGATTATTGGGCATGGTTCAAGAAATAGTGGAAGCTAGGTGTGAAGTGGAATTCCCTTTGGTGAAAAGGGATACAAAGTTGGTGGAGAGATTGGGGATTCAGGGGTCGTCTTTGGCTTTGGCAAGGGCTCGGAGAGGACGACGAGAGAAGCAAAAAATTGATAGGGATGGCAAATGGCAACTTCCACCATATGGTGTTTTGAAGATCAATACTTATGGATCTTTAAGGGGCAATCCTGGACCGGTTGGTATTGGGGGGATTGGTAGGGACTCTTTGGGCTCGATGATCTTCCTCTTTTCAATCTATGAAGGGACACATACCATCAACCTGGTGGAAGGGTTGGCTATTCTTGACGCTCTTGAGAGAGCTCATGCTTTGGGATGGAGAAGGATTGTTTGTGAATCTGATTCCCAGATATTGATCAATTTTCTTATTGAGCAAAAAGTGGCAGATGTCAGTTGGCAATTGGCTAGGGTTGTGCAACAAATTCTACAGGTTAGTTCTTTGATGGAAACAATGACTTTTGTCCATATTCCACGAGAGTGGAATAGGGCAGCTGATTGTTTGGTGAAATGGGCTTCTGAGCATGTTGAGGGATGGAGAAGTAAGGAGTGGGAGTTGGTTCCATAGGAGCTCTGTCTTGATTTAACGAATATTCTTGCTGAAGATAGGGTTGGGAATGGTGACAGATGATGGTGTTGGCTGTTTTATCTTAGTTTGGTTCGTTGTGCTTGTTTTTCCTTGGGACCTCGGTCCTTTGCTTCCGTTGTAATGTTGCTTTCTGATATTCAATAAAGTTTTTACCCCTTTTTTACAAAAAAAAATTATTCATTTTCATTTCTTTCTATAATTAAACAATTATTTTAACTATTTAATTATTCATTAGCCTTTTCTTCCTCTCAGTTAAATAATTCCTATTTATTGAATTCCCACTTTTTCCCTCCATTAGTAAATAATTATTTTAATTATTTTATAATTTATATTTTTCCTCCACTTTTTAATTAAATAATTGTTAATTAAAAGTCCTTTTTCTATAATTAAATAATTGCTTCAATTATTTAATTATTCACTTTCCCTCCTAAATTAAATAATTTTATAATTATTTAATTTACTCCAACAACCTCTTTTTCTCTTGCCAATCTCCTCTTTTATCTCAATTAACCTCCACCTTTGATAAGGTTTTATTACCTTTTAATCTTGAATGTCCATCCTTAACTAAACCCTGTTTTTGCCCTAACCCTATTTCTTTGCTTCTCAAAGCAATCTCATCCATTGATCTTCATCATTTAATCTTGGCCCTTCATTCAAATTTGGTTTTCTAATAAAGAGACCTATCCCTTTTATTTCAACCCTACAACCATTATTTTTGATATTTTGTTGTCACTATCACTAGGCTTATTCTTGCATACTACAAATTTGAGGGCAAGCTAACATATAAAGCAAAATGAAGAAGAGTAATGAAGGTGATTCAACCATGGCATAGGAATTGTGGTAATATTGCTTTATTATTTTATGTTCTATGTTTAATTGTGCTTCATTATTAGGTTAGGGTCTTTAAGACTTGGATTTTAAGTATTTGGTGGTTGATAATTCATGCTTTACACTTTGATTTTATCCTATTCTACAATACCAATTTGTTTACTATAATTATAATTCATATCTTTAATATATATATAATTAGAAATTGAAATATTACAAATTTTGATTTGATTCTATTTTAAAAAAAATAATAAAATTACTCATTAAAATTTACAAATACAAAATATGATTTTTGTTGCCTCTATAAATTGTATATATCTATTTTTAACTAAGTGAAGGTTTCTTTACCTTTTAATAAACATACCTATTACAACTTAAAATATAATTCCTAATTATTAAATAATTAATTGATTGTGACAAAAATACATTTATCTTTTGCACTACATATGACAACTTTTAAAAGTAAATATTATTCATAATATAATATTCTAAAAGTGAACGATGACTCCCTAAACCCATTGTAAGTGTGAACTCAATGTACTAAAGAGGAATCAGCAATTCCAATACAAGTGGGGAAATTTTTATGCTTAGTGGTTTCCATTCACCTGTCCAATACCTCTTCAAAACCATGAAAAGGCCCATTTAAAAATTAAATAAAAATTAAAGAAAAAGACAAGAAAAAAAAACAATATTCGATGGCACAAGGAAAGAATGCATCGTGAATTGATCTTCTCAAGGACGCCTAGCTTTGTGAAATTCAACGAGCCAGATGAAGCAAAGAGAGATCGACGGCTGCGGAGGAAACATTAGATGAAGCAAAGAGAGATCGACGGCTGCGGAGGAAACATGTAGAGCCTATATATTCTCTATAGACTTTCTCCGAAAGTCAGTTGAGAATGTAAAATCTTCATTCTCTGCTTACACTTTTCTTTATAAATACTTATTTTTCCATGCTGTTTAGGGGAGAAGAGGTTTACGGACGCTTACAACAAATGAGGTAAAATCTGCGTTATTTTGTTGATTTTCAAAGGTTGAATATAACTGTAGGATCTTTGTTTTCTAAATTTGTTCAAGTAAATTCAATTCATGGATTTGGTGAAGTTGCTAACTCTTATCGACCTCTGTTTAACCTAAACATATGGAGTACACCAGCTGGGAAGGTATTTCTGTTATACTAATGTGTGAATTTGTGTGCGTGTATACAATGTGTATGTATGAATGCACGGCTTTTGGGTTTTTGTGTACTGGGCTTCAGAAAGTGTAGTTTGTGCTTAAATTTAGTTCGTCATAAGAAACAATGGTTGAAAGTGTGCGAGTAGCATATGGAAATGTGACTCTTGGTTTAAAGAAAAAACTCAATGGGCCTTGAATTATCTTTCGAGGATGTGGAATGATGGTTGTTATAGAAAGTTTGATTGTTAAGATCACTATTTACGGATAAAAATAGCTGAATTTGAGAATTGCCCAGTGTTACGAGGTTAAGATATCTTAGATTTACCCCGTTCTAGGCCCTAATCTCTAATTTTGGTGTCCTAGAGGTTAAATCACGACACCCATGGACCTAACTGGATTTTTGAGTTCTAACGTTCAATTTTGTAGGTGGGGTCCATCTGCTCTCAACGGAGGGTTTAGGTGCAGGAGATGCTTTACTTTTTTAGCCCTGCTAAATTTGATAGACATGATTAGTTGTGTTGTATAAATAATGATGAATTGTATCGGTGGACGGTTGTATGAAAGCTGGGAATTATTCTGGCCAACGCCTGTAGTGAATAATGGATATTGCTACTTGATGTTGGAGAGTTGTAAAATTAGAGTATTTTAAGTTTAGAATCTGCCACTGGAATTGGTTTTTAATCAAAATGGGCTTGTACCAATTTTTGTCATCAATGTTTTGGTTCATGCTTCCCGATCCATTGGCAGGACATTTGATGAAGTGGATTCTTATGTCTGGCATTTCAATTTAGAGTAGATGGATGACGATGCCAATGTAAGCAACTCTGATTAATGAAAGTACTAATTTTATCAAAGGATACAATTTTTTTTGAAAGGATGAGATGCAAGTCTCTAAGCAGAAAGAAATGGGCTAACTTAAGGAAGCAAGAAATGAGTTACATCTTTTGGGATCTTCGTGGAATGTGTATTTTTTGGATGTCTATTCTGTGCCTGATTTTCTTTAATGTGGATGATTCTGTCTATTGTCTTGGGAACGCCTGCATTTATATTCTTGGTAGAGGGTTATAGTCTAGTAGCAAAGGTGGTTTGGCGATAAGGCGGAGTGTTTACTATGATTTATGATGATGACCAGATTCAAGCCCTGTTGAGTATGGTGTCCTAGTGTTGGTTTCCAAGCTTGACGACACTCTTAAGCATGATAGTACATTTCCAATTGATAGTGACCTAATATTACTTCGAAATATTAGGCATAATTGTGAGAATCTTCGAGTCAGTCAAAAACTGCCAATTGATAGTGACCCAATATTACTTGAAACGAAAAAGATACTTCATGATTCTGAAATTCCGAGTTTCATCCAGTCTTTTGGAGTATTGGCAAGAGTCTCTGAGTCTGAGCATGAGGCCCAGCCACCTAGAAACAAGAAAAATAACATCAGTTTCAGGTCAAAGGCCTAAATTGGAATAGTAGAGTCTTTGGCTGAGGTTTTGCCAATTTTATTTGCCAGTGTGTTGAGAAGCAAGGTGAAACTACTGCAATATAATTTTCTACAAAGTGTAAACAAGTCTGAAATATGCTTATTTATCCAGGATTACCATAAAAGATTATTATGTAGATGCATAAATCAGTAATAACAATAAAATCAGCAAACCATATAGACACAGGATTTATGTGGAGAAATCCTAATGGAAAAAAAACTTCCATCAAAGAAAGAGGACAAGTATATATTAATATTCAATGCGCATGATACAATATCAACACTCTAACTCTCTGCACTCTGACAACATTCTGGCAGCACTTGTGTACCTGTAAACAATGATATGAAACCACTATCTCACACCTACAATATATAGGAAAGGAGAGTAGCCAAAGCCACAAATGGTTTTATCAAAACAATGGATGCCAAAATCCCATGCCCACCTTGGAGAGCATTTTTGGAGAAAATAGTAAATGCATCAAATGACTTAACATGGGTGTCACATGGGCTCAATCCGTTATGGAACTTTTTACCCAAAGTGAAAATAAAGCTATGAAAGTATTAAAGGGAGATAAAAAAATAAAGGATAATATGATCCTTTGGCTAAAATGTAGATTAATGAAAAATCCTTTTAAAAGAGAGGAAGGGGGGCATGGAGATCACTCAAGGAAAAATAAAGTGATTTGGTGGGGCTATGGGCATTGGACAAGGGGCACATAGAGTGTGTCCAACAAGGGGTACAAAGTACATCTAGGATTGTCTTGTTCAGGGCTTTGTGCAAGTAGGCCCACCTTTTAGTATGAGTAGGCATAGACTATGTTTTTACATAGGTCCTTCAAAGTAGGTCATAGTGAGAAACAATACCATCGACGTCTTCCTAGGGTGAGAGTAACTTTTCCAAGTATTGTGATTTAGATAAGTTTTGAAAACCATTCATATTAAACGATATTTAGAAATATATATATATATATATATGATGTCCAATTTATTATCTTAATTATTTATTTTAGAGTTCTTATAAATTATCACATGTATAGTGTACATTATATCTATTTTGATAACATTACATATTGCAAATTATTTTAACTTTAGTATTAACCATATTTAAATCTGCTGCAAATACTTAATTAACTTTGGGAGAAAAGTGACATTACACAATCAGTGAGTCCCCAAATAGAAAATGTAACCGCAAAGGCATCTTTGACCAATAAAAATCCTCGACAACTCATATTCTCAAGTCGAACACTCCATTTTGGAGTCCACTAACTCATGTGGGCCTTGACCATTATAAACAGATTTTCCACTTCTTCTTGTAGTGCCTAGAAATGGGAAAGGGCCTTAAATGATTTCAAAGTCAATTGTAACTGCCATTGTTGTGCTCCACCTCCTTCATGAATGCATATGACAACAAATGCCAAGAATCTAGGAGAATTTAAATTATAAACTATTTCTCCAATTATAGCCTAGATGTCTAAGTACACCTTTCAAGAGTGTTGGAGACAATAAATATATACATAGGATTGCAAGGTAAATGGCCTTTTTTTTGGGTACGTAAATAGTATTTGTATTAAGTGCAGAAAACGAGCTTACATTGATCCACCATGGCTGATTTGCAAATAAACCCTAGCTCAAAAGTCCCCATTACATTTATATTGCCTTCATAGCTCAAACTAATAGACCAAACCCCCCCCACTGACCCAATACATTTGAGAGAAATCAAGATTTTGCAGGCAGACTTACATAGTACTTGGGCACATACCAAAAGATAGCAGGATCTAGAGACATAGCAACTATACACCAAATGTATTTAGACATAGAACCGAGCCATAACCACGAGCAAAACACGAAAAAGGAACCATACCACCTTTAGTTTAGCTCCACACCCTCGACTTGCAGAAATTCATGGAATTGACCCCTCCGATCCACTCCATTAGCCGACTCCAGACATAGGAAGTACTTTAGAAAAGCTGCACCACGCATAACCTTTAATTAGCTCCACACCGTCGACTTGCAAAAATTCATGGAATTAACCCCTCCGATCCGCCCCATTAGCCGACTCTAGACATAGGAAGTACTTTAGAAAAGCTGCACCACACATAGCTCGAGACCTGTGCTCCCATAAAGCTTGACCCTTGATATCCAAGAGGAAAGGATACCGTTTCACATGTACACCAAGAAGGAAAATCTTAGTCATGTCGCGCGGACGAGGCAAGCTAACACCAAGCTTTGCAATGATTATCGCGTTTTCCACGCCACCGAGGAGGTTAGCCATCACTAACTTACGAGCCATTAGCAGAACCATCGCCTTTGGGAATTCTAGATCCAAGAGAGAGGCAATGAAACGAGATGCAATATCCACATTTGTTCTGTAGTGCTCATAAGACACCAGAAACTCCTTCCCCAGTATTAGCTTGAATGCTTCCAACACTAGCAGATACCACTGCACAAAAATTGACCTCAACATGCTCTTAGTAATCTCACCCAAAAAAGCCCATAGCTTGCAAGAAGCAGTGAGCAGAATTGGGGTCTCCATCTTGTCTATGCCACCAATGCAAATGCCAAATGATCACCACTTGCCACCTTAGAACGCCCACAAAACGTGTAAGCATTAATGCATAAGGCACACACCGCAAAAAACATTTCCCCCCAAGGCCATCGCCTGTGCCACAGAAGGCATCCTCAAGCATGAGAAAGGACAGCGTATTAATTTGTCCATCCAATCTTTGTATCGCACCAACTTGGGCAATGTCCCGAGACAGCCATTATCCCAACTCAACAACACATAGGTCATTAATGTCGCCCCCACCAAGTTGCCGTGGAGTAAGGTAAATGGCATCTTAATACTAATAGTGTGCATGAATTTTGCCAAATTTAGGTTAAATAACAAAGCCAAGTATGGTCTTGTAACTAAGAATGTGAATGCCAAGCACCAAAAATTGTGTGTGGTGGGGGAGCATGGGTGTGCCTGCGTGTGTGCATGTTTGTGTTTGGGTGGGAGTGTCTGAGGGTGGATGGTTGAGTGTGTGTGGGGTTGGGTGTGTTTGTGCATGTGTATCTTACAAGGAAAATCTTGTCTTACATGCTCTTATACGTTCAAATAGTTTCCCTTTGGCATAGTGTATGGGAGATTGAAGTTTTGGGGCAATGGTTGCCATCCTTTTAGTTTGTCTTTTTATGCCTGTACAATGCCTTGATTGCAATATTGATGAGGTTTGCTATGATTGGAATGAAATTGATTTCATTATTGATAAGGTTTGCTGTGAATGGAAGTGGAACAAATGAAATGTCATTTGGGAAGTGCATATTGCATACATTGTAAGATGAGTAAACATGGTGTACAAATTTAGATTGGTAGTATTTTGCACAAGACTATGGTCAAGCGGGAAGAAGGGTTTGCTTGTTGTGATGTGATCTACATTCCATTGCCCATCAAAATCTATATATTTTTTTTCATATTGCTAATCATTTACAAATATTCTGCTCATATTAGCATCAACATGAGACTAATACAAGCTCTTGTGAGCAACATGAGACTAACATCAGCTCCTTTTGAGCAACCACACAGAACCCACCTATGGAGACCAATAGACACAATATAGAAATACACATATTTAGAAACCACTTCCACACTAGAAGCCAACTACGGAAGACCCAGAGTCACCACTTAGAATTCCATATTAGATGTCCCATTGGGATTTGAACTTGGGTCTCCACGGTGAGAATTTAATGCTTTAATGTATTAAGCCCAACGCCTTGGACAAATTCCGATTATAGATCTCTTATTAGTTAAGTATGTATTATATGGGTGTTAATTCAGTAAAATAAAAAACATTGTAGAAGAAGATGCATGTTAGTTTGAGTGTAAACTTCACATAAAAGAATTATTACTATTTCTAGTATTTTGATTCCTGAAGACAAATAAGGCTGTGGTATAATTAGAATTGGAGAGACTGATTGAGATGAAACTCCTGTAGTTTTATGAATCATCAAAGAAAGAAAGAGAAATATTCTAGAATTAGATGCATGTTATTTATTCTAAAATTTCTTTAAAGATAGAGATTTCTATTTAAAGTATGGAGAAGATAAATAAGACGATTCACTAACTATAATAGAAGAGATATTTTGAGATAGTAAAATGGCTTACTGCTTCTGAATTTTGGTGAAATTTTGAATAATTACAAAACATAGATAATCTATCTCGTGTCTCTTGCTTTCTTATTATATTCTTATGAATGTTTTTAAATGTGACATTCCAAACTCTGATCATTGGAATTGGACTTTTGCTTGCATCCTCTTTTTATGCTTTGTGAAGCTTTGTCTCAAGTTTTCAGCTGCTAAACACCATAAAGATGTGCTCTGTCTGTTATGACCGATACTCTGAGGTTATAATATAAAGGTTCAGGTGTAAGTTATACACTATTTGTTATTGTTTGCACTTCCTTTATTAGTTGCTTTTGTTTTGTTACAATTTTTGGTGAAAATTCCGAACATGTATGCACATCGGGCTCTAAGCCTGTCATGGTTTGAACCTGGATTATTTGTTTGAGTTGTCTCAATTTTCAAAAAAATAGACCACATCATGATGCACTCCACATTTAGGCTCTTCAGAAAGCTTCTGTGCCAGGAATAGTTTCAGGAAGGTGTCAATTAAAAGATATTTTACTAAACACTGATTTTGTAAAACAAGAAGTTTGTGAATATGTAGTTATCTGTGCTTGTTATTCATTAAATGCTTTATTTTGATATAGTTATGTCTGAGATTGGGTATCATTATAGAAAGATTTGCTAGTGTTTTTTCATCATTTCTTTAAACTGGTGAATGTAATTCTGTAATGACCCCCTTTTATCCACAGTACTGTGTGAGTGTTCTGTCAGTAGTTAGGTAGGCAATGAATGCTCTGTCAGCAGTTAGGTAAGAAATGAATGTTCTGTTAGAAGTTAGATAGGACTGAATAATTGAATAAGGTGACTGAATAATTCTGTTTTTCAATCCACAGTTGTTTAGTGATTGGTCAGTCAGCATGGGAGTAACATGGTTCGAACTGCAGTTACTTTCAGTTAGCTAAGACTGCAATACAGATGGCATGCTGTCAGTTAGTTAGGAATGTAGCAGACTTGAATTAAGGTGGAGGTGTGGCAAGTTAACTGTTTGGAACTGCCTTAATTTGAGGGATGTCATGCCTTTGATTGAGGCATGCTGGGAAATGAGAGCTTGAGTTAGATAATGTACTGGGCAGAGGAGAAGGGATACACTTCAGAAATGTGAAAACAAAAATCATTTCTTTTTTTAGGCTGGATGTTGCTATTCAGCAGCCATGTTTGGGAGATGAAACCCTCCAGGCACAAAGATCAGGCTTAAGCAGCAGACCTGCATTCAAACTGACATTAGGAATACCAGTAGTGTCTAGTTCTGCATATGGGTGTGTTCAGTAAGCTGTATTAGTTTGATGAATATCTATATGCTTACGTATTGTTTTTGAAGAAATATAAAAAAGTAGTGTCTATTTTGGATCTTTACTAATTCTGAATAATTTGATCCAAAATACATATTTGGTAGTAAAATTCCAACGAGGTTTTTGGTACCATGGATAGCCTTAGTGGGAGGGGTGGTATTACAGGCATGGTTTGCATCCTATTTGTAGCTTTTGATTTGCCATTGAGAAATTTCTGTTATAATTTCTGGAGTAAGTGATGTCATTATTGAGATCAACTTGCCTAGCTGGTATCAACCTTGGGTGTTTGACAGGCCATAATGGTTCTAAGAACAAAAAGTCCTTAGCTTAAAAGCCTTGAATGGGAATATCTACATGTGACAGTAAATGCTTACTTGGCATTCACGTTAATTTTTGTTTTTGCTACCAATTAGAAGACTGCCTTCAAGTCAGATCAGGGACCTGGAAACTGCCACCATCATCAAGAGCAGAAACATACAGCATCAACTCTTCTAAAAAAAGCCTATAGAGTTCACACTCTGAATGTTTGTTAGTTCGTGAATATGAGCATCTAATACAGAAGTTACAAGTGACTCTGAAGCAATATTTCAGGAGTATGTCTTGAATTTTTACCTAAAATCTAGGTTACTAGATATGTGCCACCCCCATTCCCATGGTATGCATACCAGTGCACCCAATATGGATATGGGTGCCCTGCATACAGCTTGGGTACTGTGCCTGCCTGTGCCCACAATGTGAGCAAACTTGGATCTGTGCCAAAAATGTCTGGATTTGGCAACCTAGTCAACTGTGCCATATCTAAGTTTACCATTTTTAAAAATTAAAAATTAAAAATTTAAACCCTAAAATGTCAAAGAAAAACCATAATATGTAAAAAAAAAACTTAAAATTTTGCATAAATCCGGTTGTGAGCATAAGTAGGCTCTTTGATTGATTTTGTTTTCCATTTTTCCTAGGTGGAGTACACCACCTAGATTTTTTTCATTTTCAAGGCCGAATTATCTGCCCTCCATGAGTGCAAAGAGGGAGGAAATTTCAGCCTTGGCCAATGTTTCATGATTGCATCATCCCAGTTGGTGAAGGAAACCTTTTTAATTGATCTAACTTTGGAATTTAATAGTTCACATATGTTACTTTCTAAATTTTGTATAATTTCTAAGTTATCGATTCTTGTACTGGTTTGGTTTCAGTTCGCGGGTTCGGCTAAATTTTTTTGGGGGGGGGGTTCAGTTCGTTAGTACAAAAAACATGTATATATATATATATATATATATATAGCCTAGAAGCATGAATTAGGATTAGAATATCACATAACATCATATAAACAACAAAACCACCAGGTGCAACTATGCTAGAATGGCCCTTAAATTGGACATTTCTAAGGCCTATGACAAGGTGATTTGGAATTTTGTCCCTAAAGTTCTTGCTAAGTTTGGTTTCAATCAATTAGTGATCAATCTTATTATGGAATGTATTACTACTGTTAAGTACTTTGTTTTGGTTAATGGCTCTCCTTTTGGGTTTTTTCATGCTGGGAGAGGAATCAGACAAGGAGATCCCCTGTCTCCCTATTTGTTTATAATGGTGGCGGATGTGCTAAGCAGGAACTTCTCTAATATGCTGTTGGAGGGGTCCATAAAAGGAATTAAGGCTGCTTCTACCCTTGAGCCAACAATGATTCAACAATTTGTGGATGATACTTTTCTATTTGGGAAAGCCTCAATGATGGAAGCCAGGAAATGGAAAAATTGCCTCAACAATTATGCTGCTTGCTCTGGACAATGCATTAACTACAATAAAAGCATGATTTACTTCTTCAACAACACTCCTAACCTGCAAAATCGGGTGACTGCTATTTTGGGCTATCAGAGTGGTTCTCTCCCCTCGGTTTAGCTTGGGCTACCCCTAACTATCAAAGAAGTCACTCCTGAGTTTTGGAATTCTATCCTTGAAAGGATTCAAAG
Source organism: Sequoia sempervirens (assembly GCA_007258455.2). Taxonomy (NCBI): domain Eukaryota; kingdom Viridiplantae; phylum Streptophyta; class Pinopsida; order Cupressales; family Cupressaceae; genus Sequoia; species Sequoia sempervirens. The sequence continues at coordinate 116,554,034 of VDFB02358134.1, read as the reverse complement.
GAAACTTGCTAGGTGGAAAGGCTCTTTACTCAGCCATGCTAGTAAGCTTCAACTTCTTTCTGCTGTTCTTCATGGTATCCCTATCTATTTCTATCCATATTTAAGATACCTAGATATATTACTGACAAATTTGAGAAAATCCAGAGGTCGTTTCTTTGGTCAGGCACTGAGGAGAAAAAGAAACTCGCCCTGGTTAAATGGGACAAGGTTTGCCACCCGAAAAGGTGTGGTGGTCTTGGAATAAGAACCATTTCTAATTCTAATAAAGCTTTTATTGCCAAAGTGGGTTGGGATCATCGGAGGGATAGGAAGGATTGGTGTGAAATAATGAATGCTAAATACCTTTTGAACCGGTCATTGATTGACTGCCTTTCGGAGGCCCACCCTACGAGATCCTTGGTTTGGAAGGGTATTTGCAATCTTCAAGACCATTATGAGTAATGGGATTAAATTGAAGATAGGTAATGGTAATAAAATCAGATTTTGGGAGGATTCTTGGTTGCTTGACTCTCCTCTAGATTCTTCTGAGTTCAGGTTTCTTAAGGGTCGAGCTCAAAAAGTGTTTGGTATATATATTAGTGATTATCTTCTTGGACCCTTGAGAGCTAGGAAATGGAATGACATTAGTCTTCACTGTCCTTTATCCCCTAATCCGTGTCTTCTAGCCAGGAAGCTGCAGGAGTTACTCTCTCTCACCAAGATACCCCTTGCTCACTGTGAGGATGATTTCTTCTGGATCCATGATAATCCGGGTGCTCTTATTGTTAAATCTGCTTACAAGCAGCTAACTGATCAGGGGGTGGTCAATAATCTATGGAAAAAGGTTTGGAATAGATACGTGATACCGAAAGTGAACTTTTTTTGGTGGACTGTATGTCATAACAAAATTCTTACTCAGGATAATCTAAGGAAAAGGGGATTCCAGATCCCTAACAAATGCCTTTTTTGCAAATGCAATGAAGAATCGGTTGATCATCTGCTGTTACATTGCCCCTTTGCTGCTGAGGTGTGGGAGCTGGCTTTTGGAAGATTGGGGATATAGTGGATTATGTACAAGGACATCACATCCTTTATTTTGAGTTGGTCTGGACCCTTTAACCATCCGCTAACTGGTGAAATATGGAACCAAGTTCCATTATATGTTGGTGCTTATGGAAAGAGAGGAATAATAGGATCTTTAAGAACATTGAGATGAACCCGAAAGAGGTGTCCGGTATAGGAGCTCGACTTATTGGGGAAAATATCTCTCTTCAAAGGGAAAACCCTTGATAAAGGTTCCACTGAGTTGGAAATAAGCATAGCTAAAGCTTGGCATCAGAACCTGGATGCCAACTCGTATGACAACTCCAAAATTATAGCTAGGAGAGCCACTATTTGGAAACCCCTTGACAGAGGCTAGCTTAAACTAAAGTTTGATGGGGCTGCTAAGGGCAGCTAGGGCAAAGCAAGTATAGGAGGTGTTATCAGGGATCACAGAGGAAAGTTGGTGGCTGGTTATGCTGGGGGGATTGGTCAACATTCTTCTATGATAGCGGAAGCTAGAGCGCTGTTAAAGGGCTTACAAATAGCTGTTTCCTTGGGGATAGGGAACCTGCACATTGAAGGTGACTCTAAGTCCATTATTGATGCTATAAATTTTGATAGACTGCTGGGGTGGAACACTAAGGATATTCTTCTTGACATCAGATTCCTTGTGTCTAAATTAAAATTAAAGGCGACCAGTCATATTTACAGAGAGGGGAACCAAGTGGCTGACGCCTTAGCCAATTTTGGCTCTCACTGGAATTTATCCAAATGCTGGCGTGATTTAAGTCTACTTCCACCAAATATTCAAAGTATTATAGTGAAGGAACAAAGCCCTTACTTGACTCATGATGGAAACACAACATGTGCTTAGCTGGATTCTTGGGGGGTCCACAAGCCTTTTCGTTGGGCTTTGTGGTCTTATTGTTTTGATGAGATGGATGATTGGCTGTATCGATGGGATGGATACCAAGTGGATTTTTTCAAATTATAGAATGGAGCACATTTGGAGAAAGGAAATCATGTTTTGCTGCAACAAGTACCGGTTGATTAACTCTAAGCTGGACCGTACTTGTCGTAATCTCCTTATGGGGATTTTCTTAAGATCGTGGAGCTTCAAATTCTGTGTTTTCAAATTTGATGTGACTTGTAATTATGAGACAAAGCTCCTTTTTGGCTTTTCCTTATCCGCTATTTTGGTTTCGCGCCTTATAGCTTCTATCTGTGGTATAACTAAAATTGACCAACCCCTAATTGCTATCAATTTAGAGATTTCTAAATATGTCCCCGTGGCTATCTGCCTAGATTTTAGAATTTTTGCTACGTGGAAGGCAATCCTTCCCTGTCGATCATGTCCTTTTTGCTTAGCCGTTTATGCGAGGAAATCCTCATTAAAGCCTATGCTAAGATTGTTACTGGGAAATCATTAACTCATGCGTGTGACCTGTCCCTAGGCTTGAATCCCAAAGATTGCTATTTATGGCTTAAATGCCTTATTGTGTGGGTGATTTTTCACCTTGCTATTATCTCTAACTTTTTGTTTTTTCAGGATTCTTGGTTATATTGTGAGCAGTGCAAAATCATGGGGGGGGGGGGATAGGGTGCGGACGGAGCCAGATAATTGCAACGAGTTTCGCAAGGATCCGCTTGTCTGGCACATTTGTGTTGAAGGTGGCATTGCTCCTTTGATGGAGAGACTTGTGGGCCATGACCCTAATTTGTCAACCCAATTCATCAACTCTTGGAAGAATCGACATGTGTTTGTGGGAGGCATCTCCTTTTCGGTGGATGAGGAAGTGATTGTGCAAGCGACGAGCCTCCGGTGCTCTGACATGAAGCATCCTAAACATTTGAAGACCCAGGACAATATTAGTATGGACAAATTCTTTGTGGGTGATGAGAAGCCGATGCGCAACCAGTCTGGGTTCGAACGGGAGGCTCTTCCTCAGCCGTGGAACCAGGTGTGTCTTGCATTGATGAAATATTTCACGCTGGAAGGAAGGTACAAGACCTATTATTTCTACCATTTTCCCTTGTTAAATCACCTTAGGCATAAAGTTTTATTGAGATTTCCCTTTTTTCTGCTCATGGACGTTGAAAACTCGGTCAAAAAATGTGTGGAGTCTGCTGCTTTAAATCCCAATGAACCCACTCCTTTGCCACTCCACTAGGGTCTTATCCTAAGACTCTACCACTTTCATCTGGCTTTATGCCCTCCGAAACCCATTTCGGCTATTCGAATTGAGGAAATTGAGCCATCCAACGAGACCAACTTATCTTCGGCTGAATCCAAAGGCCCTGCCAAGAAAAGTCACACGGTCCCTGATGATTCTCAGAAACCCAAACCTGCTACCAAAAAACTTAAGGGTATCGAGGGAGCTGCCCAAACCAGTGTGGCGGTGAGCCTGTGTGATCTCAAGTCTACCCCTGCTAAGACTCCCAATAAGCCTGGCCCGAAAAAGAAAGGTAAGGAGGAGAAGGAGCCTTTGAATAAAGGGAAAAATGTTATGAGCAAGGACTCGTTGGGTGACACGGTGGTGGCGGAGATTGTGGTTATTGGTTGTGATGCCATTATTTGGCGCTCTGGCAGATTGGCAAAGAATAAGAAAAAAATGCAGGTTAGGGATTTGGACACTGAAGAGGAGCTGTCGGACAACAAAGATAGCAGAGTTGAAGAGGTGTTGGAAGGCAAAGAAGGTGAGAAAACTAGAGGTCCCTCTTCAATTCCTGACAAGGGTAAAGCTCAGAAGGAGGTTTCGACCTCTCACTCTTCGGAACCGCTGGATATTGAGTAGAATGACCTTGACTACACTATGGGCAGAGGGGAGGAGCTCGGGGTGCTGAAAGAAAGAATGGACAAAATAGACAAAAAATTCAATGGTTTGACCCATTTCACGGTCAAATTAGTTCATTGTGTCACTAGTACCTTGTCGGTTGTCATGAAGGATGAGATGGAGATGAAGAAGGTTGAAGACCACAAGGAGTGGATTGGCGATGATTTGGTTCAGCTTTTGTCTAAGAACTGGGAGAACACCAGCTAGTTTGCTATTGGTTCGTGTGTTGTTAGTCCGTGTCTGTTTTTGGTCTGGTGTTTTGATTTGTTGCTTTTTGATCTTGGACTCTATTGGCCCTTGTGGCTCTCTGTGAAGGGTACAACACCCTGAAAATGCTGCTTACTTTATCAAAAACAAAACCACCATAAACTTGAATGTCATTTAAAACATGCATGATAAATATTTATTGTTCAAACTTCAAGTTCAATATTACAACACTTTTAATCATCAAATGAATTGTCTAAATCATCAATATCTAATTCACATTTGTCTTAAATTCTCTTAGTATAGATAAACATCATTAGCTGTTATAAAATTTCCAAAGAATTTGCTCTAACCATAATATCTAAGTAGCTAACATTGAAAAACTCCAACAAGTTGTGATAATGGGAAAGGATTTATACCATCACATGAATGATGCTAATCAATAGCCTACTTGTAGGAGGTCTCAAATAAATGTATCAACTTGTGCTGTCAAAAAATATAGGTTGCTAGTATTGCATTGCTTTGCCCCTTTAAGCCATACAATACATCCAGTTAAGCATTAGCTAGAGATTTGCATTCAAACCTTGTGGCCTAAAGCTTTGTTTGTTGGGTGTTGTAGGCAATTAGTCTAACATTGTTATTGATTTTTATTTGTAGGCAATAGAATAGCCATGAATTGCAAGTTGTAACTTGTATCAGTATACAATGGTACTTCTTTTAGGGTTCCATTGGGTGTTGGTCAAAGTCAAAAGGATAAAACAATTTAAAAAATGCAAAAAAAAGTAGTTTTAACTTCGCTTGGGCTGTGGGTTCTGCTTGGGTTTGTCTTGGGTTCACTAGGTTTGACCCAAACAAACCAAGCATAATTTTGAAGCACCCTGAGAGAACCCACAGGCGGACTGGCCCATAACTTGAACGAGGCTCAAATAGGACCTGAACCTGCATCTCAGACCAACGAACCCGGTAACAGAGTATAATTTGATTTCTTATGCACTGTGAATCATTAAAGACCCTTCGGTTCTACGCCCAAATCTACCATATAAGCATTGATGGGTTGGCAAACCATATGCCAACCCAAAACACATTCTTATTAAGTCTAGGCTAGATGCGAAAGACACTATACAAGTTAGATTGTTGAGCATCGTTCTAGTTTATCTTTTCACATAACTAGTCCCAACATTGGGAGGCAAATGAACACTTCAATAGATGGTGGTTAGTGGATTCTTCATTGATTTTACATAGTGGGCACTAGTTTGGTTTGACATTGTCAATGATATGCAATTGGTCTCTCGTGAGAATCCTTTTGTGAAGAGCAGTCTAGGCAAAAGTGCTTGCTTTGAGAAGGACCATCCTATTCCAACACAAATAATAGGGCCACTTGTCAGATTCCCTTTGGAGGGTTTGGATTCGGTATCCAAGTTTGCCTGAGAACTCACCAACCTTCGCTCCATACCATATAATTTTGTCCTTCTAAGAATTTAGAACAATCTTCTGCTTCCTTTGTTCTGAGCTAATTGCTAGCTTAGTGAGCTTGCTAGACGAAGCGTCTCCAATGAATCCAATCCCATGATGCACCACAAGCTGTTTCAATTTTCTCTATATAGTTTGCAACTTTGGATCTTTGAATGTTTTCCATTATAATTTTACACTTGCTCTACTCTTCTATTTTTGAAAAGGGGCGATAACCATTCCATGAATCAGACCCAAAATTCGCCGATTTGCCATCATTGATCATCCATGTTAAATGTTCGGTAATGAGTGGTCTACACTCCCACATAAGTTTCCATATGTGGGAACCATTCGGTGCATTGGCAATAGTCAGAATCTTGTTCGGTTCATTATCATCCAAATACTTCTTTTGCAGAATTTTGCTCCATAAAGCCTTCAATGTAGTGTACATTCTCATTATTAGTGCTTAACCCTTGACTTTGAAGCCCGAGATTTTTAATGCCAGCCCCCCAAGTTCTTTGCATTGCCTGACCAAATCTTAATGAATTAGGGATAGTTGTTTTACTTCATTAAAACCATCCCATATAATTTTTTTCAAGATTTTTTTCAGACCCGACTTCGCCTTCTTAGTCAACTATAAGCATAACATTGTATAGATCAGAATTGTAGCCAACATCGCTTTTATGATCATTATCCTTTTGGCTAGAGTAAGCCATCTACCTTTCCACATCAAAGCTTTGTTTTTTGCATGTTTCAATGGTGGTCTTCCATAAATTATTTCTAATTGCTCCGCGAATGTGATGACCCACCTTATAAAGGCAATCGACAATGTAATGAAATGGCCAACTTCTCTACTTTTGGCATTTGTATTGTTGTTTAAAATTGTTATATCTAAGTGGCCGACCATATCCACATTATTACTCTTAGATAAAGGCATATATATCCACGATAATTGCCTAACATGTGAGTGACCTTATTAAGAAGGAATATAGCAGTGATTATATTCCATAAGGAAGGCAGCGATGATATCAGATTGTGCAGCGATTAATATCATCAAAGTCAGCGATAAAGAAATAATTAAAGGCAGCAAATATGATTAATAGAATAGTAGTGATTCATTTACAAAGGCAACAACTATATGTATTAACGATGAATGACTAATAAAGGCAATTATTAAATATATGAAAAGGCAGTGATTAATATATAAGAGAGCAGTGATCAGTATTGTATAAGGCAGCGATTCATTGTTTAAAGGAAGCATTGGCAATGGAAGGTTGTGGATTAGTTAATAAAGAAACAACAATTAATGTATGAATAGTTACGACTCTTTCAAAGGATAACAACTATGAAAGGGTGTGTCTCTTGTTAAAGGAATGGTTGTGACTCTCCCCAACATGTAAGATATAAAAGGGGAAATAAATGAGTGGGGAGAGGAATCAAGGAATGAAATGGATCAAGTTTGATCATTGAAGAGATCAGAAATAGAATCTGCATTCAGAAAAGCAGCAGCTATTGATACAATAAGTGATTGGTATGCATTTGATTATATATGCATTTAATATATATAATATTTGATAGGCATATTAATATATGTATAGCTACTTTCATAGTGACTAATATGCAATAAGGGAGATATGTTATGTCTAAATTGGTAAATAAGGGAATTAGTGATTTTATTTATATTATTATAATTTACTTCTTTTTCTTTAAGCAATCATGTGTAAGGTTGGCAAGGAAACATGTTAGGGAGGGTGGTATAGGAATTGTGTTGGTTGGATGTTCCTTCCTACAAGAATTGTCTTGGTTCAATGTTCTTGCCACTTGGTTGGAATTGTCTTGGTTGGATGTTCCCGCCAATTGGATGTTCTCACAACATAAATACACCACCCTAAGTTGGATGAGATTGTCTTGGTTGGATGTCTTGCCACTTGGGGCCAAGGGGGGTATGAGCACGCTCTTGGGCTTACTTGTGATGAATAGTTTTTCTAGCGCCCTATCAAGTGTTTCCCTCCAATCCCTACCATGATTGGTTATTGGAAAATAGTATATATATTGTATTCAAACTTAAGTTATATATTTTATTCTTAAGTTCAATATTTATTATATAATTTACTATGGAATATTATTTGTAAAACAATTTTATGAGGTGAAAGTGCCTCTTAAGGCAATTTCAGTCATACTCCAAGTAGGGGACATTACAATGAAACAAAGGGTCCCCCAAATATTTGCTAGGAATAGATTCAATAGAGAAGCCTAGTAGATCAAAGATCTTCTTTTGAGGGTGCTTCTGTTTATGAAAGAGAGATATTTGACTTTTCTCTTTTTAAAAGTTGTCTAGATGTCGTAATGTATTTGTCTAAGGTTTCTTTTATTGATTTAGCTTACAATATATTGGATTCACCATAAAGCATTCTATCTTTTGCAAATTGTTGGTGCATTATGAGGATGACATTTTGAGCCACTTGAACCCCCTTGCAAAGACCACCTCTATTCATACAACCCACAAAATGACCAAAAGCTTTTGCCATAATGACGAATAAAAATGGGGACAAAGGATCCGCCTAGCACAAACCTTGGGAGATTTCAAGTTTCAAAGAATCCACACATTGTTCCATTCACTAGTATGGAGGAATTAACTAAGGATAGACAATGAAAAATCCATTCCAACCAAGAGTCACAAAACCTAAATTCTTTCATTGTTATAAGGAAATATCATATGACATGATTATATGTCTTACTTATGTCTAGCTTTAAAATCATACTCTTTTGCCTTGTGTTTTTGATCGAGTGAATTACTTCATTGGCAATGATTATACCATCTATAATGTCCCTCCCAAGTGTAAAACTGCTTTGCTTCGGAGAAATGATGCACACCAGAATCAATTTCAATTTGTTTGCCATCGCTTTGGAGATAATTTTGTATAGTGTATTACACAACAATATCATCTTGAAATCTGCAAAAGTCGTGTAGATTATTTTCTTAGGGATAAGTGCAATTAGTGCATTATTCATATCTCTCACGAACTTCTTCCTCTTTCTATAGTCTTCAACAATCTATCATACTTCGTGGTCAATGAAATGCCAATGGTTTTGATAGAAACGTGTCGGGAATCCATTTGGCCTAGGGGATTTGTTCAAATGGAGTTGAAATGCAGCCGTCCTTATTTCTTCTTTTGAGAATGGGGCCATGAGCATTGTGTTGTCGCTTGACGATATTAAAGAGGGAAGGCCACTTAATAAATTGTTCATATAGAGGGGTTTGAAGCATTAGTAAGGGCAAGCAAATGTTGGAAGAAGACAATGGATTCCCGTTGGATCAAGTTGCTAGAGTTCACTAGCAACCCTTCAGAGTTTAGAATTGACTCGACTTTATTTTAAGATTTGTGCACTTTCGCTGTATTGTGGAAAATTTAGTATTCATGTCCCCTTTTGACAGCCATGTTTCCCTCAATTTACACTTACAATATATTTCTTCTTAGGCCAAGACTTCAACATGCTCAAAAGGGAGCCTCTTTTCTTCCAAGAAGTTTGCATGGAACATCCCATTCAATATAACCCTTTCTTTTAATGAATGTAGCTCTTGTTCAATCTATGTTTTTTCTTCAAAATTGTTTTTGAAGGATGATTTATTCCATTCCTTTAGTTTCCCTTGATAAAGTTGAGTTTGTTCATGAATTTGAAGCTCTTTGTAGTTTGTACTATTCTTCACTGAGGTTGATGTCCATCATTCTTCGGTCAAGTCAATCAAATCCTCTCTTTGAAACCACATTTTTTCGAATTTGAAAAAACATCTTGCCGAGGGCTTGTGTTCTTTTATGAACAATTCGATTGGGAAGTGGTTAGAACCCAAATAGGGCAGGACATTCACCTCAAATACAAGAGGAGAAATTAGCCAATTGGAAGACAATAGGTGTTCTGAAAATGAACTGGTAATTCTTACTTGCTTGCTTGTATTAACAAGAAGGAAAGCTTACAATATATAGCAGTGGCAAAGCACTGAAAACATTAATGAGTCTAGCTACTTCAACTAACTACAACTGTAGACATTTAAGATGTCTACCAACCTCTACCTACTCACTATAGGAGACATTTAAGATGTCTAAACTAACTAATTACATTATTGACCATTAACAGTATAAAGAAATAAAATGAATTGGTAATTCTTACTTGCTTGCTTGTATTAATAAGAAGGAAAGATTACAATATATAGTAGTGGCAAAGCACGGAAAACATTAACGAGTCTAGCTACTTCAGCTAACTACAATTGTAGACATTTAAGATGTCTACCAACCTCTACCTATTCACTACAAATGACATTTAAGATGTCTAAACTAATTAATTACATTATTGACCATTAACAGTATAAAGAGATAATATTCTAACACCCTCCCTTAATGGTCAATCTGTCAACAACACCAAGTTGCCCCCTAAATTTGACAAACTTATCCAAACTCAAAGACTTGGTGAGAATATCTGCAGTCTGATCCGTTGTCGGAACATATTGCAGTTGAACTGATCCGTCTTCTACCAGCTTGCGGATGTAGTGACAATGAAGCTTGACATGCTTGGTACGTTCATGGAAGGTTGGATTTTTGGCCAGTTTGAGCACCCTTTGATTATCAGTGTACAAGGGAGAAGGTCCTGCTTGTGACATGTGCATGTCAAAAAGCATCCCGAGTAGCCAAATTGCCTCACATGCTGCCTTAACAGTTCTTCGATATTCAACTTCAGTCGAGGAAAGAGTCACTGCCTGTTGCTTCTTGTTGGTCCATGTTACAACACCTGTACCCAAATTGAATACATACCCAGAAGTAGATTTTCTATCATCCATTGAACCTGCCCAATCTGAGTCTGTATAACCAATCAGCTTTGGATCTTCGCATCTGCCATACAGAATGCCATAATCTGAAGTGCCCTTAATATATCTTAGCACACACTTCGTTGCAACCCAATGATCAGCTTTTGGAGTTGTCATGAAGCGAGAAATGTAGCTCATAGCAAAACTGATATTAGGTCTAGTGGTAGTGAGGTAGATGAGACTGCCCACTAGTTGCCTGAATGTTGTCTCATTTACTACAGGTGAATCAGATTTGACTGATAACTTCAGCCCCTTCTCCATAGGTGTGGAGGTAGGTTTGCAATCCTGCATGCGAAATTTGTCAAGCAGATTTTTGGCGTATTTAGACTGAGAGATAAAAATGCTACCAGCGGTCTGCCAAACCTCAATACCCAAACAATAATGGAGAAGCCCCAAATCTGTCATGTCAAAAGCTTGACACAAAGCCTGTTTGATTGCTGCAATCAAATGTGTTGAATTGCCAATAATGATCAAGTCATCAACATAGACAACAAGAAACAAAAGATCATCACCAGAGTGCTTCACATACAAATTAAAGTCAAAAGGGCTGTGTTGAAAACCATGATCAACCAAGTACTGATCAATCTTGATGTACCATGCACGGGGAGATTGTTTTAGTCCATAGAGTGCTATCACGAGCCTACATACATGATGTTCTTTATCGACAACCTTGAAACCAGGAGGTTGCATCATGTAGACTTCTTCCTGCAACTCACCGTTGAGGAAGGCACTCTTGACATCTATTCAATGAACTGTCCATCCAAACTGGGCTGCAATAGTGAGAAGAAGACGAATTGTGCTCATTTTGGCAATAGGAGAAAAAGTCTCCTCATAGTCAATGCCCTCCCGCTTTGTGAATCCTCGAGCAACTACACTGGCCTTGTATTTATCCAAAGTACCATTTGCATGATACTTGACCTTATAAACCCATTTGCAGCTGATAGGTTTCTTCCCAGGAGGAAGATCAGAAAGAACCCAAGTGTGATTCTTCAGAAGACTATGGTATTTTGTCTCCATAGCCTTTTCCCACTTTGGAATTCCTTTAGCCTCTGAATATGTCTGAGGCTCATAGATGCTATGAATGTTGGCCATAAGAGCAAAATTGACTGTGTTTTGCTGCTTGTTCTTTCTGCAAGCTGATCTGCCCTAAATGAGTTCATCATCATGAAGATCTCCGATCAGTTAGGAAACTAAAAAAACGAGAAACTAAAAATTTCGTTGGTTCGGAGGAACCAGATCTATCTAAATGATGATCATGAGTAATTGCGTAAAGATCTTCCCGAAAAAAAAGTGGATATAAAAAGAATTGTTGCCAAGATCTATGTTTGTTTTGATTTCTTTGTAATTCATCCATTTTTGAAAAAAAACCCCGGACCCAAGAATAACCTCTTGGATTAATAATACATGGTGCGATCTAGTCAGGACATAATAGAAAATATCTATCTGATAATTTTCTTCACATAAATCTTCATTCGTCATGAGGAAGAACGAAAATCTTTTATTTTGGCGGTCCAATCGCTCTCTTGACTCATGGATTATAATTCCATGGTCAGTACACTATTTCTCTTACACATTTGTCTTTGAGTACTTAGGACTCATTGTGGATGTAGAAATCCCTGATTTACTACAGGGAAAAACTTCCCTTATCGGTGACTAAAAGGCTCTTAACTTCCAATTAGTAAAGGGAATTCCTCGTTGAAATGAGGAACAAAAGCTCGTTCTTCTGGTTTTACTTATGATTCAAGCCATCCAGCTTTATCCATTGACTCACTTGACTTAATCACTTGCACTCTCAAATTTATTTGATCTTATTTCAAAATGAATCCATTTGTTCAAACAAATTATGGACACATGTAAATAATATGCATTTACACATGCATTGAATTCGTTGGATAAAATCCGCTTCTAATAAAAAAAGAAAGTCGAGATTCTTAGAACGACGTGCTGTTTTTCCATTTTATTGACTTTTCATAATCAGTCACCGTCTTACTAATTTTATCGATGGTATAGACAAATTGAGTAGTTCATCCGAATGTGTAAAAGACCAAGTCACACTTAAAAGCTGAGTACTCTACCATTGAGTTAGCAACCCTTATTTGGAAAGAAACAGTTAAAATGGAATACCTAGTTATTCGAACCGATATGACATTTTAACAATTGTTTTGATCGAACGACAAAAATAGAACCTTTCAGCATCAAGGGTATATAATTTCAATTTACCATTTCTGAATCAAATCAAGTCATATTCCCAGATCAGGTTATTTTTGATCCGTTGAATGAATTCACCATAAAAAAATGAATTGTGGAGATACTAACTTTTATTATATTCAAACAATATGGATATTGACAATATACATGGTGGAGATACTCATTTTTATTATATTCAAATACCATGCATATCCCGTTAATAAAATAAGTCCGATAGAAAATCCATCAATTCCCAGTTTCCAATGAAAATGGATAAGATTTATCCAGTTATAATCCTCTTCCAATTGGATTAATGAATTATCAAAGTGATAATGATAACGAAATATATAGGTTATTAAAAGTAGATCTAATAAGCAAATACCTAGAGTATACCATCGAATCATTTTATTTCCTTTATGGGGAAATAATGGAATTAATAACCCCGTAGATATGGGCAAAATAACAATTATTGTTAACCAAGGTAAATTACTCATAATGAAGAGAAGAGAGACTTTCGATATCAAAACCCATGCTTTCAATTTTGGGTCGAGTATGGGTTTTGATCAGTGAAAGAAGAAAAGGAGAATGAAAAATATGTGTGGGATGGATCTAACTATTTTTCTTTTTTTTATGGATCAGTAAACTAGACCCATACTGCGAGTTGTTTCATGCCATAAATAAACACATACACTTAAGAAATCCGTTGGACAAGCCGATTCACACCTCTCACAACCTACGCAGTCTTCTGTTCTTGGAGCATAAGCAATTTGCTTAGCTTTACATCCTTCCCAAGGTATCATTTCTAATACATCTGTGGGACACCCTCGTACACACTAGGTACAACCAATACATGTATCATAAATTTTGATTGAGCCACCATTTAGGCCGGAGAGTAGAAGTACCAACATCTGAAATAGGAGAAACAACATCTCCTGGGATTTCTGGAACAAAGTCATCTGGATGTGAATCCTGAGGAAAATCAGGTGGTGCTAGATCATGACTTGTAGACTCCTCATCTTCAAAGTTAGAATGCTCTGAAGGCCTCCCATCAGGGGAACCAAGAGGAAGACGAACAACCTCGTCAGAAGCCTTCACAGGTTGATCCTTAGGACTGGTAGTAGGAAGAAATGGACTAGTAGTCTCATCAATCACAACATCACGACTGAATATGAGACGATCCGACTCCACATCAATCAACTTGTATGCCTTGTGATTGTTGCTATAACTAGTAAACATAAGTTGCTGGCTCTTGGAGTCCAGCTTGGCACACTTGGCGTGTGGAATCCAGACATGAGCTGTAGAACCAAAGACTTTCAGATGGCCTACCTTAGGCTTACGTCTTGACCAGGCTTCTTCAGGAGTCTTCTTAACGACCTGTGTAGGTGACCGATTCAGGAGGTAGACTACAGTATAAATTGCTTCAGCCCAGTATTTCTTAGGGACATTTCTATACTCCATAGAATGAGCCATTTTAGTAACGGTGTGATTCCTATGTTCAATGACACCATTCTGTTGAGGGGTGTATGGTGTGGTGAGTTGGCGTTTAATGCCGTGTGTAGCACAAAAAGTAGAGAAGTTAGTTGAACAAAACTAGCCCTCCATTATCTGACGTTAGAGTGACAATCTAAGAACCTGATTCTTTCTCAACCAAGGCATTATACTGCTGAAATGCACTGAACACATCTGATTTATGTTTCAAAAAATACACCCACATTTTTCTACTGAAATCATCAACAAATAATAAAAAGTAGCTGAACCCAGTAATAGATGGAGTGTTCATTGGTCCACATACATTAGCGTGAACCAATTGAAGTACCTTGGAGGCTCGCCAAGAATCACCATTTGAGAATGGTGTTCGATGCTGCTTCCCAACTTGATAGGCTCCACAAACTCTAGGATTTTGAGTTTGGATCTCAGGTAGACCAGCAACTAAACCCTCCTGAGACAGTTGAGAGAGATAGTACGCATTCAAGTGCCCATAGCGCTGATGCCAAAGTTTGCTGATGGAAGTACTCCTGGCTGCCAGAGTGTGCTCCTGAGAATCACCAAAATCAACAAGTCTATATAGACCATGATCCTCAAGTCCCATAGCTATTGTAGTACGAGTCTCCCTATCAACAATGTTGTAGGTGGATGAACTGAAAATAACATCCAATTGGGGAGAATGCCTCATGATCTGACTGATGGAGAGAAGATTATGTTCCATGCCTGGAACATAATAGACATCAAGAAAGATTAAATTTTTTCCTCTTGAGTGAATCAAGATAGTGCCCTTACCAGCAACTGTGTACTCTTCGCCTCCTCCAAAAATGACAGAATTAGAGAATGGTTCATATTTGGTGAACCAATCTCGACGATGAGTAAAATGCTAGGAAGCCCTTGAATCAATATACCAGGCAAAAGATTTGACTGGATGTACAGGTTTTTTGGCCATAAAAGCATAGAATGCAAATTCTTTTTGCTCAGAATGCTCTGTGACATTTGCCTTTGGTTGAGATCCTCCCTGTTGGAGATGTTGTTATTGATGTCAAAGTGAATATATGAGATCAAGAAGATTGTCATTAATGTCAAAGGTGTATGGAAGATTGAAGAAAGAATGTCACACAGTTAGTATATGTAATCTTGCACATGATTATAAGGAAAGCTCTTGGAGTTAGTTTTGCAAAAGAAAAGCAAATGAGAATTAACATAAGAAAGCTTGATGGTTCAGAAATCCTTTTGCTCTTTAAGTAAACATGAAGATATCAAAGTACAATCAATGATTTACAAGCACTCTTGAATGATTCAATTGGAAAAAGTGAGAAAAGTAAAAGAATATCTAATGCATAATTCTGAGAAAGAAAGAAGACATAAGAACAGATTTAGAGGATACAAGTATACAAATCTGAAGAAATAACATCAATTCTGAAAACAAAGGACGTGTTAAGAAGATATTAAAAGAAGACATTAGAGTTGATTTTCTGAAATATGGAAGAGAAGAATATCGATATGTTTGAAGAAACAATCACAAAACAGTATTGACTACAAAACTGGAAAAATAAATAAAAAACAGTGATTAAAGCCACTTATAGTGAGTAAGACAAAAAGAGGAAAAAGACAAAAATAAAAAAAAAACAAAGCACATAAGACAAGAATAAAAGGCTACATTTCATAAGTTTTAAATGGCAGCGCTTCACAAAAAAAAAAATCGTCCAAGTAAAATAAAGTTTATTTTAACTTAGGCAGTGTGATAATAAAGTCACAAATAAATTAAGCAATGACACGATTATTCCTAAAGTTGTGATTCAATTATGAATAGAAGCGCCTCACTCATAAAGTGGCGTGATTTATTTCTGATGCAACTTCATTAAAACATGGAAGGGTGCGATTATGTTTTCATAAGACAAATAAATAAATAACACGAGGCAGCGATTGATGAAATGGTGTGATCAAAGCAAGCAAACAATTATCATTAAATACAAAGCTAGATTTAAGAAGCATGGGTGCAATTTATAATTTGAAAAGGTGCAAACTTTAGATTTCAAAAGGCAGATTGAAAAAGACGTATTGCTCCAACAAAGCATGCAATGTTTGACCAAAATATATATATGATTCAAACTCAGATTTGAAGAGGATGATGTGTGTGGAGTGTGGATGTAGCGCGTAAAGAAAAAGATAAATCATTAATACACCAATAGTCTTGTGGTGAAAAATAAGATATATGTGAAGAAAATAAGTTACATCATATATACACCAGCATGATTGTGTCATAAACAAGGGATAAATCAGACATAGATATGTGCAGATTTGAAAAGAGGAATAAACAGATTTGAAGAAAAGTGTGTGTATATCATCTAAAGAGGAAGTGGGTGCTGTGTGAAATAAAAGCTATATTATTTGAACCTCAGAAAGTAAATCAAATGAAGAGTTTTCAGAATATAGAAAGGTTGTAGAGAGTGTTGGAGTGTGGATTTGATTGAATATTAATTGTGAAAGAGAGTAGTGAGATGTGCTGTGTGTGTATAAAGATAAATCATCCAAACACAAGCAGAGTGCAGAAATATATATTATTTCTGTGCGAGCTTTAAAGAGGTGTCCTACATCACAAAGCAGAGTCAAATTGAGATAAAATACAGACTTATGAGGGTCATGTTGCAGATCTAAGTGAATGAGATTGTGATCAATGAACTATTCCTGAGAATTATATGAAGAAACTATAAGGCAGATTATAAAGAGGAATAAGTGCAGATTAGAGAGCATCTTGAAGATTAAACTTATGAGAAGATTGTGAATGATTACGATCAGTTTTGTGAAAGGAGATTGTGCACAGTTTGGATCAGATTTGTGAAGAATACATGCAGATCTTATAAAGCAGATTGAAGTGGAATAAGTGCAGATTTTGGATACAGTAATAAGTATTAAAAGAAAACATATACATCAGATTTGTAAGAAGGTTGTTTGAGCAGAATTGTCCATCATCTGTTGAGGAAACAACAATTGAAGGTGGAATGTTATCATTTAAATTATAATCTTTGCTAGGTTGGTGCTTGGCAAGTAGGGGTTGGTACTCCTTGTAGGTTGGTGCCTACTAAATCAGCTTTAGGGGTGATTGCTCCTTGTAAGTTGGTGCCTACTAAATAAGAAATAAGGGTTGGTGCCTACTAAACTACATAATTGATTCAAGTAGGTTGGTGCCTACATTCTTTGTAAAAGCACATAATTCATAAAGTACATTATTTGTACCGTGGTTTTATCCCACAAGGGTTTCCACGTAAAATCTTGGTGTCAACTTGTTCATATTGTGATATTCTTGCATAGTTGATTTGTGTTAGAGTTTGAAGTTGATAAGAAGTTTAAGAGGGTAAAAGTTTGTTGATATACTGATTCACCCCTCCCCCCCCTCTTTCAGTATATCTTTGTGCTCTTCACTCCCAACTTCTTTTGTTTAGAAGCCAATCGAATTCGACAATCAGCCTTCATGTGGCCATATTTATGGCAATAATTGCATTGAACTTTCTTCTTTTTCATGCTGTCTTGAGAAGAACCAGAGCCTTTCAGCTGAGAAGATTGTGCCTTCCCTTTGTTCTTAGCAGAAGATTTGGCAGAGAATGCTTGTTTTGTGGAGGTGGGACTGATACCGCTCCCAAACTGCTGTCTCCAATGATCCTGTTGTAAAAGCTTGTTACACAAGTTTGGGAACTTCAAATCAACATTTGTTGAAGTAATATTGAGCGTTTCAATGAAATGCTCATAAAATTTTGGCAAACTCTTCAAAGTAATGATGACCATGTCCTCTTCCTCCATTGTTCAACCAATCGCCTCCAATTGATCACAATTTGTTAGATGTTCTTATAAGGACATTTTCTCATCCATCATAATGGAAAAAAGCATGTTCTTGGGAAAGAACGCTCTGCTCTTATCAAAGGTTTCATGAAGGGCCTGCAAATGATCCCAAATTTTCGTAGCAGTTTTGTCAGACGGTACTTGAGGTAGCTGCTCATTTGTGATTGAGAGTTTGATGAGCATGACAACTTCCTAGTTGCGTTCATCCCATTTTTCCTGGTCCTTTCCGGCTACAATGGGATGAGTCGAGTTCCCCAAAACGACTTGATCGAGGCAACGATATTCAAAGATTGTAAGCATGCGTTGCTTCCAGGTGTTGTAATTTCTCCCATTGAACTTCTGGCTACTTTCGAGCATTATATTTGTGAGAGATGCCATCACGTACCCTAAAGCCAAATTGGTGAAGGCACAAAAACCACTGCACTGAAAACAAAAACAAGTTATGTAGGACAAATTTCAGGGCAAAAATTGAAGCCCTAGCATGGATTTCGGGGTATAAAAACCAATGTAAAGTTTGAAAGACAAAACCTAGAAGATTTGAAGAATACCTAGAAAATTTTGGCAGCGTCCACTTGCACAAATTTCGAGGCATGGAAAACCAGGTACCTAGAAAAATTTAAAGACAACCTAGCTGAGGCCTTAACCCACCAAGAATCTGCAATCAAAATAAAATTTCGACTTGAAACAGAGGGTCAAAACCCTAGCTGAAAATGCAGAAACCCTAGGCAACCAAAAAAATGCAAAAAAACGCATAGAAAATTCTAGAAATCATGTTCGGAAAAAACAGGAAATGGCAGACTAGATTGTAGAAAAATTGTGGCTAGGGAAAGACAGAAAAAACACGCCCAGGAGACTGAAAAAATACGTCTTCAAGGGTTGCAGAAAAAACGCGCGCTAGGAGATAAGACACGCAATCTGAAACAAGGAAGAAATCGTGCCTGCAAGCAGATAAACAAGCGCGACCTTGCAGAGAGAGAGGTCACTAAAAAAAACTTAGAAGACGCCAAAAATCACGACTACAATGAAATTTTTTAAATTGCGCTAAGAACGACAAAAATGCGTTTTGTAGAGCAAGAGATCAATGAGCTAAGAGCCGTAGGAAAAAGGTGTCCAAAAAAACTGAGAAATCGCGCCCAAAAGAGAAATGAAGTGCGCCTAGAAGAGAGTTTCGTTAGAAACAAATCATGCCCAACAAAGGACAAAAAAACAATCGCTTGCAGAAGAAACCCTTGCGCCAAAAGCCACCAAAAATCCGTCACAGGAGAAGACATGATTTTAGATAAGAAGGGGCTCGCGATTTTCAATAGGAGGGTCATGATTTTTCTCTCTGCAAAACTCTCAATTTTTCTCCTTAATAGAAGCACGAAAATCACCAAAAACAAGAGCCAAAAATTTCTTTCAGAAAAAAAGTTTTTCAAAAAACTAAAAATATTTCGAAAGAAATTTTTAGAAAAACTAATTTTAATAACTTGGCTCTGATACCATGTTCTGAAAATGAATTTATAATTGCTTGCTTGCTTGTATTAACAAGAAGGAAAGATTACAATATATAGCAGTGGCAAAGCACTGAAAACATTAATGAGTCTAGCTACTTCAGCTAACTACAACTGTAGACATTTAAGATGTCTACCAACCTCTACCTACTCACTACAGAAGACATTTAAGATGTCTAAACTAACTAATTACATTATTGACCATTAACAGTATAAAGAAATATTATTCTAACATAAGCCTCACAAATACTTAAGGTTGTGCTTCAACAATACTTCCTTCTTAAAGCATTTTGATGATATTGCCTTTTGTGTGGACCACAATTGGTCCTACATAGTGTTTTGTGAGGACCACTCTAGTCTTATGTCTTAGCACTCTTCCATCACCAAAGGAAGATTTTGTCGGCATTGCTAAATAGCACTATGTAGATGAGGTGGACTTCGATTTGGACTTGGCAAAGGTAGACATTTTGGAGCTAGGAGAGGTAGAGGGAGAACATGGAGCAGACAATGATTAGCATGGTCACAAGTAGATGGATACATAGATTTAATGCCCAAATATCTAAAAATATCCAATAATTTTTTAATTGCTATTACTATTAAGGGAAATATTGCAAGTCTTAAAACCAACTAGCATTATTAAGCTATCAACAATACTTGAATGTCGTATTACATGGTTTAAGCTAACCAAAATATAAGTAAGGATTTATGTCCTTATTAGTCATTTCAAGATGACCATAGTTCAAGTAATGTTACAATATCTAAAGTTTTAGTCATGACTCCTAAGATGTTATGTTTGAAATGTTGTATTGGTTGTACCTCTACGAAATTGGAAGTTCATACTTGCCTTTTCCCATTCATTGTCAAGATTGATAGTCATTGTGTATTAACATAATTCAAAATGTGTTCTTCCTCATCATTTGATAAGGTTTCCTTTGTTCTTCAAATAAGAAATTTCACAGGATGATGGAGTTGGAAGCTGTTCAATATGAAATAATAACAAGGTTTGGAGGTTGTTAATGGCATTGGCGAAGAAGGGGAAGTGGCAAAATGGCCAAGTCATGGAGGGCACACTATTGCTATTATTTTCTTGACAAAAGTGCCCAAGGAACATGCTTGGCATGGCTCAACCACGAAAGAATTCCACCCTAAAGTTGGGTGCACTTTTGGATTGGCATTGCCACATAATATTTCTGCCTTGATATAAGTGGCTAAAAGTTTTGTCTTGGCATAAGTGGCTCAAAACTCTACTTGGCTTAAGTGATCAACATTTCCATCATGGCATAAGGGGCTAAAAGATTCGCCTAACATAAGTGAGAACTTCCACCCATGCTATAAAAGTTGCAAAGTTAACCTTAGTGTGCACCTAGCTTGGTTCACCCATCCAAAATTTTTGCCAACGCACGTTAATCATGGCTAAGCCACATCAAATTTTTTCTTGATTCTAAATTGGCATAAAAAGGTAAACATGGTGCACATTTGTAGTGGCTTAGCCACCAAAAACCCCTACTATATGTTTAAAGTGGTGAGTACATTACTATTTTCCACCCAACTCAATAACTTATAGTGGAATTTTCAATATTGTGCACCACTATCACTCAAGCCTATTCTATTCAAACAATTCGCAATATGATGCATTTCACAAGAGGATCTAACAAGCTTTAGAGTAAGCAGTTGCTTTAGAATTTCAATGGAGACTCATGCAACAAAATTGCTATTTTTAGCAATGGCTAATTTTGGCATTTGTTGTTTCCAATGTTCTATTTTTATGTAAGGATGAGGGCCTATTTTTAGGTTCCCTTAATTGATTTTTATTTAATTAGTTGTTTAGGAATATATTTGCTTCAAAGTTTCTTTCTTTCCAACTTTTGAGGAGCATTTAATCGTTTCACTTCAAAAGTTGCTTTTTGGGATAAATTATGATTATTTTGAATTCCCAAATATTGGGCATTTATAACCCATAAATAAATGCTTTGAGCACATAAACAAAGAATAATGGTTGATGCTACACTTATGCTGCTGAAGCTATTGTTGAACATGTATTTGTAATTTCATAGATTAGACTTAATGTGAACACTAAGTACCAATCTTTATATTGATGTCATTTAATTCATCTAGGTTGTAACTTTGCATGAAAACTAGTTGTTTAGTCTTTGGAATTGTGTGTTGTTATTCCTTTCAGAATTATGTTTGCACTAATAGTTGCTCTTTGTTTTAGTCATTCGAAAGGTGTTGTTTATGTGTTTAGATTAGTTGTTTCATTCTTTAATATTTGAAAATCTCATTTGCAAGGCACGACTGTTAACAGCCTGGTGCATGTATCCTAGGCAAAAATGAAGGTAGATTATTATTTCTTTTATTCAGTAGCCCCCAATTGAAAGATTGAGTGTGGGTAGTTGTATATCTTGTCTATAATTTTAGTCTTGGGTGAGTTTGGATTATGTTTAGCGTTAGTTTGAATGTAAATTATGTTTGAAGAGAGCTTACAATTAGGTTAATGGTTTGTTAACAATCTTTGGGTATAGAGCCCCCAGGCTGAATATGTTAAGATCCTCCTCTTTGTTACTACATTGCTTGGAGGTGCTTGTGTGCTTTTTGGGTCCTTTGTCTTGTGATTATTACCAGTGTGCAATAGAGAAAGATCAAAGAAGAAATGACTACTCATAGAAACTTTTTCATCCTGTATGACTTTTTTCCATATGAATAGAAATCACACAAAATCAAAATATCTAAATACTTTTGATTGTAAAGTTTCCATTAAGTAATAAAAGATGACATATGTAGTCTCTGTGTCACGTATCCAATTACAAGAACTTGTTGATTTCCTTATGTATTTCTGTGCCCTCAGCTTAAGCATGAGCTGAGATATTCGTTGGATCATTAGCTAAAGTTGACATTGAGCTTTAGCGTTTGGGAGTTAGTTACACAACATCATTATTAAGTTGGTTAGAGGCCTTTCACATGCCATGAATAGCCTGTAGACTTTGGGTATCTTTTTATTTTCATTTTCTTCCAATGCTATGAAATAAAATATTATTAACTGGCCAGTAAGTGTAAAATTTACATTGAATTTTGTTTGTTCATAAATAGTCTGTTCATGTACCTTTCTTTTCTACCTTATTTGGGAGGTGGTATACTTGTAATTTATTTTGCAAATACTTGTAAAGGGCAGAATTTCTTTTATCCTTTTGCAAAGTTAGCTTTTGTCTGCATTTCCTAATGATATTAGATCATCTTTTCTCATGTTTTTCATGATAAACTGAATTCTTATGTTATGCAGGATTGAATCTAGAAAGCCAGAAAGGTATTCATCAGCTGCACCACTATCTGGTAATGTAATTGATTCAGCAGATTATTTTTCTGTTAACTAGAGGTGGAAAGTTATCTATCTTCTGTATAAGAAATCTGCATATTTGGAAGCTGGATACATACAATCATTCTTTGAAATGTAGGTGCAAATTGCATATATAAATTAAGGTTGTAATGTTTTTCTTCCAGCTGATGGACGGCAACGTATTGTGTCAGAACGCCTCGATATAAAAGATAACCTTGTTATTTCTGTTTCGGTAATCAAATGGAAAATATCCTCCAACTTGCCTTGACACTTTGAATCTTTTGTGATATATTTTGGGCTTTGAGGAACTGTAAACAAATATAATGCTTGCATTATGACAATTTTGATTTAAGTGAATCTTGTTGCTAATTGGAGAGGAGAATACTTTCAAGGTTTATGTGATTGACTTTTGTCACCTGAATGCCCTTAATCCCCACTTTATATTAAAATACAGACAAAACAAAAAAAAATGTTATGTCAGTTCAGAGTCTGTAGAAGAACTGGTAAATGTTGATGGAACTACTTGTTTTTAAGACTTCTTTGGTATCATTTCTTTCTGGATAAGCGAGTTTTCTTGAATTTACTGATATTAATGAGCTTAAATTTTTTGCATGCACAGATAGGTCCTCCAAACTCTCGCTTTCTCACATCAAAGGATAAGAATATGTGGGATGCAAAAAATGTTGCAGAGTCTGTTCTTTCTGACAAGTCTACTGCGGTATCTTCTGTTACATTATGTGTAGTAATGTGCTTATATATTAAATCTTCTAATTGGCGAGTTTGAAACTTGAATGCTTCCTGAATACATTGCAGATTTCTTTAGTTTTTTTCCCTTTCTCTCTTCTTGTAACTTCTAAGAATAGATGGTTTTGTGCAGCGCCTCACAACAGGGCAACGTGTGCAAGAAACATCTATTATTGACACATATGGTGATAAAGTATGATTTTTTAAAACCAATTTGTTGTGTAGTTTGCATTTAAATTGCTTTCTTTGTACAATCTATAAAAACTAGGATCTAATTTGTAAAACTATTGTGTTCTAGAAAGTTCACTTTGTGTTATAGGGAACTAAATGGTTTCCTTTATGTTAAGGTTTAATATTATTCCTGTTTAATTTTTTGCCCAAAATTGCACGTGTGGCAGGTTGATGGTGAACCATACTGGTACTATGAGTATATTGTGCAGAAGTCACCAACTGTAGTTGTAAGTATTGGCGACTTAAAATCTGAGTAAATCCTTTTGAGCCAATTCAAATGTTCTCTCTAGGATTGTCAGGCATAAAAGTAGAAATATCAAATATAATATCAAGATGGAGAAGATGTAATGTCACGACAGTTACTAACCTACTTTATAATTTTTTTTTAAATATTTGTACTTGGCAACAACTGTTTTGTTTACAGCAGTAGCCTATCATGGCCTTTTCTTGGCTAAAGAATTTGGTGTCTCTAAACTTTGGACTAAAGGGGATTCCCTTAACATTATAAAGTGTCATCTAAAGAGCAACCCGTCATCATGGTCTATAGCCCATCTGATTAATGATTCTATCTCTATCATTAACACTTTTGATGAGGTGAGAATCACTCACGTGTTCAGGGAAGCTAATTCGTTGGCTGATGGGTTAGCTAATTTAGGAGTGATGGCTCAAATTAATTGGAATAATTATGATTCCTTGCCACTTAATCTTCAGAAAATATCTAATTATGACCAATTGTCATGTCAAGGATGTGGTTAAGAAGGGAGAAATGCTATTTTATTTCTTCCTTAGTCGGTTTTTGCACATCGAGTTTAGTTCATGCTCTTTTAATAATTGCTTTTTAGTTGTTCGTGAGATTATGGATTGGGATCTAAGGTATGGCAATACTTGGTTTGGAAAGCTCACACATTTTCGGGGTTTCTTTTTCTTTTCCTTGTGGTTTTTTCACCTAATTTTTCCTTTGCAAAATATCAAAGAACAGGTGAAGTGTTGTTTGTTGTATGCTGCCATGAGAGGTGCCCGTTGCAGAGTGGAGCCAAGCTCTTGTGAAGAGTTTAGCAGCAATAAAATTGTTTGGGAGCATCTAGAGAAGGGTGGTGTCTACCCCTATTTGTTGAAGCTCCATGGCCCAAACCCTGAAGCGACAGAGGATTTTGTTAGTGCATGGAACAACAGGGTTTTGCACTACAAGGGTGTGGAATTCAACATTAATGAGGAATTCATCACTGAGGTTATTGGTCTTCCTTCCAAGGGGAGGAAATTTTATAGAGATAGGGTTGCAGCCAAGACAGGCTTAGAAAATTTCTTTAAAGGTGTTGAAAAGAGGAAGCTTAAGTTTATTGGTGGCAGTAGGTATGCACACAAATCTATTAAGCTGCTTTGGAGGGACATTACTCTGGCCATTATGCAATTTTTCACTCTGGAGGACAGGTATTCTATTATTTATGGCTATCACTTCATGTTATTGAATCACTTCCACCATAACTCTCTAGTTTCGTTTCCTTTCTACCTCCATCTTTCAATGGAAACTAGTATCGAGGATCATAGGAAGAACCGTAAGAAGGCTATTCTCCATGAAGGCCTTATGAATCTAATTTTTTATCACATTAATTTGAAGTTGGTTCTTGTTTCTCCTAAGACCCCGACTCGTAAAAAGGGAGGCACAAATATAGGGTATGATACTGGTGGGTCGACAGATGAGTGGGAAGGGGATTCTAAGGAAGATGATTCTAATTTTGAGGAACCGTTGGAGGAGGAGAGTTAGTCTGGTGATGATTATGAGGATTTTGAATCCTGGTCTAAAGGTTATGAAACTGATATTGAAATAAAGGAAGTTGTGGTGCCTTCAGTGAAGAAGAATGTAAAGGGGAAGAAAAGGTGCCCCAGGAAAGAGAAGCGAGTTGTTAAGCAGATGGTGGATGATTCGAGAGATGTGGAGAATTTACCTATTCCTAATGTTAAACATGTCCCGGGTGATGACCTCGAGGGTATCGAGCATCCTATGAAGGATATTGAGCAGAAAAATGAGGGTATGATGTGTTCCAAGGGGGCTAGCCCTAACCAAGCTAATTTTTTTTCTCCTATTGGTGTTGAGAAGGTTAAGGGGAGTGATGTGAAGGTGGAGAGGCTTGAAATTTTGGCTGACTTGGCAGATATGCTTGATAAGAACCGTGTGAAAGTGGAGGATTCCCTTATTGAGGAGGATTTGGAGGGAAGAGAGGGGGCTCAGGAGGAACCTGTTGAGAATGTTGGTTCTCAGGCTGTGCCACCGATCAATTGGGAAGAAATTAACATGGACTTGTTTTATAGAATGGCGGACAACGAAACTCACAATTTTCTCTTGCTTGTAAAGTGGCTTATCTCGAAAGTGAAGGAGCTCAACATCCAGCTTAAGAACTAGCAAGATATTTTTGTTGTGTTAGTGTATGGCAGCCAAAAGGAATGGTCAATTAAAGGTAAGGTTAAGATTATGAATGTTGTTCTTGATAGACATGTTGTTGATCCTGATAGGCTTGGTAAAAGTCATGAGGATAGGATAACCTCCTTGGAAATGGTTGTCCAAAATATTATTGAGGAGAGGTTTGTGAATATGGAGGAAAGAATTACCAAGATTAGTGATGATTTACAGATTGTTGTTAGTATTAGTAACAAGTCCTTGAAATCTAGAAATAAGGGTCTCTCTATTTTAAATGAGAAAGCTTTAAAGTGGACTGGAAAGTCTCTAGATTTGGGAGAACATGAGAAGGCCATTGAGGAAGTTAACCACAAGAATTTGGAGGAGAAGATTGAGGATATTGGTCTCGATGTGGAGAATGATTTAGAGGCTGGTTTGTGCTTGAGAATGATGAGTAAGACCAAAAAAAGGGCTGCCATTTCGTTTGAAGATCTAAAGGATGTGGTCAAGATGCATGAGGGGGTAATTACTGAAAATATGAGCTCGGCCAATGTTCTTGATAAAATGCTATAGTTTTATTGTTGGATTGGTGAGGGGTTCTCTAGCTGATGTTATCTTTAGTCAGCTTTTTGTTTTTTTCTATGGGTCTTAATGCTTTACTCTTTTTTGCAACATCTCCATTGTAAAAAGGGTTTTGGGGTCCCTTCAAAACCTACTTTTCTAATAAGAAACAACTGTTTTGTTTAAAGTTTATGGTCATAAATCCAACAATTTTCGAGGCTAGCCATTATAATGTACATTGGGTGCATGTAAGCCCAAGGTAAATTTGAAACAAACTAGTCACCATAATATCGAGTCTAAACTTGGATCCATCTTTTTGACTAAAGATGCTCTATGAAATGGACACATGGGATGCCTCTTAATACCTGTATTAGATATAATATAATGTTAAGACATAAAGTATTTGCATATGTGATCCATAAACTCTCAAAAGTTGTAGAATTCAAGAATCATAAAATTATTTCCACCTTACTACTTGCTTAAATAAATGAAGTATTTAAAAAGATATGAATATGTGAGCGAAATCAGAAATCTATCTTGCAAAAACGGAAGTAAATGAGCTCATAAAACACAGGATTTTACTTTTGAGGCTCAGTGAGGGGAAAAGCCAGCTTTTCTCATGGCAATTGCACTACACTTTCTTGCAATTAATTGAAGGAGCTAGTACAACAAATAGGTACAAAATGGTTGTCCTCTACTTCTTGGTGTATCCACAAGAAACTAATGAATAGCTGAATTCCTCTAATTCTCTTCAATGTGATACTCAAATAAATTCTCATGTGCCAAATTGTTGGCACTGTGTATGCCTTCTATCCGCATGCTCCATTGTAATCAGTTAACAAGAATTGTAGTGCAGTCATCTGTAGTCATCTGTTATTTAACTGAATGCACACATGTAGTTGCAGTTCAGTTAATTGGGACTGTGCAAACTTCGTTGTTGTTGGACTTGGTCATTGAAAGTTGCACATGCAGACTTGAGTCTCTTGTGCTGCGGCAAAGTGCCTATAAAAACCATGCATTTTGTAACTATTGAAACAAAGAGAATGGATAATGAAGCATCAGATTTCTGCTATTTATCTCATGTATGTCATTTGATTAGATTAGCATTTCATTATCTTAAACAACACATAGATAGCAAAGCGGGTTCCAAACACTCAAACATGCTTTGGGTGAGAGATAGATTGTAGGCTAGTGCACATATTACAAAGGTGTTAACCATCATCTATTGCACACATTGAAAAATAGTTAACATTTTGGTTCCATTTCTAGAACCCTTTGTGAATTTGTGTGCTGTAACTCTCATATGGTATTGCAACTAACGTGAGACAAGAGTTGCAAATGGGTCACAAGTAGAATAGAGAGTTTCATAGCAAAAGAGATCCTCATGGGAGTAAAGATCTGACAATGGTGTGAGAAGGAGCTGTATTCTAATCTATATGAGGAATTTTGTGTTCAACTTCCTAAGGACATTTTTTATTGGATCTCCGCATGGCTCAGACAATGTTGGAGTGAACACCACTACCAAGTTTTGTGGATGATGGAACAATTTCTCTCCTAAAGTGTGTAGATTTTATATGTACACATGTTGTGGATACCTTTATCAAACTCACGATCAATTCCTACATCCTTCAATTTGCTGTTACCCCCTATAACTGCATCGAAGAAGTGCTTAGTAAATTCTTGACACACGTTTGATGGAAGTTCCTAAAGAAAATCACTTTGTGGGTGAAAATGTTGTAGGTGGAGAAGTGCAAAAACTTTTTCTATGGCCTAGACTACCTCCTGCACAAAAGGGTGTGCGGACGAGGGAGCAACAGGTTCATGAGAACAAGCACAAAATAGAAGGTAGATCGGCAATGTTAATGTTGAGTGCAAAGAGTTTAGGGAAAAAAACAAGAAACAACACTAAGTTGTACTAGCCATATTAGAGGCAAAATGATCTACTTTGACATAGTACATGCAAAGGAGATGGTGCAATAATGGAAGCATTGATAATGTTGATCACATAAAAGTTTTAATGGCAGAAGGATGGGTCGAGTGTGTTTGACTAAAGATCCAAAACTTGTAGGATGGAATGCCCATCTATGAGCTCAAAGTAATTGCTAAGGAGGTGGAATATGTGTCTTTTGATTGTGATGAACTGTGTTGCGATCCAAGGCCATTATCTGATGTGAATTGTAGAAGAGAGATCTTCACTAAGTGATAGTGAAAAGATACAACAAATTGTTGAGTACACTTTGTAGCAAGAAGCTAGAGGCACTTTTTGCATGGACATGTTAGAGGAAACACTGAAGGAGAAGAGGTAATTTTTAGAGAGTAATATTTTGAATATAATTGGTGTTGATTTTAATCTCAATCTGTGACTTCATACATGGATAGACTAATAATGTAGCTAGATAGGAAACAATATAGCACAATTTAGTATCTTGTGTTAATATTTGAGCCTACACTTTCTACTATCAAACTATTCACTTGTGGTGAAGATGTTGCTAGGCATTGGAAGGCATATGAAGTTACATGGCTTGCTAATGATATCACCAGTGATGTCCATTAGGGGAACTATAATACTGTGTAAGATAAGAGCTTGACAGGTGGGAGAACAGTGAGCTTGTCTTGTCGGTGAAGAAGGCCTACTCCTAGATATAACCTTTCTATTTGTACGTGCAAAAATAGAGAAATTATCTTCTTGCAAAGCTTCAAAGACTAGATCAATAATGTCTCTCCTTCTTTTGCCTCTAGTATATCTTTTGGAATCTAGTGTGACTGTAAACTAATATACAAGGCTGAATTTTATAGGCTTAATTTCTTCTAATAATAGCTCTTGGGAGAACAATTACTCTTTCTACAATCTCTACTTGCTGTCCAGGACCTTGTTGTCTGATTTCATCACCAAGTTCTTCCTCTTCTTCCAAAACTTGATTAACTCTATGGTATTCTTCTGCATTTCTCCTTACTCTAGGGTAAAGTATTTAATTGTGATAACACATATTCTTGCTTAGCCTGTATCCAATTCAGATTCGGTTGGAGTACACGGAAGACATCATTGCGAGGCAAAACCATAATTAC
Source organism: Sequoia sempervirens (assembly GCA_007258455.2). Classification (NCBI taxonomy): domain Eukaryota; kingdom Viridiplantae; phylum Streptophyta; class Pinopsida; order Cupressales; family Cupressaceae; genus Sequoia; species Sequoia sempervirens. The sequence goes on along the minus strand of VDFB02358134.1, from coordinate 116,524,339 downwards.
TCCTGTAAGAAACAAACAAGAATATATGAATAAGACAACTTTAAAATTATCTTTATTCGTATCCCCAACAGAGTTGCCAAAAATCTGTTGGCTAATGGATTTGCACCTTTTAAATAAATGATATAAGTTTGACTCTTTTGCCCAAATGAGATGCAATTAGTTATCGACAGTTGAGTTAATTGTTTCTATATGAAATAATTACTGTTTGAATTTTCATGAGGTACAACTCCCTCAGATTTTCAATAAAATCCTGAAAATATGAATTTAAAATAGTGTGTGCTTTTCACCAGAAAGCAGGAAAGAGATGGATATGAAATACTCAAAAGCTTTTAAGCATTGAATGTAATGAATGAATATAAGAACGAATATAAATTACTGGCATGGCGACTATTAGAAATCTCATATAAGTGGAAGGAAATAATCAACTTGAAATAACATCAGAATTGAAGTTCATCAAATAGATGAATATGTTACTCATTCACACAAAAATGACATAACACAAGGAATAAACTAAACACACAGATTGCAACTAAATTCCTGTTTCATCCAAAATGATATATATCACATGCACAGAGACGTAAAGAATTCTTAGTTCCGCATATCTATTCCAAAATTGTGTTGTTATTAAGAGAGTTTCAAATTCAACTTCATTACATAAATATCAAGCGAGTATAACCGCTTCTTTAAAATAACCGTCCAAAAATAGAGTTTTTAACTTTTCAACATAAAGCCCATAAAAGATAATTAAAGGAAATAAATCTATTGCTGAGGTGGCACTTTGCCGGTAGCTCTCTCGGATGACTAGGAGGTAGATGTGGCATTCTTGGCTCGATATGCATAATAAGCCTTTACAACGGGTGGCATGTCTCCATGTTGTGGGATAGTGACATTTTTAGCTCTGGGTTTCTAAAGAGCCTTGTTAGCTTTACTCACTTCAAGATTTCACGTATGTAAGTAGTGACAAGCCCACCAAATTGGAGCGAGCCAAATCGATACCATTGAGCTTCCTTAGGCTTTCAACATTAATTTATTTGCTTATGCTTGAGATCTGTCGATCGTGTTGTACCCAAACCAAATTTTTTGCTTCATTAAGGCATTTTGCTTACAGAGTCTAAACCTTGTTAAAATGATGTCAAAACACAGTTATTGGGCAAATCAAGTATGTATTTTGAGTCAATGTGATGCCGAGAAGATACTGGTGAAATTTGGAAAAAATGTAGGGTTTTTTTACTCTGTTTTAGGTCCTGGCTTGTTGATGTGATTTTTGTGTTGCACCAATCAGCAGAACAAAGTATCGAAGGCTACTCCATACTCTCTTGATCAAAAAGGAATTCCATCGCTAAGATTGCAAGAAAGTTTGTACGTTCAACTCCAAGGTTCCGAAAATGCTATGGAATACCCTCAATTGGTTTGTTGTGATTTGCTGTTTACACGAGGGGACTTACACAATTGTTCAAAAGGTTTGCAGCTGACAACAGGTTAACGATTGGAAGGGAATTTTCGTGCATTGCGAATGATTTGGCGATGAGGTATGAATTTTCCTAGAACTAACCGGAAATGTACTGAATTGAATGGCTGCAGGGATTAGAAAATTTAGGTCCTAGTCTAAGTGCAAGATGTGTGGAGCTTGACTTCAGCAGACTTCAACCGGATTTTGCCTTGCCTCGCGTTGGACAGCTTCAACAAAATCGGTACAATCTTCAAGGGAGTAGCAGAAGGTTTTCGGATTACAACTCAATATGCAAGTGCCATCAGGACGATGCATACAAACATGCGAATCACAATCGAAGTTAATTTTGAAAAAAGGATTCCAGTTGACCGCACAAGGAAAGCTTACCATCAACAAGCTTACTAGTGGTATGGATTAAGCGAAGCTGCTTCAATCAACACCACAAATCCACGACTAACTACTTGCATGAAAATGAAAATCGCTCTAATTTTAATCCTACTTGAAGTTGAAGGACGAAGAAATCTTGCTAGCTGCTCATAACAAAAGACAAAATCATCATCAATGAAACTCTTTTTATTACGATAGTTTTCGCAACAATTCCTTACAAAGTTCTCAAAGGGAAAACTTTCCTTCTCCTTCACTATGCTATGCAATGAAACTATGCTAACTCTAAACTATCTCTCTATGCTCTATTCTCTAATCTCTAGTCTAATAATGTACAAATGAGGGGGAGTCCCCTTTATATAGCTGGCCAATCTCAATGGACGGTCCAAATTAAATTACAATGGACGGCTCAGATTGAGCCACATCAGCCCTAGACGAGATTCTGCCCTAAAAACCGCCAGAAGGTGGAGTGGTGCAATTAATGAGCACAAAAATGGCAGATTCCTCCTTTGACCACTATGGGCAATTAATGCCCACTATCCTTCCAGAAGATTCTCATCCAGGATCCTGTTCCCATTGTTCTTCTCTCTGACCGCAAAAGCAACAAACTGGGCCAGCACTGCATCAACTTCTTGTTCAGAGATCGCCGGGGTAAGATTAAGCTGGTACTCAAGGATAACAATTGTCTGCTCCTGCCGGATACAAGACTTTCTCCAACTCTTGATGGATTCCTGCGTGCTCTAAATAATAGCGGAGAACATGGAGATATTCTCAAAGTCCACCTGAGCAAATACCCTCATCTCAGAGAAGAATGGCTGCAATCTTCCCTTCAATCCATCCACTGTCACCTCCTCAAGTGTTAGTCTTTTTGTGAATAATGCCTCCGGTGTATTGAAGATGCCTTCTTGAATATTTCCCATGGCCTTCCTGATCTTGGTCGACTTAGTCCTTGCCGTGTCGAAGAAACCTCGGCCAGTGAATGCAACAGAATACCAGCCTGGAAAATCACATCGATCCCTTGCCTGAATCACCCCCTCTTCAATCAAAGTCTGCATTGGCATACGCATCAGAGCAGCTAGGCGTGGAATAGTCTTATCCTGGAATATGTGAGTATCACTCCATGCCTGCTCAATGTTCTCCAAACGAGAGAGGATGCTGGAAGCACGCTGGAAAGAGGAGACAAGATCTACAATGAATCTCTCAGCCTCAACACAAACACCGCCAATCCACTTGTCTCCCTCTTGAATGGCCTTCCTCATCTCCTCGAGCCTGTTGATTGACTCTCGTGGAAGCTCAGGTGGAAGTTCCACCGTTGGGTTCTCCTGAGCACATGACGTGCTAGATGCTGCACATACCCAACTAACACCCTATGCTCTCTTTTCAGCCTCTTGTATTTTTCTCCCTTTCGAAGTAGCCTATCTTTTAGTGCCTAGGAGTTTTCAGCTTCCTCGATTACTTGTACTCCAGTAGGGCACCCTAATTCAACCGTAGTGATCGTGTAATTTTCAGGCATTACTTCATCTAGATCACATTCTTCCCTCGGAACCGCAACATGAATAGTTGGAGAACCGGACTCATCTGTTTCCATCCTGGAATACTTTCTGGCTCTCTTCCTCTTAGGTGACTCGCCTATTCTATTAAGGAGCTCTTCCATCTCTACTGCCGGGTCGATGTCGTCCTCCTGATCTCTCCTTATTGCACTTGTGAGCCAATTTGGAACATTTTGTTGAGCGCCGCAGATGACAAGGGGTTGCTCCTTTGTTGCTTCTACTTCATGAAGTTCCTCTTCAGCAACGTTCGGTTGAGGCTCATCCATTTCCATGTGCTGACTATCCTCCTCAAGACTCTGAACTTTAGGCTCTGTAATGTCTTCATCTTCAAAGGCTGCCTCAATTGCACGATCCAAGCTAGTGTCTGTTTCTTCATCTTCATCTTCATCTAGCTGGTTAGCACTCCCAAGAGCATTAGCGCTCTGACTATCAGGCTCCCTAGGCGATGGCTGGTTAACTTCTTCCATTTCTTGTTCTTCATTTACCCTGACCCTCTGACTTGCAAATATTGACACCTCTTGTACGCTGGAAGAGTGAGCCAACAACTGTGTGGGTGATGCTTCCTCCATCCTCTGAGGCTCAGGCTGAACTGGTTCCTCCTCCTGTGGCTCCACAGCTTGCGCGGTCTGCTTTCTCTTCTTTATTGACATCGATGGCCTTCGATCGCCCATGAGGTTGTATGTGAGGGCAATTGATTTTCTCTTAAGTCTGTGAACATGTCCATCCACCCAGCTCCTTGTGAAAGTTAAGATAGGCATAGACAAAGTGTCCAAGTCTGTGATTTCTGGCTCTGCCCAATCAGGTGGTGGGATTGGTGTGTCCTTTATTGACTCATAATCTGGGTGAGTAATGCTGGCATCTTCATCCACTTGATCCGGAACTTGGACAACCTCACACACTTTGATCAATTTCAGAGGCAATCTGGAGAACATCCTCTTTCTGATTTCAGCTTCATCTTCCGCATTTGCCCAAAAATCTTCTACATGAGCCTTGTGCCGATATTCTTCACCTTGTACAATTCCAATCTTCCTTTGAGGATCAAAATCCTGTCGGCTGGTGTGTAGAGTGAGGTGATAGAATTGTAACTTATCCTCCGCTTCCTTGGCTACTTGCAAAGAAGGGCACTCCTCAAGCGAATTTCCCATAACAATAGGGAAGTGCAATCCTCCTTTCTTCTTTTTCCTTATAATTTTGTCGTAGGCCATGAGTTGCCTAGACACTTCGAGCATCACCATCCTATCTGTGGGGTATCTTGGCAGTCGGTAGGCATATGAATGGAACCCCGGCAGCCTTATATACGTGAACTTCGGGAATTGGATAAACCAAAACCCGTACTCTTCAATCAACTTTTGTGCTTCTTTGGATATTCTTTGTTGCGTTCTCCGTCGAAGAGTCCTTGTGATATACATAGTGAAAGCATCGTTCACTCTTTTGAAGCTGGAGGTACTTGTCAAATGCAGCTTCCTACAAGCTTCATGGATTTTAAATTGACCAAAACCACATCCAATCGGCTCCTGGTATGTCAGCCCCTTATACTTCGTCATTCGAGCTAGCATATAAATGACATACGAGCTCATGTAAAACGTCTTTTTTCTCCTTAGGCTTATGAATTGTTCATCTATGTTGTCACTAATCATCCTCGCCCAATCTACATATTCCTTCCCCTCTAACACCATGCTGATGTAGAAGAACATCCAAGGCTCAAAAGCATACGCTTGTGGGCTGCCATTCACCCAGTTGAGCATCATGATTAAATCACAGTATTCTTGTTTTAGCTCCTCTGAGATGATCTACTTTGGCAACTTGGCGCCAGGAGGCTTTGGCTTCCTCATCCATGTTGTGTTGATTCTCTTTGCACACCTATCGAAAGATGAGGCATACATTTTATTAGCACTCTCCTTAGACTTGTACAACATTCTGTCCATAGCTGGAATCCCAAACGCTTCTCCAATAGCCTCAGGTGTGAAGTTGGCCAGCAACTTGCCTTCTGAAGAAACAATTGTTCGGTGGTTTGGCTTGTAGTAGTTTGCACATTCCATTATTAGCTCAAGACATCGAATTGCTGGTGGAAAACCAGCAGCTGCATACAATCCACTTCTCACAATGTTGTGCGATGTCACTGATGGAGGATAACCACCCTGCCCATACATTCTTCTTTTGAATGCTTTGAGGTTGAATGAACCAAGGTTTGTATCAGTCAAACCTCCCAGCTTCGACACGGACTTCGATTCAGGAATGAATGACTTCTTCAGCTGTTTGATGATTGCCTGCTTCAGCATTTCCAGCTCTGCCTGCAACTTTGCTTGTTCCGGCAGCATCTCCTCTTCGAACTTCAGCCATCTGCAAAATAAAAAATCAAGCATTACAATTCCAACTTAGAAAATAAATTTAGTGTGAGATGGCTGGCAAGTGGAGTTAGCTTCAAAAAATCTTTAGCATTAAATCACCAACTCCAAACCTCGAGAATTCTAATTCCGAAATTCAAACTTCGAGCTTCAGCAACTTTCAGCAATATCACTTTCAGTACTTCGAAAAATCAAGCTCAACTCCCTTACTTCAGAATTTTCTCCTTCTCAGCACTCACTTCAACTTCAGCACTCTCAACTTCAGCATTTAGAAAAATTATTTACTAAACTCAAAAATTTCTCACTCACTCAGCAATCACTTTCAGCCTCAGCACTCTCACAATCTCAACTCTGCAACTTTGTGAAGAAAAATGAATAGCTTCAGAGTTTATATAACTAAAAGAGGGCGCCCAGTTTAGCAGTTGTCATTAATTCACTCCCCCACTACTTAGAAAATTTCCAATTCGGGAGAGAATATGCTCAGTCGTCATAGAGTCGTCATAGGAATTTACTATTGTTGGAGATTTTTTCCTCGTTTGAAAATTAAAATTTCCCTCCTTGGCTGCAAGTCACTTCGGTTATTTGAAGCATTTTTGAAAAGAAATTTATTAAAATTACATGAGCATAAAATTATCTCACCTTTGAACAATGGTGTATTTATTATTGAAATTTAATTTAAACGCCTTAGAACTTTATTACATTGAGAAACTTTATTTTCCATCATCAGCGCTTTTAAAAAAAATCTATATTTTGCCCAGAAGAAAATTTCATCACTTGTGAGCTCCAACATTTTAAAATCACCAGGAAAAATTATTTTCCTTCCAGAACATTTTTTAAAATATTTCCCCTTGATAAATATCTCTCAACTTCAAA
>VDFB02358134.1:116438941-116517637 GCA_007258455.2 Sequoia sempervirens | reverse complement strand
TTTGACTTCCAAATGATATGGGTTGTCCTTTTTTGCATAAGAACAGCCTTTATACCTTTTCTTGAAGTGTCACACTGTGCCACAAAAGGTAATGCAAAATTAGGTGTATGACAAGAATAGGGCCAATGTACGTTACCCTCTACAAATGGTCAAATGCCTCATGTGCTGCTTACAATGGAAAGCACCCATTTTGGTCAATTTTGTCAATGGCAAGGCTAACTATGAGAATCCTCTAATAAACCTCTTGTAGTAGCCACAAAGACCCAAAAATACTTGTAATTGTGTCAATGTCTTCAGAGGGATGGATTGCATATTGGTTGGATCCATCTCTACACCTACCTTGCTGATTATGTGTTCCATGTATATAATTTTCTGCATTCCAAACTCACACTTTATTTTCTTGGCAAAGGAGGTCTGGTGCTGCAGTATGACCAGCACTATGTCTAGGTGTTTCATGTGTTCTTCCCATGTTTGATTGTAAATCAGAAAGTCATCAAAGAATATTAACACAAATTTTCTCAAAATAGGGTCAGAAAATTTCGTTCATTCTCAAAAATGGTTGGTGCATTGGTGAGTCCGAAAGGCATCACCAAGATCTCAAAGTGTCCACAATAACACCTAAAAGCAGTCATGAACGTGTCTTTGCATTTAGTCCTTATTTGATGATACCCAAACCACAAATCAATTTTGGTGTAATATGCCGCTCTTTGTAATTCATCAATATGAGCTATGGAATATCTTTTCTTGATGGTCTTTTTATTCAAAACCCTGTAATTTATACACATTCTAATTGTTCCATTTTTCTTTTTCACCAATACCTCTAAAGATGCAAATGGACTTGTGCTAGGTCTAATGTGTCCCAATTTTAGTATCTCCTCTATGCCCCTCTCTATCTCAAAAAGGTGAGAGAATGATGATAAGGAGTCACAATTGCAAGTCTTGTCCCTAGTTCCAACTCAATAATATGTTGGAAATCCCAATTTTGTGGAAGTCTTGAAGGCATATCCCCAAACATAGAAGCATATTTATCTAGAGGATATTCATCCACCTCTTAATTCCATGTTACCTAAAGGTAGCCCCTAAAATAGTGAAATCGGTTGCCATCCAACTTACATGGTCATGTTGTATTGGTGCATTTGTAACCCCCATTATACTTCAACGAGCTGGCTGCACCTCTTTAGGTTATTGTATGCCTTCACTTACTATGGTTGCTAGTGACATTTTATCCTCTTCTTCTCTTCCACATTTTGTGCCTTCGTTCATGACTTAGGTTCTCCCTTGCTGTTTGAATACACCTTGATTTAACAAATCTATCATTTTCCAAAGCACCCATGTCGTATTCCAAGGTTCTTTATAGTTGAAGCATAGTTGCTTCCTTTGCAACTTGCTATAAGTCATCTCTTCTAATTGTTGATTCCTAAATGTGTGCCTTGTCACTTGGAATTTGTTGGTTTGGAAGAATGCACCCCACAGTTTTTGTTGAAAAGGTTTATACTGAGTTCCTTTCTGCTTAGCTTGTTGCTTCTGTAATTGCCTTGGGTTTGCTCCTCTAAAGATTGACCCTTTGAAGTTCAAGGTCTGCTAGGTGTAGTGGTTTCCAAGGTTAGGGACCTTTTTATGGAAACTTGCAACAAGTTTGTTCCGGAGCCTTAATTAGGCCTCAAAAGGGTGCTTTTGGCCCTTCTATGGAAAGGAGAACTAGATGCCTCTCAAATACATTAGGATCCATCACTGCTTTTCTTTCAGACCGATTTCAGTCTTTTACACTAGGGTTAACCAGCAAAGTTTATGTTCAACTAAATCTATTGTTTAGATTTATGCTTATCACCCTTCTCTAAAGTCTGATTTTGAACATAAATAAAAGTGATAAAATCAAACTAAAATGCTAAAAAGAGATGAACTGGTGAAAATGACTTGAAACAAAGAAATGAAAATAAATTTTTGATACAAAAACAAAAAATGTAGAAAATAGGGAACTTGGGATGAAAATCTGAAAGTTTCTATTTGGAACACTTGCTTAATGTGAGGATGTCTACTCGATGCGTTGTTGTCTTGTATGAATGGGAAACATAAAATACAGTACAGTTTGAAAATGCCACAGAAATCGAGAAATATTCTGAAAATAACAAAATAGCAGAAATAAAAGAATTTACTCAATTAAAACCTCTATTATGCTCAAAGGATAAAAGGAAATAAAATTAATATTAAATGAAAGGTTTAAGGAAGATATTGTCAAATATATATGATAATGAGATGATTTATCTTTTCTTATAAAATTGCAAGAAAATATCAAGAAAATAAGTGTTTTGGTGTTTGTTTTAGGGGCTTGTCTCTATCAAACCCTAATTGGTCTTTCAACCTCCGCAGGCAACCTTTGTTTTTAATTATATATTTTTAAATGACAACGAAAAATGCAATGTAAAAGAGAATGCTAAACAACAATAGTAATATCTAGATTGAATATAATGCTAAATGCAAGCACTGTTTGTTAACACTTAGGAATAAAAAATACAAATGATCAATGTAAGAAAGAGGACAGAAACAATAAAACAAGAGCAATGCCACCTCAAGAGCTTGAAGTTGTCAAGGACACTATTAGCTGCTGTAAATTGTTGTCACAACTCCATGAATGTCACTTTGCAATCAAAAGGATGTTTACATGCACAATGGACCGATAAAAGATTCATAGAATAGCCATGGAGGTTGTTGGTTCTTTCTTGAGAGAGGTGAAACTTCCAAAATTTATTTTGCCTTAGAATTCTAGAATGGGGATTCATTTTCAAAATTGGAAACAATAGAGAGAACAAGGGTCACATAAATGCTCAGACAACAATTAGTGTTGTCATGTTCTTGAGTGTCAGTGATGGCAGGGAGGAAGTAATGCTCAAACGACCACTAGAATTACATATTTTTCGTGGCATGTTAGTGTGTTGTGTGGATGTCTGAGCAATGCAGTTGCATCTAGGGAATTAGGATTTAATAAAAGCTATGTTACTGGGTTCTTCTCTTTTGCTCTCCGTACCCATGTGGGTACGCTTCTAGTCTTGGTTCTTTGCTAGTTCTTCTTTGGGTTCTTCCATGGTCCTTCTCAGGAACCCGAGATGCCTGGGAGGTGTTGATGTAATGACCCTGCTCAATTCTGACCTCAAAATGCTGATGGAAGACTGAAGGAATTTCGTCAAACAATTCATATACAATCTCCCAGCTTGCTGGTCTGATGTTACAGTCTGATATGCTTGCTTAAAAATGACTGTAAAGTGTTCCAAATGCTTGTAATTTCAATGCTGCAATGCTAGGCTAATGTCTAAATGCATCAATGACTAATTAGGATCATTATATGATTTCTACATATGAAATATCCTCCTACAGCCAACTGGTAATTTTATCAAACAGTTGGTATGCAAACTATAACTCTAAACATCATGAACTTAATATCAAGAAATTGACAAGCAGCTATCTCTCCTTTATCGAATGACAACTGAGGCACAATGCTGACATAGATTTAACCAAGACTCTTGGTTTTACAATCAGACCTACATAACCATAATCTGAGTACAATATTGCAATATACCGATTAAAATCTCTTGGCTGATAATAGTGCCAAATCAGATTATAATGAACTCCTATAGCTCTAGTCAACTTCCCTATATTCAACTAAAAATTACAATGCAAAGATGCCTATGAAATGATGGAAACAACTACAAATGTAAACCTGGAAATGATGGCTGTCAAAATATTCGTTCCTCAAGATGAATTTGCCTTTAATAATGCTGCGTCCTTTCTCCTTGCTGTTCAATGAAGCCTCTTGAATTTTATCAGATTTTAATTAGCCTTCATTAACCAAAATTTGACCCCTAGAGAGATGCCGCCCCTGTTCTGGAAGTCAGATTTCTGATGCAAATTATGACAGCTTCTAAACTCCTTCAATATGCATTAAATATCATTATTAAATCCCCTAATATGGTGCGCCCATGGTAGAAGGCCAAGTCGTGGCTTAACAAGGCTGCAATGTGTGAATTCGTGGCTTCCTGTATGTGTTGATATGTCTGGAGAATAATGGCAGTGTCTCAAGAAACACTTAAACTCCAACCAGCCTACACAAATGAGACGTCTCAATGCAAGTATGAAATGACTATTATGCCCTCTAATGAAGAAGTCGATATGCTGATACAAGTCTGAAACAGAAATCTGAGGCTGCAAACAAGCTTTTCCAAACTCGCCCCCTGTTCAGATCTGCTCTTAAAAATAAAATAATCTACCCAGCTTCTAAGCCTCCAATAACTTCTAATACATTCAAATTAACCCTAGGAATGATGCGCCCCAATCTCCAATGAAAATCGATGCAAGTATGAGCTCTAGCGAATGAAAAGAAGTCTCCAATGGCGTCCCTGTTTGCTTCAGACTTAGCATCAGAAAATTCTTCAATAGAAATCTGTTCTTCCCTTCAAATAATCGATCCCTCCAATGATATTCTTCAATGCTAATAGTCTCCAATATAATAATCTTCAAAATTGGCCCTTGGCCACAAATTATGCCCGATGAAGTGACTGAAATATCACCTCCAATCTGCAATAATTCAGGTGATATTTCACACCCTCAAAATTGCTATCAATGGGAGTTTTCGTTCCCAAAGACAAATTGATTATCTGCAGACCACTTGGCTCCACAAATACTCAAGAAGAAATCAACAATCACCAACATCAAATCTGCCTGCCTCAATAGGGAGACCTCAAGGTCTATTTATGCTTTTTCCTCTAGAGGTCGGCCTCAATAAAATAATATTATCTTTTTGTTTCTAGAAGATTCCAATATATTTTAATTTTTGCACTTTATAAAATATTAAAATATTATATTATTAATAAAGTGCATCTCAACATCAAATTATAAAATAAGGTTTCCATAAATAGAGAGCAATATTAATGTGATGGAAGAGCCTTGCTCCAACTATCTTGGGCCAGTAATCACTTGTGTGCGGATGAGCTCTCTCTACATACCTCATTAGCCTCACGAGGCGAAGATAGGCTAATTCCTCAAGCGTAGGTGCTCTGTGAAAGGGGACATTCACGGGTTGATCGTGTTTTGTAGCCACACAAACACTCTAGGAATAAAGAATCCAAGGCTCTATCTTCTCTTGAGAAAACTACATAATGCTAAGATTGCAGAAAAGATCATCTGACAATTCAATGTTTAAGTGAGTTGGGTGTGGATAAGCTCATTGGGTTATTGATTTCTTGGTAGCACAAAGGGATTTCATTTCAGTAAAGATTCTGCTTGAAAGTAAGGACTTGGGTAGATTTGATATAAGATACTAATATTATTTTTTTGGAATTTTCAGTTTTTTAGATAAAGGGAAAAGGAGGTAAGGGGTTTGAGAGAATCCTATCACTATTCTCCCTCTGAGAATCTAAGAATGGTAGGGTGGTGAAACTAAAAAAAAACAATAACATTTAGCCGTAACTGAACAACAACTTCTAAATAGAATTGATCTTACTGAGTTTGATGGCAAGATTTCTTTCATGAACAACCTGCATCAATGGAAGACAATATTGTTAGAGAGTAAGCATTATGATGTCCATCAAAAGCTCGATCCTAACTTGCACATTGGATGAAAATCATCCCGTTCAAAGAGAATTATGAGGCAAAGAGTTTCATAATCTCTACTATCAATCCATCATTCCTACTCTAACATGCATTCAAATCCAAATTCTGCTTCAAATCTGCTCTATCTATGTGGAAGAAATATGCAACCATGCAACCACTTACGACAGTGAAGAGTTCAAAGCGTCTCATGCATTATGAACTTTATTATCAAAGTAGTCTTCAGCAACAATTTCATAGAACTCTCTCTCTTATTCTCTATTATCTATCTTCTATTGAAATGAGAGAGTGGAGGGGGGGGGGGAGGCGGGGTTTATATAGAGTTTTAAGAATACAATGAACGACCAAGATTAAAATGAGATCAACGACACAAATCTAAAATAACATAACCCTAATTAGGGTTGCCCAAATAACAATCAGTTAACAACAGAGAAGTCATCCACTGGGAGTTGTGTCCTTATCCACTTCCATAGCACTACGTTCAATGAACCTGGACACGATCGCGCTGACTTCCTCAATGGTGATGTCCGACAGCATGTTAACTTTGTATTCCAGCAAGTCCAAACTATTTGCACACTCTGCAAAAGTGATCACCCATTCTGATTCATGCAGCAGGAAGGTGTTTCAGACGGTTCGGAAGTTAAATGCCTTAGTCAAATTTTCTTTCAGGATTGGCTCAACAGTGGTAGAAAAAATCCTTTGAACGTTATCCTTCAGATTTTCCGATTGTAAGTCATTTTCTCGGACAATGTCCTTGTCAAGCACATCCGCAGTCATGTGGAAGATTTTATTTTGGATTCCTCTTACTTGTTCTTCAATTTTGGCACCATCTGCCTTCACTCTTTCCAAGACTTCTCCCTGTGAAATCAGTGCATAATACTAGTTGTTGAAATCGTATGCAGCTCCTGCTGCAATGATCTTCTCATCAATCAATCTTTGCTTCTTATTTCTCGAAGACATGGGATAATTTTTCTTTGAATGTCTTGGAGGCCGTCCCATGCTTCTGCTAGGTTTACAACTCGCGAGAGCAGAGAGGAAGTTTGCCCATAAACATATGCCAACTTTTCTGTGAATGGCATTGCTTCTTCTTTCTTTCGTGCCATCCATTCCTTGGTTTCCTTGGTGGTAGTCAACTCTTCTTCAAAATTTCTTACTGGCCCCTGTGAAGAGTTTAGAAGTGGAGGGGCTGATTGGTCACCTTGATTTAGTGGCCTAGTTAAATGCTGGATGTATTCCTTTAGGCGCTCACTCTCCCTTTTATATTCTCTTTTCTTCGTCACTTATTTTTTCAGCCTAGATTTAATGGTGGCAACAGAGTTATCCAGGTCCTCAACTTCCTGCCCTTTTGTTGTTGGACCAATATCAATGGTTGTAATGGCATATTCGTTTGGGGCAATTTCATCTCTTGATTTCTCAACTGTTGGTACTGCAATCTGCACTGTACGGTTACCAGCTTCATCTCTCTGTATTGTAGAAAATTTCTTGGTTGGCTTCTTTGTAGTAGCTTGTTTTAGCCTTGCCAAGAAGTCTGCAATATCATCTTCTTCTGGTATCTCTGCTGGTTCATTCATTTCCAGTCTTTCTCTCAGCTAATCTGGGGTTGTCGGCTCTTCCATTCCATCTTCCTGATTATCTTGAATGTCTTGCATATCCTGCATAGATGGGACTTCCTGAATTCCCTTGAGGGCGGAAATCATTCCCTTTTGGAATTCTCCTTCCATAATATCCATATCATCATCCGACCCAAGAATCTCAGTGCCTGTAGGGGAGTGATGATCATCATCTTCCAACTGTACTGGCTCCATATCCTTTTCTAAAACCGGCGAAGGAAATTTGACTTGTTCCCATGACTCTTCCTCCATGATCAATATCTCATCCATATTTCTAGATGTGGTTGAATGAAGGGCCTTGGATTTCTACTTCCTCTGAGCAGGTCCTTCATCTATTGCCCTCTTCTTGTTCTGCCTTGTAGAGTCATCGATCATTTCTTTTCTCTTCTTTGAGTTGGCAGTCTTGGTTAGTTCACCTCTCTGAGATGCACCAACATTTGAAGAACAAGACTCTGCCTCACCCATCAAGTCATATGTAAATGGCACATTCCTTTGCCATAAAATTTGCACTTGTTGGTCTACCCACCATTGCGAATACTTGAACACAGGCCTCATAAAAGTTGTTAAGTCACCAAGCTTAGGCTCAGACCATCTCACAGGAGGAAGCGACTGCCTTTCATCAAAGCCTGGTTGCACATACACTCCATCATCTTCAAGTTGATCAGGTACACGGAAGAGCTTTGTTGTCTTGATCATATCCAATGGCAATCTTGACCATAGTCTTCTCCTCACTTCATACTCATTAGCAACATTTTCCTAGAAGTCTTATAGGTCAACTCTGTGTTTGTATTTCCTCCCGCTCACGGTTCCAATATGATGAAGTGGATCAAAGTCAGCCCTGGAGTTGCAGGAAGTGAACAGGTACCATTGTATTTCCAATCGGGCACCTTCTACTGCTTGTGCCAATGGATAGGATTCTAACATATTGCCAATAAAGAAAGGGAAAGTAATGGCAGCCTTTTGCTTAGTCCTTTGAATATTTTGATATGTCTCTAGTTGCCTCAGAACCTCCAGCAGAACCATTCTATTGGTGGGATAAATTGGCAGCCTGTAAGGGCGACTTGTGAATCCCTGAATTCTAATGTACGTGAATCTAGAAAACTGGATAAACTAGGATCCATATCTGTTGATTAAACTTTTGGCTTCATGAGTGAGCCTCTGATGCGTTTCTCCTTGGAGTATTCTGGTGATATACATGAGAAAGGCATCATGCACCTGTCTAAAGTGTGATTTCTCGCTCAACTGCAACTGAGGATAACAATCGTAAGACTTGAATTCTCCTTCGCCATTACCAACTACACCCTTGCAAATTAGGCCAGCATATCTGTAGGTTCTAGCAAGCAAATATATAACATAGGAACTCATGTGGAAGGTTTTGGTCCTCTTCAAGTTGATCAGTTGCTCGTGGAGACTATCACTGATCATCCTAGACCAGTTGAACATTTTTACTCCGAAAGTTATTTCATCAATGAAATAATACATCCAGGTTTCAAAGGGCGCACCCTGAGGATTGCCCACTATTCTATTTAACAACAAAACCATATCTCCGTACTCTTCCTTAAAATCAGTTCTGAACAACTTCTTGGGCATTTTTTTGGTAGTGGGTCTAGGCTTCACCAACCACGACTTGTTTATGTTTGATGCACAGAGGTCTTGTTGATCTTCATAAAGTTTTCGTGCATCATCCTTACTTCGGTAAGATGTTTTGTGGTAGGTTGGGATTCCAAACACTTCTTGTATAGCCAACTCTCCCAAGTATGTCGGTACCCTTCTGTCAGGTGCTTCAATTTGTCTTTCTTGTGCATTATAGTGCAATGCACATTCTATCATGAGTTCCGGACATTCTACTGCTGGCAAAAATCCTGCTACCTGGACAATGCCATTCCGCATTATTCGTCGTGCAATTGTAGGCAAGAATCCATCACTTCCATACATTCTCTTTTAAAAATCATCAAAATCTACATGACCGAAATTGGTGTCCACGATGTTTTTCCATTTAGAATTGATCTTGGACTTTGGTTGCGAACCCTTGCTGGCAAACTTCATTTGTGTTTTCCTCGAAGGTTGTCCCTTGTTTTCCATAAATCTGAAAAAATGCACAAAGAGTATTAAAGTTCTTAATTTAAATTCAAATTACATGAGTCATTATTTCGAAAAAAATATTCCAGCCAACTAATAAATTAAATTTTGTGAATGATCATGCTGGAAATGAAAGAATTTATCTAGTAGATAAATGGAGTTTTTGCTAGAATAAGGTAGAGAAGGTAAATCTGCCTGATATTTTGGAAAAAATAGAAAAGATCACTGTGCTGCTTGGATAAGTTTGTAATGAGCCTAACTCAAAACTGTCCAGAATTTGCCCTAATTGGCTGATTGTAATTTTGTCAAACAGTTATAGTGCAACCTTGTGACTTGCTGTTGTAGGGTTTCAGTTTAAGGTACTTTGATAAAGGGGTTGCTAATGCAGATTTAACACTTCTACAATACCAATAATCTGAACATGAATGCAAATACAATTCTTTTTGGATTTTCTCATGCAAATATATGAAACTAGGTATGCAAAGCAAATGGACGTTTTTACAAACAATTGTCATGCATCATTTCAATGACAAGTCTATCTGCAAAGTATCTTTGGTAAATCAACTACTTATAACTCCGTATATTATGACTACTCCATTACAATGTTAACATCCAATAGCCAAGACTCTTGGCAAATTGCAATGTCAAAATCTGATATGAATGTAAATGATCTTCTGTAGCAGCAATACTAGACTTATAATGCAACTATGAAATGATATAAAATGTGATAGACCTTATTACAGTTCTGATATAAACCATTGTGATGCTCTTCAAAATGACACCTTCTCACAGCAAACTAAAAAATATCAAACCCTACTGACTGCAACTTGTATTCAGACTTATAGTTAATGCACAGTATGCAGAAAATACTAAGAGAACCTGAAATATGATGCTGGAACTGAAGTGGCAAACCGTAGAAGACATGATCAGAATTTTCTGAGATTTTATGAGCCTCCCAATGCCAAAATCGCCCCTGTTATTCCAGCGCCTAGGTCTGATTAAGCACCATGAATTTGTGTTGCAATATTGTTGCCTTCTGATCACCAACTCATCTCTATATGTCCAGCGCCCAGCCTCTTGTGAATTTCTGGAAATCACAGCCCTTGTAATGCCTTCTATTCGATGGTATCAAATCTGGAAATAATTATTATGAAAGTCTGAATATGCAGAATGCAGATTGACCTCCTTAGTTGCCAATTTTTGATGAAGACTTGAATACAAATTGTCTCCACGATTATCTCCAATGCAACTGAGTTCACCAAGTTACTGTAGCGGACTACTGTAGCGAATCACTGTATGCGGCACTGTAGCAAATCGCGGCACTGTAGCATGGGTACTGTAGCGTTACTGTAGCAGCCAGCAAATAAAATATTCCACAATGAATCTTCAATGCCTTATAATCTGCAAATGGATATGCATCAAACCCTTGTATTCTTTGTATTTCTTCTCCAATCTAGCACAAATAGAAAGGCTGAGATACCTTCCTCCAATAATGCAACCCTTCAAGAGATATTTCACTCCCTCAGTTATGCCATCAATGGGAGTTTTCGTTCCCAAAGACAAATTGATTATCTGCAGACCACTTGGCTCCACAAATACTCAAGAAGAAATCATCAATCATCAACATCAAATCTGCCTGCTAAGAATGAAGCCCAAGACGTCTATTCATTCTTTTCCTCCACTTCCTCCAGACACTTCTAGAACATTATTTTATTTTATTTATTAAGTGACTTTATAAAATATTTTATAATTCGAGTCACTTTATTAAATTAATTAAATATAAAGTTACCTTTTAATATTTATTTATTTGATAACTTTATAAATAATTAACTTAATACCACTTATTTATTTAATTAAAATAATTAAGTAGTCATCCTTATAAAATATTCATTATTTTGGACAACTTAATTAATTAAATTAATTAAATCGAATTACCTCCAAAAACGGGGACATTACAAAGTTCACCTTTCTGCCTTCTGCTTCAAACTTTGTTACTTTCTTCAAAACTTTTCTTGCCTTAGACAAAATTAAATCTCACAGCTTTGTTCTCGAAAGAGGAATGATTAAGAAATGAGAAGCAAAGCCAATTATAAAGATGAAAAGTTCGACCCATTTAGCAAAATCTAAGTATTTCCTTTTAATCTAGTTCGAACTTGGCTTGCACTCCTCTCTCGAATGGCAATTTTGATCTTTAGCACCAATTTTAGAGAAAGTTTCTAAATCTGGCGCCACTTCAGTGAAGTCTTTTGTCTTTTTCAAAATTTAGCCTAAAGGAGAAATTCAAATTTCTTCTCCTAGGTGTTGGAAAATAAAAATAAAAATAACATTTTTTATGTGTTATTTTTCCAACCCTTTCATAATTATTTTAATCATGGCATTTTATTTTTTATCCCAAGGCGAATTTGATTAAATTTTCCAAGTGATTTCTTGTCTTTGCCTAAGGCAAACTCTTTTTTTCTTTTCTTGTTAATTTTACCATGTATTTGCCATAATTTCTTATGCCTTTGGTGAATTTCCTCAATATCTAGGCATGTCATTTGGTATTTTAAAGTTTCAATGTTTAGACTTAGGCAAATTTTTTTAATTTTTCTCCATTTAACTTAGGTAAGGCGGACTTGTCAAGGTGTTATGCCATGTTTTTCTTGAGTTGGGCGAACTTCATCATTGCTTTTGCCATTTGATATATGCTAGGCGGACTTGGCTAAATCGTATGCCTTGTGGATGGGGCATACTTTGTCTAGGATTAAGCCATAACATATTTCTCATGAGGCGGACTTGGCTTAGTGTTGAGACATCTCCAAGGGCGGACTTTGCTAAGTGTTATGCCTTTCTCATCTTCCTCTAGCAGACTTCCCCAATGTTCATGCCATGACCAAACTCCTCTTGGGCGGACTTGCTATGTGCTTGTGCCATGTCTTGTTCAAGCTTGGACGGGCTTTACCCATACTGGTGCCATGATTCATCCTTGGTGGGTGGACTTGGCCATTGTTCCAACATCCTTTTTGGTCCAACTTGGGCGGACTTGTCACAAGTTCATGCCATGACCAACACTTAGGCGATATTCTGGCCTTTATCTAGTTCATCTGAAATTCCTCACTTATTTCCATTTCGGGGGTCTTCTGGAGATGACAATGTTGAAACCATGACCCTGGCACTTTCCAAAAATAGAAAGCTTCCCAAAATAGAAACTTTCCAAAAATAAATCCCTAAAAAATAGGAAGTCCCAAATAGGCCAAAAGTGCCAAAAATAAAGTCCCTAAAAAACAGGGGGCCAGAGTGAAAATCCCAAAAAAGTAGGTGTCAGAATTGACTCAATGGACAGGCGATCCTCGTCCTTCAGGCCTTCTAAGCATTCTGATGATGTTTGTGCATTGATTCGGGCTCAAATTCTTTACTTGGCTCGGGTGACCCTTCAAAAAACTCTAACTCTAAACTCCCAAATAGAGATCAAATGAAACTGAAGTGCAACGACACAACCCTAAAAAGCAAACTACTCAGGTCCTCATTTGTAATGGGTCGATGTGTGATAAGGTCACAACAGGAGGGACCCTGGGCGAACTTGGGCCAAACTTAGGGAAACCCAAGGGTTCCCCCCAAAAAGAGTAATTTTTTAAGACATCTATAAACAAAAAAATGCTTGCATACATAATTTCTCCCTTAAGTGACAATTGTGAAAATGGCATGCGTATTGATTGTAATTTTCATTGTGTATTGACATTTGACAATTCATTGAATTATGAATGTATGAGTATTCTCATTTTTGCAAATTATGAGGTATTTAAATATTTTTTTTTATCGGCAATTATGAATATCATTGTTTTATATTATATAATTTTAAATTTTATACTACATACATACATACATGCATAAATACTATGATATATATATCATAGTACCCAAGGAAAAAAAATGCTATATCGCCAGACCTGTACCCGTACCTGAACCGGTAACTTAGAATAAAAGTGTAGAGAGTAGAAATTACTAAAAATTTATGAAAATATGATACTAAAGTGCTAACTTCTTGAAGTTAGAACAAATCATATTCGCACACCAAAGTGAGCACAAGACATAATATGAAATTGCAAGGGTATGCAATTGTCAACATTACATTTTGGCCCCACTTTAGTGAGTATATGATTTAAATTAAATATGCATTCTAAAGTAAATGCACTAATCATTAAGTATACCAAAAGATATTGTAGAGGACGCAAAATCTTTAGTTGAGGTGAGCATGCCCCCATGATAAAGACCTGCAAAACCAATCTATAAATATAATGCACAAAACACAAGCATTATGTAAAATTTTACAAAACAAATACCTTAGCAAATTCAGACATCATGTACAAAAGAAAAGACAACATGAACAATCATACAACAACAAACTCGAGAAAAGGAAGAAAAGAGAAAGAGCATTAAGAAGATGTATAAAAGAGACATTTTCTAATGATGTATTGCTAGGAAGAATGCCAAGTATGGCTAGCAAGTTGTGTTGTGCTAGGCTTTCATAAATCATGGACGCTGCAATATGCTGCAATCTATGTTGTTTATCATGAAAAGTGATCCAAGAAGGTGGGACAAGTATGGCTAGCAAGTTGTGTTGTGCTAGGGTCCATACAATGCTTTGATAAATCATGGACACTACAATCTATGTTGTAGGGTGACCATGAAAAGTGCTACAAGACAGTGGGACATATGAGGATCCATAGGCAAACAAGCTGCATTATGCTGGGTGGCTCATATGCTACTAACATGAAATATCCCAACTAGGATATTGCTGAATTTTCTGATCTTTGAAACACAAATTTCTGCCCTAATTTCTGCACTTCAACATTTTTGCTAAAACCCTAACTGCTGATGTAAAATTTCTGATTTCAAATATGCAATAACAACAACATATATCTTCCCAATTGTCCAAAATAGCATAGCAGATGAATATAACTAGCAAAATGAAACACCAAATGTCCATCCAAAACATGCCAAAATCTGATTATCAACTGTTCAGTTCTGCTGTTACAAAATCAGACCTAATATGTATGCAAGTTCACCATAAAATGGCCTCCAAACATGCCCAGCAATGTACAGTAGTTTGTTGATATGAAGAAACCCTACTTACAAGCCAAAATACAAGAAAATGTTGATCTACACTAACCCTAGCTGGGTGAATTGCTCTAGCTATCACAGAATGCAAAGATGAATGCAAATTTATGATGAAATGCCTCCAAAACCCTACCACAAATGTGCGCTGGCCTGCTGGTCTGTAGGTAAGGGTTGGCAACCCCTGAAACTTGTCAAAATCCTCCAATCTTGCCAAATTCGCCCCTCCAAAACAAGGCACACCAATAGCAACTTAGGCACCCCACAGTAGGGTGAAACCCTAGGTCAAATTAGCATCAAATCTGCACTCCAAAGTTGCTGATAACCCAGCCCCAATAAAGTTTATAAAAATACTTAGGTGCCAAAAATCAAATATAAATGCTATTTAACCTCCTTTCCTAGGGCCTCAAAATTCAAAATGATAAAATATATATATTTTTTTCTTTATTTCCTCTTGCTTGCCCAAAAGGGACATTACAATCCTCCCTTCCTGAAATTGCTTGTTCTCAAGCTATATCAAGCATACCATCACCTAGATCCCATATCATCATACTGCCACATTTATCAAAATTGAGGAGATAGATGTACCTCAAGGAACTATCAACATCAACCAACTCTTCAACTTTGAAGGATTCCCCATGAATTTGCAAGATGCCCCTTGTAGGTGCATAACATATCGACCCCTCCTATGTTGCTGATATTAATCAGAACAGCAACCTCCCAACTGAAAATCAGACCCAAGTGAGTGCAAATATCATTGCCAATGTCATATGATGATAGTGTATCATCCACACACCATTCGTCAAGGATGAAGAGATGATCCAAACCTCTCCAAAACACCCAAACAGCTATTGTCCTCCCAGTAGCCTGCAAAATCTCTATGTGCACTAAAGTAAAACAGTCATCTCTTAGCAAATAATGGAGTGGATCCTGATGAACTAGGGCAGGAAGGCCAAGATCTTCATGCTTTCTTCCAATCCCTATGACATAATCCAACTGGAACACAAGCATTAGTAACTCAAAACCAAACATTACAGCAATACCTCATACCTTGCCAAAGTGCAGGTTCACATCCCAAGTATGCCCAATAAAGCCAAGTGTCTCCATGGCATGCATCACAAATTTCTG
Source organism: Sequoia sempervirens (assembly GCA_007258455.2). Lineage (NCBI taxonomy): Eukaryota > Viridiplantae > Streptophyta > Pinopsida > Cupressales > Cupressaceae > Sequoia > Sequoia sempervirens. The sequence goes on along the minus strand of VDFB02358134.1, from coordinate 116,502,128 downwards.
AAATAGGGCAGCTTCCAACGCTACCAAGGATTTAGTGTGATGATAAGGTTGCACTTTGTCATTAACAAACTCTTCGTCTTCAAGAAAGACCAATGAATCACCACAAATTGAATCACTTATGAATCCCTCTTCATGTGAACAGTTGACACTAGTGGCTGATCCACTAAGTGTATGCTCAATAACTCTAGCCTCCTTTAGGGTTTGGGCCTTAAAGGGGCCCTCCAACAAAGGCAACTCATGATGCAAATCAGGTATATGAACAAAATTTTCTGAATCATACCTTTCCACTTGTCCACCCAAATCTGCATATTCTTCTAGCTTGCTTTCTTCAAGTGACTTTTCCTTTGCTTGCTCCACCACTAAGCATTCTTCCTTTTGATACTCACATTTTGAGTGCCAACATTGAGCGATCCCTTAACACAATTCCCCTCATGTGACATAGCTGCTATCTCATGGTTATGCACAGAAATATGACTGCTGTCATAAAACAGAAAATCAGAACTCACATCACACCTCTTTGTAGTGCCTTCAAGGGTCTCAAATAAGTCTTCATCCTTTGTTAGTTGTCCATCGCCAAGTGCTGGTCCAAGAGGTGTATCTAGCTGAAAGTTGAATGCCTCTCTAGTTATGATAAGGCTGTCCTGAACCTCCATTCTCTTGGCTGTCATGTCCTTTGTTAGATCCTTATTGGTAGCTTTCAACACTATTCGCTTTCCTTTTGATGTGAACTCTTAAGTCCATCCTTTGGAAGTCTTGAACATATCGACCAAGAGATTGTAACCATTGGATTCCCAACTCAATCTTGGTTCCACCAATGCTGACTACATAAAATTCATCAACCAATGAATAGTCATCCAATTTAATGCCCAATTGGGGTATCTCCCTAGAGCAAATCATCTTGAATCCATCCGCCAACATGACGCTAAATCCAAGAAACTCTTCTACTTGCAATCCTCTCTTAGCCACAAAGCCTTCATCAACAAAGTTATGTGTTGCACCACTATCCACTAAACATGAGTCCTGTTGCCCCCTCACAATCCCCCTCAGGTAAAAGGGATGATACCTAGGGACACCTTAAAGAAAAGCAATAGTACCTTGTGCTTTAGTATCCAGCTCCAACCGTGGTTCCTCATGATCACTCTTCGAAGTGGTGTCTTGGACTTCATCATCCTCAAGGTTAGGAGTGACTTCAATATACTGTACTTTACCTTTCCCAAGGCATCTATGTCTTGGTTCCCATGGTTCCTTGCAAGTGAAGCAAAGTTTCTTCCTCCTTATGTCATTCCTTATATCAAAGTCCAACTTAGGAGGTGTGGACTTAGGCTGGTTATCACTTTTTTGAAATGGTTTATCTTCTCTAAAACCTTTCATTGGTGGCTGAAATGGTGGAGGAGTGGTATCAAGATCAAGTGCAAGCTGAATAGCATCATCAAGTGTACTAGGCTTATGAACCTTCACCAACCCTCTCAATCTATCATTCAACCCCTCAACAAAGAGCATAGTCACTCTCCTCTCCGACATATTAGGAACCATGACTGCAATCTTTTGGAACTCATTGACATAAGAGTCCACTCTACCAACCTATCTCAATTTTTCCAAATCTCTCTAGTGTTTTGAAAAGAACTGGTAATTCTATTACTTGCTTGCATTAACAAGAAGAAAAGATTACAATATATAGTAGTTATAGAGCACTGTAGACATTTATGAATCTAGCTACTTCAACTACCTACAACTGTAGACATTTAAGATATCTAACAACCTCTACCTAATTACATTATATTATTGACCATTAACTATAGAGATATATTATTCTAACACCCTCTCTTAATGGTCAATCTATGAACAACACCAAGTAGCCCCCTGAATTTGACAAACCTATTCGGGCTCATAGACTTGGTGAGAATATCGATAGTCTGATCCTCTGTCGGAACATACTGCAACTGAACTGATCTGTCTTCTACTAGCTTGCGGATGTAGCGACAATGAAGCTTGACATGCTTGGTACGTTCATGGAAGATTGGATTTTTGGCGAGTTTGAGCACTCCTTGATTATCAGTGTACAAGAGAGAAGGTCCTGCTTGTGACATGTGCATGTCAGAAAGCATCTTGCGGAGTCAAACTGCGTCACATGCTGCCTTAACCGTTCCTTGATATTCTGCTTTAGTCGAGGAAAGAGCCACTGCTTGTTGCTTCTTGCTGGTCTATGTTACAACACTTGTACCCAAATTGAATACATATTCAGAAGTAGATTTTTTGTCATCCACTGATTCTGCCCAATCTAAATCTATATAACCAATCAGCTTTGGATCTTGGCACCTGCTATACAAAATGCCATATTCTGAAGTGCCTTTCACATATCGCAACACTCGCTTTGCTGCAATCTAATGATCAGCTTTTGGAGCTGTCATGAAGCGAGAAATGTAGTTCACTGCAAAATTGAGATCAAGTCTAGTGGCAGTGAGATAGATGAGGCTGTCCATCAGTTGCCTGAATGTTGTTTCATCGACCGGAGGTGAATCAAATTTGGCTGATAACTTCAGCGCCTTCTCCATAGGTGTGGAGGCAGGTTTACAATCTTGCATTCGAAATTTGTCAAGTAGACTTCTGGCATACTTGGACTGGGAGATAAAAATACCACTAGTGGTCTGCTAAACCTCAATACCCAAAGAATAATGGAGAAGCCCCAAATCTGTCATGTCAAAAGCCTGGCACAAATTTTGTTTAAGGGCTGCAATCAAATTTGTTGAACTACCAGTAATGATCAAGTCATCAACATAGACAACAAGAAAGAGAATATCATTACCAGAGTGTTTGACATACAAAATACTGTCAGGAGGGCTGTGCTGAAAACCATGATCAACCAAGTACTGATCAATCTTGATGTACCATGCACGGAGAGCCCGTTTCAATCCATAGAGTGCTTTGACCAATCTACACACCTGATGTTCTTTTCCAGCAACCCTAAAACCAGGAGGCTGCGTCATGTAGACTTCTTCCTACAACTCACCGTTGAGGAAGGCACTCTTGACATCCATCTAGTGAAGTTTCCATCCAAACTGAGCGACAATGGCGAGAAGAAGATGAATTGTGCTCATCTTGGTAGTAGGAGCAAAAGTCTCCTCGTAGTCAATGCCCTCCCGCTGTGTGAATCCCTAAGCAATTAATCTAGCCTTGTATTTATCTAGAGTACCATCAGCATGATACTTGACCTTATAAATCCATTTGCAACTGATAGGTTTCTTCCTAGGAGGAAGATCAGAAAGAACCCAAGTGTGATTCTTCATAAGACTATGGTATTCTGTCTCCATAGCCTTTTCCCACTCTAGAATTCCTTTAGCCTCTGAATATGTCTGAGGCTCATAGATGCTGTGGATGTTGGCCATAAGAGCAAAATTGACTGTGTGTTGCTGCTTGCTCTTTCTGTGAGCTGATCTGCTCTCAATGAGTTCATCATCATGAAGATGGCCGATAGTCTTGACTCACCACTTAGGCCAAAGAGTATAAGTACCAACATCTGGAATAGGAGAAACATCTCCTAGGATTTTTGGAACAAAGTCATCTAGATGTGAATCTTGAGGAAAATCAAATGGTGCTAGATCATGACCGGTAGACTCATCTTCAGAGTCAGAATGGTCTGAAGCCCTCTCATCAGGGGAACCAAGAGGAAGACGAACACCCTCATCAGAAGCCTTCACAGGCTGATCCTCAGGATTGGTAGTAGGAAGAAATGGACCAATAGTCTCATCAATCACAACATCACGATTGAATATGAGACAATCTGTCTCCACATCAATTAACCTGTATGCCTTATGATGGTCGTTGTAACTAGTAAACATAAGTTGCTCGCTCATGGAGTCCAGCTTGGAACACTTGGCTTCTGGAATCTAGACATGAGCTATAGAACCAAAGACTTTCAGATGGCCCACCTTAGGCTTACGTCCTGACCAAGCTTCTTTTGAATCATCTTCTTACCGGCCTGTGTAGGTGACCGATTTAGGAGGTAGACTGTAGTATAAACTGCTTCAACCCAATATTTCTTAGGGACATTTCTATACTCCATCATAGAATGAGCCATTTCAGTAATGGTGCGATTCCTATGTTCAACGACACCATTTTGCTAAGGGGTGTATGGTGTGGTGAGTTGGTGTTTAATGCCGTGTGTAGCACAAAAAGTAGAGAAGTCAGCTGAACAAAATTCCCCTCCCCCCCTCCCCATTATCTGACCTTAGAGTGACAATCTGAGAACTTGATTCTTTCTCAACTAAGGCCTTATACTATTGAAATGTACTGAACACATTTGATTTATTTTTCAAAAAATACACCCACATTTTTCTACTGAAATCATCAACAAATAATACAAAGTACCTGGACCTAGTAACAGATGGAGTGTTCATTGGTCCACATATATCAGCATGAACCAATTGAAGTACCTTGGAGGCTCGACAAGAACCACCATCCGAGAATGGTGTCTGATGTTGCTTCCCAGCTTGACAGGCTCCACAAACTCCATGATTTTGAGTTTGGATCTCAGGTAGACTAGCAACCAAACCCTCCTGAGACAATTGAGAGAGATAGTGCACATTCCAGTGCCCACAATGTTGATGCCAAAGTTTGCTGATGGAAGTACTCGTGGTTGCCAGAGCGTGCTCCTGAGAATTACCGGAATCAACAAGTCTACATAGACCTTGATCTTCAAGTCCCATAGCGATTGTAGTACAAGTCTCCCTATCAACAATGCTGCAGGTGGACGAACTGAAAACATCCAATTGGGGAGAATGCTTCATGATCTAGCTGACAGAGAGAAGATTATGTTCCATGCCTAAAACATAGTAAACATCAAGAAAGATTAAATTTATTCCTCCTGAGTGAATCTAGACAGTGCGCTTACCAGCAGTTCTGTACTCTTTGCCTCATCCAAAAATGATAGAATTAGAGAATGGCTCGAATTTTGTGAACGAAGCCCGATGATGAGTAAAATGCCGCGAAGCCCCGGAATCAATATACCAGGTAGAAGATTGTATTGGATCTGTTGTTCTCTTGGCCATAAACACATAGAATGTAGATTCTTTTTGATTAGTGTGCTCCGCAACATTGGCTTTAGGTTGAGACTCGCCCTGCTTCTTTTGTTCAGAAGCCAACCGAATTTGACAGTCAACCTTCATGTGACCATATTTATGGCAATAATTGCACTAAACGTTCTTCTTGCTGTCCTGAGAAGAACCAGAGACTTTCGGCTGAGAAGATTGAGCCTTCCCTTTTTTCTTAGCAAAAGATTTAGTAGAGAATGCTTGCTCTGTGGAGGTAGAACTGGTATTGCTCCTAAATTGCTGTCTCCAATGATCCTATTGTAGAAGTTTTTTACACAAGTCTGGAAACTTCAAATCAACATTTGTTGAAGTAATATTCAGCGTTTCAATGAAATGCTCATGAGATTTTGGCAAACTCTTCAAAGTAATGACGACCATGTCCTCTTCCTCCATTGTTTGACCAATCGCCTCCAACTGATCTTTGTAAGGACATTTTCTCATCCATCATGATGGAAAAAAGCATGTTCTTGCAAAAGAATGCTCTGCTCTTGTTGGAGGTTTCATGAAGGGCCTTCAAATGATCCCAGATTTCCGTAGTAGTTTTGTTAGATGGTACCTGAGGTTGCTGCTCATCTGTGACTGAGAGTTTGATGAGCATGACGACTTCTCGATTGTGTTCATCCCATTTGTCTTGGTCGTTTCCGGCTATAGTGGGACGAGTTGAGTTCCCCAAAACGACCTAGTCAAGGCAATGATATTCAAAGATCGTAAGCATGCGCTGCTTCTAGGTGTTGTAATTCTTCCCATTGAACTTTTGGCTGCTTTCAAGCATTATATTTGTGAGAGATGCCATCACATACCTTGAGGTCAAACTAGTGAAGGCACAAAAACTACTGCACTAAAAACAAAAACAAGTTCTCTAGGACAAATTTCAAGGCAAAAATCGAAACCCTAGTACAGATTTCGAGGTATAAAACCAATGCAGAGTTTTTAAGACAAAACCCAAAAAATTTGAAAAATACTCAAAATTTCGATGGCACCCACGTGCACAAATTTTGAGGCATGAATCCTGAGGTACCCAAAAAGAAATGAAGGCAACCCAGAAAAGTACTCAAAAAAGCCACCAAGAACCTACAACCGAAAATTTTTTCTGACCTAAAACGAAGGACATTTCCTGAAAACCCTAGTTAGCTCAGAAAAATGTAGAAAATGACCCACGATTTTTTAAAAATCTTGAAAAAATATGGGCACAAAAGGCATTGAAAATCATGTCCAGCAGGGAGAAATTCCACGACGGAGCTAGGGTATCAAAAACGTGACTTTAAGACATACAAAAATGTCCAGGAAGTCGCGTCGACGGCCAGAAGAGAACTACTCACGCAACCTAGAAATGCGTAGAGAAATTGCGTCCAGACAGAAGGAAATCGCAGGCTGAAGTAGAGAAAAAAATATGCGTCGATTTTTGAAGAAGATGCCCAAAAAAAAACAGACACCCAAAAATCCACAAATTTTTCAAAACATGAATTTAAACATCAGTCGCGATTTTTAACAGTCAATTTGTCATGGAGAACTTGTTTTGTTTTCAATGCAGTGGTTTGTGTGCCTTCACTAGTTTGACCTTGGGGTACATGATGGCATCTCTGACAAATATAATGCTTGAAAGCAACCAAAAGTTCAATGGGAAGAATTACAACACTTGGAAGCAGCACATGCTTACGATCTTTGAATATCTGTAATGACCCCTTTCTAGTGGAGGCACTTAATGTAATGTCCCCTTCTCGAGCATAATCTTTTTGTTGACCGTTGGCCTATTTTGGAGACCCGTAGGCTACTCGGGGGTGAAAATTAGGGTTTCATGGTTGGTGGTTTCTTTTGCTCGCAGATTGGTGATTGAACTGCGGATTCCTTCTGGGTTTTTCGTGACCTTTGCAGTAATGTGATTTTCTAGGCATTCTGAGCACTTTCATGAATTTACTATTTTTAGTAAATTCTATTTCTGGCAGTGGTCCTGTTGGTTTCGGCACGGTTGGCTTTCTACTTCAGACTGTTCAATTGGCTTATTCATTTTTGGCTTGGGGGCACAATTGGAGAGATAAGTTCGAATTATTTTAATAAAGTCATGTATTAATGTTATATTTTGCTGTTGACCCGCCCTTAGCCTAGTGATTGAACTTAAGTTGTTTTAAAAGGTGGTCTTTATGGGTGGCGCCTCATGTAGATGATTTAATATTTTTTCTAAAGGCAAAAACAATGCTTGGAAAAGGGACGCCTATCTTATTGAGGAGATTATTCTTAAATCAAAAAGTTAAATTGACCTTGAAAAGGGGGACGCCATCTTTGGAGGGAAAAGGAGTTGCTTCAAATTTGAAAAGTAGGGTTTCTAGAAGCTTCTGGAGAGTCTTCACACAGTTTATAAAAGGAGGTCTTGGTCTTCATTTGGATTATCTGATATCTTGAGTAATGTTATGCTGCCAAAATGGTGCTGGACTGCTTCGAGGAATGAATGCCTCCTAGCTTGGCTCAACTTCGTGCTTGTGAGATAGCACCTAGTGGAGAGGTTTGCTTGTTTTGAGTGAATTTTGTAGTGAGGATTGTTTTGTTGTTGAGTTAATGCTTTGTAGTTTAGTTATTCGCATAGTAATCTTTCATTTCTGGAGTTGTTGAATGTTGCATCAGATTGTTGTTTTTATTCATAAATCAAAAATTACAAAAAGAATCATTCTGGGTATTGTCATTTTGTGTCTCTATGGCATTAGTGAGGTTTTGAGTCAGTTTTGGGGTTCTATCTTGGGCATACTCTTCTTAGGGTCACTTTGCATCTTGTCTCATGTGATTTGAGTGAATATTGAGTGAGATATGAGTATTTCAATGAGGAATTAGAGTGCTGGTCTGATATTCATGTTGCTGGTCTGTCATATCAGATTTGAGAAAATTGTGTATGAGTGAAGGGTGGGTGTTAGAACTTCATATTTGATCTAGTGGATGACATCTTTACTATTGCTGCACTTTGTGGAGCTCTAATCCTTGATCTTGCAGGTGTGGAGCTCTAATCCTTGATCTTGCAGGCGTTCTTCAACATTTTGTAAGCTGCACAGTAGTACTGTCAGCATCTCTTCTAAATCTTGTTTTTCATGCTTTGTAATTGCCCACTGAATAAGTGGAAGAGGCTGGCTTGCCGCCTGTTACTTGAATTGCATTGTAATATCTTATATCTCCGCCATATGGTCGCCTCATCTCCATCCTGGATTGAGTAGCACATACTTGGTGTTGAGTTGCTTTCAGTATTGCAATAGATAGGGATCCTTTGACCATATGTTCGTCCATTTCGAATACATTCTTGGTTAGAATTAATCTTTTCGCTTTGCATTGAGATCCTCTGACCATATGCTCGCCGTCATTTGGCACATTCTTGGTTAGAGTTGAATTCTGCATTGTTTAGTTATTTGCTAACCCTAACGGGTGTATGTTGTTTGTAATCACTTTCAAAAAAAATAAAATAAAATTGCGTCGGTATATTTCACTTAAACCTGAATCTTGCACTCAAAGTGTTTCTCAAAGAGACATTAGAAGCGTTAAAGATCAATAAGTTTCAATGATAATATCTAATAAGTTCAAAGATGATACAAATGTTTCCTTCTTGTCAAACGGTTACTCATTTCCCCTCTAGTACTCACTCTGAATGATTCCTTTATAATATATTTCATGAGTACATTAAATATTAAACATCTTTCGAGATCCCATAGATGGAATTGTCTTGTACCATGAGAACACATATAGAGGCATGAATCCATATCCCAATATATCAGTAGATCACATTGGCTAGGTAAGTGTCTTGGTATAATAATTTATTTGTCGGACATATGGATTATTTGTAAAGACAGCCACCTTATTACATTTATATGCTTATCAATCTCATATTCCATAAATACATACATTAGCTTTCATTGTTAGATCCTTGGTTCCTTATTAATCATTTATTCATTCTCATTTGAGTATCATTTTATAATTTGAAGTAAGTGTTCAGTTATTTGTTTCTGCAAATTAGAAGTACTCACCTCTTGCAACCCAGCCGTTCTCTAACTTCAGCAATGTCTTCTCCTCAGCCAATGATGACCTTTCAGTGATTGCCTTATTTGCAGTGCTTACAACAGTATAGAAATTAACCCAATAGATATAGAAATCAATCAATGGAGTTTCAGACTGGAAATATTACACCTTATGACCTACCACGAGCTTGTGGAGGGCTGGGGATTACTCAGAATAGGGTATTAGACTCATGTACAGGTGGTAAAAACTCCCACGTCCAAAGTAAAGTATTTGTTGCTGCTCACAAGCGAATGTCGAGCTCAGAAACCAATCGCCCCCTCCTAGAAGTCTCACGTCTTGCCTCCAGGTCTCGTATCTCCTTCTTGAAACCCACGAACTATCCTTCAATGATGCACGCATTCTCTTGAAGGTTACTTCCTATGTTATATAATCCTCCATTCACTACCTGCCTTTCCTTCAAATAAAAATCTTATACTAACATCGGCTTCCATCAAGGAAATGTTATACACTCGTCCAATATTAAATAGTAATGAAATGGCCTGTCACCTGCTCGTTATTTTATGTTAGTTCCTTTTTAAATATTCGATGCTATGATTTATTTCGCCTAGTATAAGTTTCTCTCTTCTTACCCTTGATCGATTATTATTCCCCCTTTGAGCTTGGCGTGGCTTTCCCTTTATAAATCAGCAAGAGTCATGCTTGATCTAGGGACGTGCCTCTAGCCAATCGCTAAGTTTGGTGGCTTCTTTATTTTATTTTTACATTTATTATTAATTTATAATGTTGCCCTATATCCATTATTTAGAATATAGGTTAATATTTATTTATTCACTTTTATTATTATTTTATATATTTATGATATTGACTTATGGTAAATTATTAATATTTGTATTGATAATAATCACAATTGTTCAATAATATTATTTTATATTTATTTTATACACTTTAATTTTTATTATATCATAATTATTAAAATGTTATTTATAATTGTAATATTGTCTTGGACAATTAGAATTATGTAATATCAAATGGTTAAATATTTAATTATGCTTCTAAATGTCACATGTTTCGGGGACATGACAATATCGTTGCCTCGACTAGGTTGTTTTGGGAACTCAACTCGTCCCACTATAGCCAGAAAGGACCAGGACAAACGGGATGAACACAACCAAGAAAAAACACAAAGATTATGAAAATTGCAGCAATCAAGAGGGTTTCTGAGGCATGCGATCACACAATGAAATCCGCCCTAAAAGATGCAAAAAAACCCTCTATTTTCCTCTGCAAACAAGCCCCACAAATTCACAAAAAGAGGATTATGATTTTCAATGAGAAAAAAACTCACGAAAATCAGAAATCAAAACCCTTGATTTTCGAACACCGTAGATCCCACGAAAATTTTAAATTGAAAATCGTTCTTCAAAAACTCAGAAAATTTCTTTCGAAATTTAAAAAAAAAAACGATTTTTAATTTGCTTGTGCTTTGATACCATGTTCTGAAAAGAACTGGTAATTCTATAACTTGCTTGCATTAACAAGAAAAAAAGATTACAATAAATAGCAGTTACAAAGCACTGTAGACATTTATGAATCTAGCTACTTCAACTACCTACAACTGTAGACATTTAAGATGTCTAACAACCTCTACCTAATTAAATTATATTATTGACCATTAACTATAGAGATATATTATTTTAACATGTAGTAGACTTCCACATCTTTCTTGTCAAATCTAGTAATGAGTTTTCATGTGAACTCATCATATGAAGTGATCATCCCATGATTCTGCGAAACAAGCCCATGATGCCACCAATCATATGCCAAACCCTCAAGGTGCATAGTAGCAAATCGTATGGCCTTAACCTCACTCATTGGCTTGAGTGTGAGGAAAGTATCAAGCTTATGTACCCATACTCTGGCACTTGTTTTACCGCTGCCATCAAAATTAGGAAGAGGAATTTTGTCTAATGCATCTTTGTACTCTTTAGGTGGCCTTGTTTGTCCTCTAGGTCTTTGCCCCAGCCTTGCTCTTCTTCTTTCTTTTGGTTCATGAATTGATTGAAGTTTAGGTCCTCTTTGACTTCATCGGAAAGTGCTCTATACACCTCATGTAAGGTAACCAACTCATCCACCAATGGTTGCTCTTCCTCACCTTCAACAACTCTTCCTCCCCTTCCTCTCTTGGAAGGAGTGTGGGCTGCAATGGCCGATCCATGGTAGTAGTATGTGTTCTCTCAGCACGAGGTGTACCTGCTATACTTCCTTCACCTGTAGGGGCTGCATTAAATCTCGTATTACCCATAGTTTGTGTCATGAATTGCATCATCTGCTGTTGGGAAGCCATGAATTGCATCATCGGCTGTTGGGAAGCCATAAATTGCATTATTGGCTTGTTGCTGTCCTGCTGTAATTTCCCTTTGACCCGTTGCTATGTTCCTCAAAATATCACCAACATTCCTATCATCTCTTGGTGGACTTCCACCTCTTCTTTCCCTATCCATATGAAGCTGATTTGTATCTTCAATTGGAGCCCCTTCTTCTTGATAGTCTTGCTGTCCTGGTCTCTACGGAAGTAATACCTGTGATGACCAAGTGGTTGGATACAATCTAACCCTCCAGGCTGGTAGGATCCAAGCCTTGATACCACTGAAATATCCCAACTAGGATATTGATGAATTTTCTGATTTTTGAAACACAAATTTCTGCCTTAATTTCTGCACTTCAAAATTTCTGCTAAAAACCCTAACTGCTGATGTAAAATTTTTGATTTCAAATATGCAATAACAACATATATCTTCCCAATTGCCTCAAATAGCATATCAGATGAATATAACCAGCAAAATGAAGCACCAAATGTCCATCCAAAACATGCCAAAATCTAATTATTAATTGTTCAGTTCTGCTGTTACAAAATCAAACTGAATATGTATGCAAGTTCACCATAAAATGGGCTCCAAACAAGTCCAACAATTTATAGTATTTTGTTGATATGAAGAAACCCTACTTACAAGCCAAAATACAAGAAAATGTTGATCTACACTAACCCTAGCTGGGTGAATTGCTCTAGCTATCATAGAATGCAAAGATGAATGCAAATTTATGATGAAATGTCTCCAAAACCCTACCACAAAGGTGCATTGGCTTGCTGGTCTATAGCTAAGGGTTTGCAACCCCTGAAACTTGTCAAAAACCTCCGATCTTGCCAAATTCGCCCCTCCAAAACAAGGCGCACCAATAGCAACTTAGGCACCCCACAGTAGGGTGAAACCCTAGGTCAAATTAGCATCAAATCTGCCCTCCAAAGTTGCTGATAACTGATCTGATAATCTAAGCATGAAAATCCACATCAAAATCCATTGAAGTGCAAGTGAACCTTTGTCATGAAATTCTCCATTGAAGAGCTAGGTTTTTGTTCAACTCCTCTACTATTCACAAGGGTTTTCGTCCTTGGAATGGCTGCAATAACTGCTGATCAGAACTGAAGAATAAATAAACGATGATTTCCAAAACCTCCAAATGAACCTTGTATATATATGTATCAATCAACCCTTAAAACTCCCACTTGGCTGACCCAACTTGGGTGCCACTTCTTTCAAATTTTCTCTTTACTTTATTTTTAATTTCACTTTTTGGGTGCCAAACTTGTAATATTTTTTTATTTTTATTTTAATTATTATTTTCACCTTTATAGCTCCCAAAAAGGGGTCGCCCATGTTAGTTTTATGATCAGATGTAATGCACAGAAAATTAATTCAAAATCAGACACAATAACACAGCAGATACCCTGGGAAAACCCTCCTCTTGAGGGAGAAAAACCCAGGACCAATATATCACTTATATATTGAATCAACACAATAATGATCTCCTTACAAGAGGCTGATATGAAGGTCTGAATACAAGCATCAAAGAATGATGCAACAGAGAAATACAAAGAGACAAATCGCTTATGAAATCTCAGCCACCAATAATGCCAAACTTGATCATGTATAACTTCGATTTGCCTTGAAGATAAATTCGCACTTGAGATGAATGGAATGAATCGATACCAAGTGAGATACAATGATGGTGAATATATATAAGATAGGGAGAAGGACGTGACCCTTCAATGAATACAAGTCGGCCTTGATCAAGAAATCATGCCTCTTACACAAGAGGTCGGCTCCCTTGGAAATTGCGCCAATTTGAATCTTAACAATAATCAGCATTAAAGAAAATATTATATGAATTGGATGTGCCTCTTCATTTCATCCAATCGCCATAATATAAATTAAATAGCCTTAGCTATTATTTAATTTATCACATGTAGAAGGAGATTGCTGGAAGAAGACCACGACGCTGCTCTAAACATCAACACTCCCTCTCAACTAGGGAGGATTCTTCCAGCTGCACAAGACATATCACCTCATCGTGATGTCTACCACAATGGCTACAACCATATGTGGAAAAGAAAGATATCACCTCATCGTGATATCAGATATCACCTCATCGTGATATCAACCATAATGGCTACAACCATGTATGGTATGTACAAGTGTTCATCACTTACGTAATGTTGTCACCTCAACGTGACGTTCACCATGGCTCTCCCAGAGGGTGAAACACGAGTACAAGAAAATCATCATGGACTCTCTCGTGATGCTGTCATGGAGTCATACACATGACATCCACCATGGCTCTCCCAGAGGGTGGAAACAAGGGCTTTCACCTCAAATCTCAAAAGAGAAATGCATTAACAAGGGCTTGCACCTCAAATCTCTCTCAAAGAGAAATGCATTAAAGAGGATCACTGATACTGAGACTCCTCAGCTAGGGCTGGATTCTCCACCATACCAAGCTTATCTTAAAGTACACAAACTTTATCCTAGAGATAGGTTTGGTGAGAATGTCTGCCGTCTGCTCATCAATGCTGATATACCTCAACTGTATAGTTTTCCTCAATACCATATCTCTGATATAATGGTATTTGATCTCAACATTCTTGGTTTTGTCATGAAACACAGGATTGACAGAAAACTTCACACAACTCTGGTTATCATAATGAATGATAGTAGGCTCCATTGATTGTCCAAACAATCTTGCAAGGATCTTACGAAGCCACACTGCTTCTGGAGCTGCCACACAAGCTGCAATGTACTCTGCCTTTGCTGTACTCAATGCTACAAATGACTGCTTCCTGTTGCACTAGGATATCATAGCAAATCCCAAACTAAAGCAACATCCATAGGTGTTCTTCCGATTAGTGACACACCCTGCCCAATCAGAATCAGTATAACCATGCAGCTTCAAATCCACATCTGAAGAATATCTCAAGCCATATCCAACTGTGCCACGCAAGTATCTCAGAATATGTTTTGCTGCAACAAGATGTATCTGCCTCGGTTCACACATGAACTGACTAAGTGCACTCACTACATAGCAGATATCTGGTCTAGTGTTGACTATATACATTAAGGATCCAATCAATTGCCTGTACATCGTAGGATCCACTAGGTCTGAACTAGCTGCAGCCTCCTTCAACTTATGTAGGTTGGTCTCCATAGGTGTAGACATGGATTTGCAATCCATCATACCAAACTTCTTAAGTATATCAATGGTGTACTTCCCTTGACTTAGAATCATCTCATCTGGCTTCTGCCAAACTTCTAAGCCAAGGAAGTAATGCATGAGCCCAAGGTCCTTCATTTCAAACTCAGAAGCAACTCCTTCTTGCATTTGAGAATGAGATGATCTTCTCCAGTAAAGATCAAATCATCAACATACAAAACCAAAATCAATGCTTCACCATCAATTACCTTAAAATACAGATTTGAGTCAGCATCATTCTTAGAGAAGCCCAAGCTTGACAAGTAACGATCAATCCTTTCGTACCATGCACGAGGAGCCTGCTTAAGACCATACAAGGCCTTCTTCAGCTTGCAAACATGAGACTCCTTCCCATGTACCTCAAAACCATCAGGTTGCTCGATATAAACTTCTTCCTTGATCACACCATTTAGAAAAGTTGTCTTCACATCCATCTAATGAATCTTCCATCCTCTAGATGTAGCAATGGCAATAATGGTTTTGATAGAAGTATAGCAAGCAACTGGAGCAAATGTTTCTTCATAGTCAACTCCCTCTTTTTGTGAAAGCCCTCTAGCCACGAATCTTGCATTGTACTTCTCAATGCTCCCATCAGCCGCATGCTTGATCTTGAAGAGCCATTTTGAAGATACCACTGATTTGCCTTAGGGTCTAGGAACTATGTCCCAAACTTGAGAATTGACTGATACTCCTCTAACATAGCATCTCTCCAAACCTGTTGACTAGAAGCTTCCTCAACACTGGAAGGTTCAGACTCAATAATCTGACTCATCAAAGCAACATAACTGGAGAACTTATGTGGTCTCTTACTTTCTTTGAAGGTTCCTCTAGGTGCTGCAAACCTTTCTGCCTCCTGCATCGTCTGCCTAGCCCAAATAGGTTTTTTTCTCCCAATCACAATATCGGTAGGCTCATTAGTAGGTTCCAAGGGCTCAACTGGATCATCAACTTCTTTCGGTTTTGAAGTCTCCCTCTGAATCTCAGAAGTATGGTCAACTTTCATATCCTGAGGAGACTCTTCATTATCAATTTCCATATGAGTGCCCTTGGATCTTCTAAATGCAACATCTTCCTCAAATGTGACATCTCTACTGATCTCGATCAACTTTTGTCCTGGAACGTAGATTCTGTAGGCTTTTGATGTTTCACTATAACCCACAAAAATCCCCTTCTTGCCAAAAGGCTCCAACTTGGTCCTTTTTTCCTTTGGTACATGAACATACACTGGACATCCAAAGATCCTCATATGATTCACTTCTGGCTTTTTCCCAGTAAAGGCTTCTTCAGGAGTCATGTTCTTTAGGATTCAGTGAGGACTTCTATTCTGAACATAGACTGCTGTCCTAGATGCTTCTGCCCACAGGAAGGTTTGTAGATCCTGGTCATGAATCATGACTTTTACTGCTTCCACGATCGATCTGTTCTTCCTCTCAACAACACCGTTCTGTTGAGGATTATAAGGGACACAAAACTCCCTCTTAATCCCAGCTTCAATGCAGAAATTCTGAAAGCTGTTGAAAGTGTACTCTCCTCCATTGTCGGATCTTAGGACTTTAATTTTCTTCCCAGAAAGGTTCTCTACCTGAGCTTTGAACTCCTTGAACCTTTCTAATACCTCCTCAAATTCTTTAGTTTTCAAGAAATAAATCCAAGTCTTTCTAGAGTAGTCATCAATAAAAAGAATGTAATACAAGAAACCACTCGAAGAAGCAACAGACATTGGACCACATAAATCAGAATGAATGAGATCTAGAATACATTTGGATCTACTTTCTCTACTATGAAATGGAGCTTTTGTATTCTTACCCATTGTGCAGCCTCTGCAAGTACCTTCGTGCAACTGATTGAACTTTGGAAGGCTCGTGACCATCTTCTCCATGATAGGTAGAGCTCGGAAGTGAAGGTGAGCCAATCTTTGATGCCAAAGATCACACAAGCTTGAAGAATCATGTACTAATGCCTGAAGTGGACGAGTGCATAGCCTATAGAGGTTTTCATGTCTAACACCAATCACCTGAGCAGTCTTGAAGTTGGAATTCTTCGTCCACACAAGAACTTTGCCTTTAGAGAAGGCAACTTGGTATCCTTTGTCTTCCAAGGCTGAAATGGAAACAAGATTACGCTTGATGCCTGGAACATAAAGAACATCATTCAACTGCAGGGTAATGCTAGAATCCAAGTGGAGAGTAGAGGTCCCAATCCCTTTCATCGAGTAGCTAGCATCATCTCCAATAATGACTTGTTCAGTAGAATCTCTCTCCACCAAGCTTGATAAATGCTCCCTAAAACCAGTGATGTGACGAGAGGCACCATTGTCAATTAGCCAAGTATTGGTGTCGGTAGGTACATTGCTTGACAATGCTGAATAGAACAAGTATTCACATGAGTCCTTCTGCGGAGAGGCATCATCAACATCTGCAATGGTGGCCTGTTGCTTAGGCCTGGTTGGACAATGCTTAGCAAAGTGACCATACTTATCACATCCAAAGCGTTGGACTTTGGATAGGTCCCTCTTCTTCTTGAATGTAGGAGCATCATCAGCTCCTTTATCTCGATTCCTCTTGAAGTGTCCTTTCTTCCCATCTTTACCTTTCTTCTTCGAAGATTGAGAGGCGAGGACATGAATGTCTTCATTAGTTGAGCTTTGACCAACGCCTCTAGCCACCAACCTAGACTCCTCTTGAATGCAATCTGCTCTTAGACTATCAAACTTAGGAAGTTTCGATCTTGCACTGATTCCTTGAATATAGGACTCCCAAGATGAAGGAAGACCATTAAGAGCAAGCATGGTCAAGTCTTTGTCATCAACCACATGACCAATTGTAGAGAGCTGATCTCTCAATTCGGAAATCCTCCTGAAGTAAGCAATAACTGTTTCTCCTTTCGCCATCTTCACATGATGGAGTTGTTGCTTCAGTGCAAGAGCCTGGTTGGTGTTGTTGATTTCGTACATCTCCTCCAAAGTTTTGAACATGTCTCTTGCTGTCTTCAACTTGGAAACAATCGGAACAATATGATCCTTTACGGAATCTACTAGCATCTTCTTCGCCTTGATGTCTTTCTTCCTCCACTAGACCTTCTCTTCCTCCTCCGTAGGCTCGGGAACATCTCCACAAACTGAGCCAAATCATTCTCTTCCAAGGTGAGCATGATTCTGAACCTCCATGATGTGTAATTTGATGCTCCCTCGAGTCTATCCTCAATCTTAAGACCGTTCACCATCTTGACGAAGAGATAGAGATAGACAATAATGAGAAAGAGAATAAGGATTATCACTGTAATAAGAAATCTGATCACGATCTTCTTCACACCCGCTCTGATACCATGTTAGTTTTATGATCAGATGTAATGCACAGAAAATTAATTCAAAATCAGACACAATAACACAGCAGATACCTTGGGAAAACCCTCCTCTTGAGGGAGAAAAACCCAGCAACAATATATCACTTATATATTGAATCAACACAATAATGATCTCCTTACAAGAGGCTGATATGAAGGCTTGAATACAAGCATCAAAGAATGATGCAACACATAAATACAAAGAGACAAATCGCTGATGAAATCTCAGCCACCGATAATGCTGAACTTGGTCATGTATAACTTCGATCTGCCTTGAAGATAAATTCGCACTTGAGATGAATGGAATGAATCGATACCAAGTGAGATACAATGATGGTGAATATATACAAGATAGGGAGAAGGACGTGACCCTTAAATGAATACAAGTCAGCCTTGATCAAGAAATCACGCCTCTTACATGAGGTCGATTCCCTTCGAAATCGCGCCAATTTGAATCTTAACAATAATCAGCATTAAATAAAATATTATATGAACTGGACGTGTCTTCATTTCATCCACTCACCATAATATAAATTAAATAGCCTTAGCTATTATTTAATTTATCACATGTAGAAGGAGATCGCTGGAAGAAGACCACGACACTGCTCTAAACATCAACAGCCCAGCCCCAATAAAATTTATAAAAATACTTAGGCGCCAAAAATCAAATATAAATGCTATTTAACCTCCTTCCCTAGGGCCCCAAAATTCAAAATGATAAAATATATATTTTTTATCTCTTTATTTCCTCTTGCTTGCCCAAAAGGGACATTACATAGCATTGTAGAGAGTGTAAAAATTACCAACACAATAGAGGTTGATGTTTCAACGAGCAAAAAAGTGTAGTGTGTCATGAGAGCCCCCCCTTAAAATAATTGTAGGATGCAAAGAATGTAAATTATTTTATGGTTGAAAAGGGGAAATAAATATGCCAAAACAAATGAGACATCGACAAGAATGTTGTAAGCATGAAACATGTGATATTGTGCTCATGGTATGACATCACACAATGTAGGAATGTTACATAGAAACAAACATCACTTGAAAAAAACACACACTGAGGGATCTAGTGGCTTAGGGTTAGTATAAAATTGCAGGAATAATAGTTATTAAATGTCATGGGAGGGAAATATTTGAAGTGTCATCATTCCCCAAGCCGCTTGTACCTATGATCACAGAGGAGGAAATTTCTCGTACTTGGACATACAAGATTTCCTTAGTGACTACATTGACCATGGTGATAGGGTTAATAAGAACCCCATTATGGTTTCTTGTTAAATTGAGTAGGATTGTAGAGAGGACCATTGTTGATGCCATTTGACACATCGGCTAAAGAAAAAGATATGGTAGGCTTGGGAGTTAGCTTGCTTCCGAGATGATCGAGGGTGAGCATCTACCATAATTACGATATCGGCTAGAGAGGACAAAGGCCTATGTGGAGGTGATTCCAATGCATCAGAAGCAGAAGAAAGATTGATAGAGTTAGTAGAATGTTTTGGAAAAGGATCAGTGTAAATTTGCAGATTTTGGTTTAGTTTAGCAATTGATTTGTTGGACTTGTTAGGGCTATGTAGGAGTTGTACAGTACTAGAGTTGATGTGGTCTTGGACAATATGTCGAAGATGCATGCGATGCTTGGTATCATGACTAGGAACTTGATGGAATTGACAAAATGCCTTTGGATCATACAAAGATGGTAGTGGTTGATTGATAAGAAGACGGTGAATTAGTGGTAACTGTATAAGATTGTCTTTAAGTAATTTTTGCAAAATGTTGTGGAGAGATTTGGATGGTTTTGAAAATTATTGGCATCTTTGAGGTGCTACAACCAAAGCATCTAAGGTTTTAGGAGTGTTAACAAGATTATAATTGTTTGAAAATATTTTTTCTTTTTATAATGTTGAGAGGACGAAGAGGAGCCACTAGGAGCACCAAAGGGAGTCAATGAGGTAGATCCTTCATATTGATTAACCAACTACTGATAGTCCCGCAAAGCAATGCACAAGTGAGCAAAGGAAGGATAATTCATTAATAGTATCTTGTCTCAAATTAGAGGCTATAGGTTGCCAATAAAAGCCTGTTGCACATTTGAGTTGGGAAGTGCATAAATAATTTGAGAAAACAAGGATTGATAGCGAAAAATAAAATTTGTAACCTTTTCATTTTGTTCTTTCTTATAGTGAATGAAGTCGGTGAATGCGACCTTCAGTCCAATGTAGCTTGGAAGTGTTGAAGAAAGTGTTTAACTAGTTAGTCAAAAGAGTTTATTGAATGATTTGGAAGGGGGCAAAACTAGTCCAACATGGTATCTTCAAGTGACCATGGGTATAGTTTTGCTAACAATGCATCCTAAAAATAAAACTGCTATAGAGGGTAGTGAAAGCAAATACATGTGTTTGTGGTCTCCCTTACTATTATACTTGTCAAATCAAGGCACCTCAAAGCCTATGGGTAAAGGAGTTGCAAGAATAAGTAAAGAGAGTGTATTGTGTCAATAATAGGGAGGAATTAGAGTTTGAGTTGAAGTAGTGGAAAGTGAAGCAATTTGGTGTTATAACTGGCCAACATTTTGCATGAGTTGGTTTATAATAGGGTTAGTTATATGCAAAGGAGTGGAAGTGCTAGATGTGCTTATTGAGAGGATGTGAAAGCATGTGAAGTGTTGGATCCAAAGGATATGGAGGTGGCAAGATTCCTTCAAAAAATACCAAAAGTTAGCAGTAGAGGGAGGTGCAATCCCAGTAGATAATATGAGGCCCCATTGACTGTGGAACAATGGTAGCCATAAGTGTAGAAGTCACTATATGGATGGTTGGAATTGGCATCAACATGGGCAGTTGTGTGCTAGTAATAGTAGAATGTGCATCGTGAGTGTTTCCAAAAAATGTTGTATAGGTTGGGACATTGTCCTAGACAATGTGCACGAAGCCATGAAGGAATTCCAATCCCTCAGAATGATTGTTAAATATGCGTCAAATAGCATTAAGTACATGCACAACCTCAAAAGGAAGGTGTCCTTGGCCAAAAAATTTTGAAAATTGTTTAAGTGCTCATCTAAAATTTGAAGTTGAGAATCAAAGGCTTGTGAAGTAGCTTGATGATCGAAGCTTGCATCCACACAAGAAGAACTAGTGGAGGGAGAGACATGTTGTATAGTTATTCGAGGGACAGAAGAAGTCATTCTAGTAGTGAATTGTTTGTAAGTAGTGTATGTAAAATCTGGAGCAGTTCATAATGGAGTTGTATATAGATGTGGATAAGACATCTTGTTTTTTCTAACTCTTCTTCACACTACGTTATTAGAGTAGAGGGATTGTATTGTAAAACTCATTAACAGTCTTACAACACTTGATCCAAAACTCTATTACTGATAACAAGGAGAAGTAAGCTTAATGTTTGAGAATTATTGTCTGTAAGTTTAAAAGGTGGTACAAAATTTCAGGTTCACAAATATGTAAGAGATGAAATTCGACTCTTGCAAAAGAAAAATTAGTTTCCTTTGAGAGATTTCAATCTTTTACTCTAGGGTTAACCAACAAAATTTATGTTTAACTAAATCCATTGTTCAGATTTATGCTTAGAACCTTTTTTCTAAAGTATGATTTTGAATAGAAACAAAACTTGATAAAATCAAACTAAAATGCGAAAAGGAGATAAACTGGTGAAGATGACTTGAAAGAGAAATGAAAATAACTTTCTGATTACTGAAACAAAAAATGCAAAAGATAGGGAATCTGGGATGAAAATCTGAAAGTCTATTTGGAATGCCAATGCAATATGAGGACGCGTGCATGACACATGGTTTCTCTTCTTTTCTAAACTTGTAACAAAATATTAAGAAAGCAAATGTTTTGGTGGTTGGTTTAGGTGCTTGCCTTAGTCAAACCCCATATTGGTCTTCGACCTCCATGGACAACCTTTGCTTTTAATTATATATTTTTAAACGACAATGATAAATGCTAAAAACAATAGTAATATCTAGATTGAATATGATTCTAAATGCAAGCACTGTTAGCACTTAGGAATAAAACATACAAACGATCAATGCATGAAAGAGGAGAGAAATGATAAAACAAGAACAATGTCACTTCCAAGAGATTGAAGCTGTCAAGGACACTATTAGCTGCTGCAAATTGTTGTCACAACTGTAGAAAAGCCGCTTTGCAATCAAAATGATGTTTACATGCACAATAGACTGATAGATGCTTCACAAAGTAGCCGTGGAGGTTGCTGGTTCTTGTTTGAGAGAGATAGAACTTCTAAATTTTTTTTGCCTTAGAATTCTAGAATGAGGATTCTTTTTCAAAATTGGAAACAATAGAGAGA
Organism: Sequoia sempervirens; assembly: GCA_007258455.2. Taxonomy (NCBI): domain Eukaryota; kingdom Viridiplantae; phylum Streptophyta; class Pinopsida; order Cupressales; family Cupressaceae; genus Sequoia; species Sequoia sempervirens. The sequence goes on along the minus strand of VDFB02358134.1, from coordinate 116,479,803 downwards.
ACAAGGGTCGGTTAACTGTTCGGACAGCACTCAGAGATGTTATGTTCTCGAGTGCCAGTGATGGTAGGGTGAAAGTAATGCTCAAATGGCCACTAGAATCACAAATTTTTGTGGGACACTAGCCTGTCGCATGGAGATATCCTCCCGTTCAAAAAACAATTGGATTCAATAAAAGTGCAAAGAGTGGAAATTACAAAAGAATAATGAAAAATATGATACTAAAGTGCTAACATCTTGAATTTAGGACAACTCATATTTACATGTCAAAGTAAGCACAAGACATAATGTGAAATTGCAAGGGTATGCAATTCTTGACATTGCATCTATCCTTTGAAGTTCAGCCACATAATCGTCCATTGAGCATTTGTGGTGTAGCTATACTAGCTCCTTGAACTACTCTTTAGGGTATTGTTTCTCAAATCTATCTTTCTATCTCTCATAAAATTCTTCACAGGCGGTGATATTTACAATGCCCTTGAGTCATTAGGCCAGGATACCACCATTTGTGTGCCACACCTTTTAGGTGAATGCTAGCAAATTTGATTGCTTCTTCTTCATACATCGGCCTCAACAAAAAAATGGTGTACAGCTTTTGAAACAATGCTCTAGCCGAGGTTTTGCTGGTGCCCATCGAACAAGGGGATACTGAGCTTTCCAACCTGCATTGTGAGTCTTTATGAAGCTTGTTCAGAGGGGTTTTACTTGCATTTTTAGTTCTGGTTTTGTCTTCAACTTGCAAAAGATCACGAAGGTAATATCTGCTTGATATTTTGCATTATTTTTCCCATACTTTGGATGAAGAGCATCCAATCCTCTTCTTGTTGTCAGTCCATTTCTTTGTTCTGAGTCACTACTTCATTCTACAAAAACATGCCCTTGGGTAGACCTGGACCTATAGCTCATTTTAATGGGGTGTTCTGATGCACAGCTGCAGATAAAGATGTCCCTTGTGCATCATTGCCTGGAGGTATAGTAGTATGATTGGCTTCCTTACCCTGCATACTCATGAAGAGCTTCATGAGTTGTTGTTGACTATCCCGTAAATCCATCCCTTAGGGACTTCATTACATATAAAATTTCGTGCTTCTCTTCCTCATTTGACATCTTCAGCTTTCTCTATTTCCTTGTCACTTGCTGACATGTGGTATAGAAGTCTGAAAGTTTTGTGTTTTTCCTGTTTGAATGCTTGTTTTGTGTGTGTGTGTGTGTGTGTAAAATATTATGTAACTAGTATTTCAAAATGTGTGTAAAAAATATTATGTAATGAGTATTTCAAAATGATTGTTTGTAAGATGCAAGTTTTATTAGTTTAACGTTGGGTTACCTTGATTTTTGCTTATTCCAACTATTAATGTATTTGAACTCCAATCTGGAGGATATTATTCTTCTATCAGTTTATCTTTTCATCTTTTTATTTGTGGTTCTATTGGAGTTTTCCAACTACAGTTGTCACTAGCATTGATGTCCATTGCTTTCCTTACTCACATTTCTAGCTAAAAAATATTATGTAACGAGTATTTCAAAATGCTTGTTTGTAAGATACAAGTTTTATTAGTTTAACTTTGGGTTACCTTGATTTTTGCTTATTCCAACTATTAATGTATTTGAACTCCAATCTGGAGGATAATATTTAAATTCTATCGGTTTCTCTTTCTATCTTTTTATTTGTGGTTCTATTGGAGTTTTGCAACTACAGTTGTCACTAGCATTGATGTCCATTACTTTCCTTAGTCACGTTTCTAGCTTATCTTAATACTCTTACTTTTATGATGCAGGTGTTGCTCGAGCTCGATCGGTACAACTTATTCCATCCGCAAGGGTTCCCTTGCTCATCTTTGAGGATTCAGAGTATGGTATCTCTTGTGATATCTCCATCAACAATGGATCTGGCCTGTTTAAGTCTAAATTCCTTTACTGGATATGTCAAATAGACACAAGATGCAGAGAACTGGTTTACCTGGTAGGTTCTCAAAAATCTGCATCTGTTTTTTAATGTGGCAGAGATTTGGTTCCATCTTTTAATGATACATTGATATGTTGTTAATGCAGATAAAACACTGGGCAAAAGCACACAACATAAATGATCCAAAGAGTGGGACATTGAATTCATTTTCCCTTAGCTTGCTCGTTATTTTCCATCTACAAGTTAGTTGCTTTTTGAATTTTCCTGTCTGTTTCCTTTTGTTGGATTTATGCTCCAGTGCAGCATATATTGAACTATGAAGCATATTGGTAGTACTAACTTGGTGATTTGAACTTTAGACTGTAATGTATAGATAGTTTGTATTTGTAGTATGATGGAGTTGTCAATTTATCTTACAGACACAGTTTCCTCCAATTCTTCCTCCAATCAAGGATATATACGATGGAGACATTGCTAGTGACTTAGCAGGCAAGGATGCACTCTTCTACTAGACTTTATATTTATTTATGTTCAGGTTAGGGCTTTTTCCTTTACTTATGGTGTGTTGTTTAGCAAGTGCGTAATTTGTCCCAACAAATGGTGTTTGTACCCAGTTCAAGTCTCTGATTTGTGTGCTATGATATAATGTTTAGATTTTGATTCTTTGTAGGGAGAAAAGGCAGAAACGAAATGGAGATGAGAACAAATGTGTTCCAACATATGGTGTTTATACACATTGCAGGTCTCTGATTTGTGTGCTACAATATAATCTTCAGCCTATGATTACTTTTTGTAGGGGGAAGAGGAGCAAATGAGATGGATGTTGAAAACAAATGTTTTTGGAATGTTGAAAAATTCAAACAGCAGGCATTTGGCAAAGAGAATATGAGTTCCGTTTCTGATCTGTTCGTATCATTCTTTGCTCGGGTAATCTTCTTTAATCAGCCCTACTCCCAATTATTTTTCCTCAAAACTAACCTGTCAATATGTATTCTAAATGTTGCAGAATATTCTTCATCATGAGTTTTAACCTTACTAATTTTCTTTTAACAAATTAGAGATCCAAATTCAATCTGAAGGTATATTCTTGCATTATCCAAACTTTCAGTTTCTTTGACAAAATATTTTCTGTGCATATATCTCATTCAATTTATTTTATTCTGTCTGTCAATTTACTTAGTTGTTAATTCCTGCCAAAAGATATATCCAATTTCTTGAACAAATGGCAAAGTTCTCTATCTGGAACTTTTTGGGGAGCAATTTCTTTCTGTTGGTCAAAATACATGCATGCCCAATGCTTATATTTTATTCCAACTATACTTAATGTTTCTGAAGCATGTCTGATGATTCACAGGTGACAAATATTTTCAGCACTAAATGTGCTATAATGTCCATTTTTTCTTCTAATATAGCATGCTACATGGTTGATCATCTCTCATGTTAGCTTAAGCAACTATTTGTTTACGGGAATAGTCTAACTTTACAATGTTTTACTTATCTGAGTTTTGCAAAGAATCTTATTTCTTGGGTAAATGATGATGACTAGTAGCTGAAGAAAATAATAAGGTTTATATGGATAAGTGTTCTTGGTCCGTCATTCCAAGTAACCACTTTTGGTGCTATATTTTATCCAAGGGAATCCCTGACCTTATTCCTTTCATCTCAAACATGTCCTTATTTTCAGAATGTTTTTCTCTCTTATTTGTAAATATTTGGTTGCTTTATGAATCAAACATTTATTACTCCTTTAAGTTATGTTTTTTGTTCTGAATGTATGACGCTTGAGAGAATTTATTCCAGAACTTTGAGAGAAAATTGTGGGTTCCTCACACATTATTTGCTGCTCTTATCTAATGGTTTTGTATGTTTCTGTGCCTTTCTATCAAGCAGTACGCCTCTGTTACAGATAGATGGTTAAAAGGATTGACGGTGTGCACATTCACTGGCAAGTGGGGACATACATCGAGTAGGGAATACCAGATTACAAAGAAATATGCAATAGTTGTAAGATTTTGAAGTGCTTATTCATTTTTACATCTGGAAATCTACTTTTTTGTAGTGGAGAATTGAAAGTTATTTCTTGTCATACTGAGACCAACCTTTTTCTTTTATTGGTGAATGTAGATTGAAGATCCTTTTGATCGTAGGGAAAATTGTGCAAGAAGTGTGACTGAATCAACACTCAAGATAATATCTGATGAATTTCTGGGAACAGATCAATTACTACAAAGGCTTCCCATATTACTTGATATGGATTCACTACACCAAAGTTTGTTTATTTCACCTCGTGTGAGGCCAAGGCCATATATTTTACCATCTCAAGAAACAATAATGAAGACATCAAGGAAAATTGATGTAGATGATACAAATAGGGGTATATTTATGCAAGCTTCTCAGGGAACATATAGTCCAACAATTCAAAGGAATCAATCGACTTTGACAGCCAACTCTGTGCATTCACTATCAGCAACCTCTAGCCAGGGTTCTTTGGATGAGAGGAGTAGGATTGGACAATCAAAAGTTGTCTCTACATCATCTTCAATTCATAGGCATCAGGCGCAACCCTCATTTACATATGGTGCTAGCCACAATTTTCCACAACAGCATTATCCTTCAGAAAGGATGCAACCATCTCCAGCAGTGCATTTCATGGCTGCTGTACCAAATAGAAAAACTTGGAAGCCAAAGAATCATTCACAGGGCATTTAAGTTTTAACTGGTGAAATCTTTCATACCATCCGCATTCTTCAATCTAATTGTGCATCTGTATACAAGTTGGATGCTGTTCCAATGTGAGTGGGTGAATTATTAAGTCTACCTATGCAAAACATTCAGTAGAACTTGTATATCAGTACTCCATCTGGAGAAAAATCTGACATGGTTGACATGCATCTTGCGCAAGACTGGTTTCTTCCAACCATTTAAACATTTTTTGATGCAGATATTGTGAGGCTTCTTCTGAATGGACAGAGCCATATTCTCACGTTGAGTGAAAACGTTCTTTTGTTATTGTAAGGTTCAAGATTTGATATAAAATATTCACCAAACTATTACAAGCTTTTGTCAAGAAAGTAAATTTTTGCTCTATTGCCATTAGTCTATAATTTCCTGAACCTAATAGTAGCATTCTATTTACACAGAATTGAAATTGGAAAAAGTGTAAATGTTATTTAATTACTCGGGTTTAAAATTGGGAAACTGAAAAATGATACAATATCGGTAAAATTCAGTGTTGCACAGAACATGTCCCCAGATGTGCAGATGATGTTTCCAATGTCCCGGGACTTGGAGGGGACGCCCCCCTTTTTCAGGACCAGACAGCCTGGTCAATTTAGTTCATAAAAATATAAAAGATAAAACTTCTGAAGGAAAAACTGCCAAAAAAAAATCTAAAAAAACCTTAAATGGGGAGGATTGTAATTGCAAATGCAGCATTATAATTACTTCTTAAAATTTCAGCTGCTTTTACATTGATTAAGTCATTTTAACAGCTGTTCCCAAAATAACATCCTCGTGTTTCCCATCTTGGAAACTCAGAAACACCGGTAAAAGTAGACAAAAAATATTGATTTTGCTATAAATATGAAATATAGGGCATCCAGATTAAAAAATATAATACATGAAGAAAATGGCATGTAAACTAATTTTTTTTTAAGGTTTAGAAAACCAAAAAAATAAAAATAAAAAATTTCTACTGGCGTTCTTTTTCCCTAAATCCTCACCAGGGTAAATATTCAAAAAACCTATTTAGGTTTAAGATTTAACTTATAAATTAAGCCTATTAAAATTAGAATATAAAAAATGCCATGATAGTAAACTAGATTTTTTGGTTTGCCTTTGGTTTGTATATTTATTTCATGAAATGTAAAAATTGAACCCCAAAAATGATATATTTAAAAAAAAAAACTCAAAAATAGTTTTTCAAAATTTAGTATAGGAAAATGCCAGGTAAATGTGGCAGGTCAAAATTATCGTGGGAGTAACGCTACCATGGCCTGAAAAGACAAGTTGTTTTAGGCTGCTTCACGCGTTTAGGTTAATACAGTTGAACTATAGAAATTTAGGTTTTGCGAGCCTTAGGCCAAGTGTTGACCACTGGATCATTAGCAGCATGCCTAGCAACTCAGAAGTCACGCCAGTCTATAAATCCTTTTGAATATCACTAGCAATAACATTGCTAGACAGTATCACTACCACAAGAACTGACATATCACAGATATCAATTTTCTGTAGTTGCGTTGCACAGAAAAATGTTTAAAAGTTGGAGTGGGCTGGGTTTCTTTGTGTGGACTCTTTCCATATGTGTGCAATAGATCCTTTTTTTATTCGTGCCTGCTGTTTTGGAAGTCTAGATTTCGAGGGCCTGTTAGCGGATGGGTAGCTCAATTTCATCTAATTGTTTGTTTTGTCCTGGGTATTTAAATGATTAAATAAAATTATTTACTAGAAGGGTTTTCTTAAAAACCTTGAACATGGTTAATGGTAAGAAATTTAGTGTTAGAATAAACAAGTTTTATGTTAGGGAAGATCTGTAGTTGCCTCCATTGTTCCATGCCCTTTCTACCTCTTACCCAACGCGCTCTTCTCACCAATACCCATGTTCATCTCCCAACTCAACCCTAGGCTGATTGGAGTGAGGGTTGCCCTCTTGGAAGGTCCGCAACCTCCTCCCAGGGCATACCTCGTCTAATTCCAAACTCTATTTTCAAATTTCTCTCGTGACACAATTAAGATCATGAATTCTCCTGCACACGAGCAGATCAAGGCTTCTTTCCCTACCCAAACAAAATGAGTGTTACATACCCACTAAATGTAATGCTTTCTTTAAATGGAATGAAACGCCGCCTCCCAGAGCACTTACCCCTAATGTAAACTCTTTTTCAGATCTGCTATTTCCCATGACATTTAGTTATATAAGAAAGCTCTGCTGCATTTCATTCAGCACCATGTCTATGAGAAGATTATCAAGCCTTCTATCTCAACGAAGAAAAGGAAAATGGTTGTTACCTTAGGATGGAGTCCTCGCCAAAGGTATTTTTACTTCAGATGAGATGAAAAATAGACTTCGTCTTATTAGTATATTTATGGGGCCTTTTCCGAGGTCCGAAACTTAAAATTTGGATGCAAGAAAATTAGAAACCCTCAAGGTATGTAAACTTTTAATGATGCCAAAGTAGTACTTAGTGACCATCTTCAACACCAAACAAGAAAATGATCTAGGTTTTCAAGGAGACTTGAGGTTTATTACACAACCAGGCTTGTTCGTGAAGCACTGGACTATTGCATTAATTCCGCAATAGATCTTTTGAGCATGGTTCTAGTATGGGTTAGGGCACTCGTGCTTGTTAATGAATATTGCTAAGAATCCTGCCCTCAAAAAATTGGAGCAATGGGTGATTATGTTATTGCATTTAAATTAATGTTCTTAACTATGTAGAGATTTGGGTCGATATTGATCTGAAAAACTGTTGCCTAACTAAGGTAATTTAGATATGGGAGTAATTGAATGGGAGCAACCAATAGACTACAAGAATCTTTTCATTCGGTGTAGGATTTATCACAATCTTTTTGCTAAGGTCTTCCTTGTGCATCAACCACAAGAGTGGACAAGCTACCCAAAGAGAAGAATCAATGTAATGCCCCAAGCCAATTGCCTAGAGTATTAGCCAAGCAAAACATTTTTTTGGGAAGAATATTGCCAACAATTAGGACAAGCCAAAGACATGACACACTTCACACTAATGTGCACAACTAGCATAGTGTCAAACACAATGACACACACACATGATACAACATGACCCTTGCTCTAAGTGAGGCGACACGAGTGGAAGATTTAACTCCACCTTAGGACAAAACACCAAGACTTGCACAAATGGGGCTTGGAAGAGATAAAATTCACAAAACTCCTAGAACATCCTTCTAACATCTCTACTAAACCACCTTCCAAAACCAATGGGTTACAACAAGAAACAAAGACAAAATGGCCATAGGGTTTTCTTCTCTCGAAGGTCATCCTTTTCGTTTGGCCTTTAACACCTTGACAAGGTATTAGGCTTCATCCTGCTTTGACACTCCAAGAGGGTATCAAAATCCTCCTGACTTTGATACTAAGAGACGTATTGAAGTTGGCCCAAATTTGATACCCTAAGATGGTCTTAGAGTTTAACTCTAGTACAAACCTTGACAACCAAGGTGGTATTGGAGTTGGACCAACTTCAATACCACAACTAGTAAGGGGTTGTATTGGAGTTGGCCCAAATCAAATACCACAACACTAAACACGAAATGAAGCATGATATCAAAGTTAACACACATAAAGACAAGAAAATTAGTAAAGACAATTTCTTCACTCAATAAGGCATAACTCCTCAATTTACAAGATGTCACAAAACAATTCAAGGAAAACTCTAAAGGGATTGTTGGCACCAACTTGGCCACACAAGAGCTACCCAAAAGTTACAGTTTCAAAGAAACAAGGAGAAAGTCACACTAGCTCCCAAGCACAAAGCCAAGAAATTAAAAGTAAAATGTGAAAAAATTAAATTGGAAAGCCATATTTTTTTGACACCAATGACAAAATAGGATAACGATAATGATATAACATTCAAACATTATTAGAATACAATATAGATTCAACCATCAACATCCTTAATCATAATTTCAACATAAAACAATTTAATCCAAACATACACAATTATCATGATTTTAGCATTACAAACATGTTAACACCCTCATAAGATTGAGATGTAAAAAAATACCAAACAATAACCATAAATAATTTCCTATGAAGCAATTTCATCCTAAACATGGATTAATCATAACCCAAATCACAAATCATTTCAACGTACTAATGTGCACTAAATACAAAGGTCACACATACCCCATTTACAAAGATGTAAAAACAATAAAATAAGAGATACAAGGAATATTATAGCGATAGTAGTGGGCCCCTCCAAGGTGCTCCAATAAACATAAAGAATAACATAAAATGTTGAACTAGGAACTCTTTCAACTCTCGAGGGGTCTTCCAGAATGGACCAATGGGGAATGTTACCAACCTTCCAACCATATTACTATTATCGAGTGCAATAGACGTCTAAGCCACTCTAAGTAACCCTTGAGCTTCAAATAAGAAGATTATGGATTCATTGCTCTCACAACCAAGGTACACAACATTGCATGTGGCAAATCATGCCCAAGTAAGCATAAGATAGTGAATGCCACATAGATCAATCAATGCATATATAAGAATTATCGCAATCATGTTAGATACCAAAATCCACAAGAAAAAGACAAGGACCTTAAAAGTCAATTTTATAATTGGGACATGACACACAAATTGATGCAAAACTTCTTGACAACTTGCCAAAAGATACAAAATTACTAAATATTAAGGAGACAACTCATTCCACAAAATAATCCATTCATAAGAGGTCTTAAAATGCAAATTTTCTATTTTTCTTCAAAGAGGTCAAAACTATAAAAAATTGCAAGCCTCCATTAATGGAGTCATATGATGCCTTCAAAATCCCCAAAATTTTATAGCTTTTAAAATAAAAAATATTTAAAATTCAAAGATATATTTTTGATCTAAAAATGCACAACGTACTTCCACAATATTTTTTTTCAATTTCCAATACAAATGGTTTTATAAAAGTTTGCCATAACAACCTCAAAATGCCTATTTTCAAAGATTTAAAAACTAAAATAAAATTACCATTTACCATCTTAAAGCATTCATATAGAATGACACCATTTGAATCCACCTCATGCAGGCATGGTTGAAGAATACAATTTATTTTAAATATACTTTAACTAAATAAAATACCTTTTTCCAAACTTACAATGGAGGAAATCCCTTACTTGAGCAACCACACACACAAATAGACACTCTTTCTACTTCCAAGCATAAGCAATCCAAAATCAATTTCTATCTCATGTCTCATTTTCACTTAATTTAGGTATGTAGATTAGGTGTATTCTTTGTCTTTTGTGTCTCCCATAGTCTTATTTTTGTTGTGTGCTTTTCCCCCTTTGAGTATGTCTTTTCCTTCCAACTCTATTTTTCTTTTCTTTCTATTGGAGATTTAGACCTCTCCATCTTGTCATGTATTCCAACTTTTCCTCATTCTTTCCTTCTTATTTGTTAGAATTTTGGACTTGTCTTTATTGGCATGCCCATTGCTTGACTCATGATGTTCCAACCTATGGTACAAGTCTTGTGGTATTTCAAACCCTCAAACTCTAATATTAATGCCTTTGATTATATTCTCTTTCTAACTTCCCATCAAGTGTCGTAATGTCATTGAATAGTCTATTTGGCACCATAAATTTTAAAGGTGGGATCTTTCCTACTTGTTATCATTGTTCAAATTGGAAGATGCAAATTCACATTATGGCCCACCTACTATTGTTGTGATAGATATAAGTAGGTGAATGTTGAAAGGAAGCAAGGTACATGGAAACACTTCCTAACAATGATCTAAGAGGAGAGATGTACAATTTTAATTCTTTTACAGTTACAATGTGAGATGCATAATAGGAAGATTATTAAAACAATACAACATGCAAGTATAAGTAGCTCACAACACAAGATACACGTGGGGATAAACCTTTCGGGAGAAAAATACCATACTCTAAAACTTGCACAATATCATCTAATTAGATGATTACAACACACTTGCAATGCAAGTTCTTCTAGAAGTATACAAATGTTGAATTCTGGAGCTATTTCGACAACATAACAATACCTGCAAAATACAACTTACATAACCCACTCCAAGACATCCAATATATAAAGAATACAAGTATGAAGGAGCTTCTAGAGTAAGCTACAAGAGATAGGCATCCAAATCCACTTGGCACATTATTCCACCACCTCCAAGCATGCAAATGACACTTTTACAATATTCTTTGACTCCTCATTCATACCTCCAAATTTGGGTGCCTCATTTTTTACTCAAAATAGGTATGATAAATGCTCTTACACACCTTACAACTGTAAGAGAATCTATCAAAACCGACTAATAATAAATGATTCTCTTACAACTTGTCATAGTCAAACTTGGGCACCTAGATTCCTCATGCAAAGATGCCTTCCAACACTTGTCCAACCTGCCATAAAATCTAGCTCTTATGCGTCATAAGATCATCATAGAATCCCTTAAAGATGTCAACACATGTCAAAGGAATCTCTTCCCAGAGAGGGACACCTATATTGCCTTGTGGGGAAGACAACATCCATGTCACATTCCATGTCACCTTCCAACATGCCAACAACTCACCATGCCAAGTCATCTTAGATGAAAAATTAATATGAGTAGGAAATTACAACATGAACATAATTAAATTAATATTTTAATGCTAAGAAATTACAAAGGTTGGGACACCTTAATTCTCAACATTCTCCCACTTGTTGAACACCTTTCAAGAGCCAATCTAACCAAGTAATCGGCTGCTAGGGGCCAAAAGGCCCATAGATTCCAAACACCATCTAAACTTCTTCTTGTTCACTGGCTTTGTTAAGGAATCTACAACATTCGTCAAAGTATCAAATTTTTCAATGTATACCTTACCATCTTCCACCATGTCACAGAGAAAATGGAATTGAACATCAATATGTTTCATTCTAGCATGGAAGGTAGGATTCTTTGCTAAGAAAATATCACTCAAACTGCTAGTGCAAATAGTAATCATCCCTACATTAAGCCTAACATCTGAACACAATCTTTGAAGGCAAATGGCTTCCTTACACACATGAATAGCTGCCATGTACTCTACTTCTGTAGTGGAAAATTATAATACATATTGTTGCTTACTCATCCAACTGATAGCACCACTAAACATAATAAACACATAGGCACTAGTGGATCTTCTGTTGTCAATCACTTGCCCAATTTGAATCCATGAATCCATGAATACAAACTTAATTCAAAGATCCTATAGAATGTCCATGATAACATAAGGAATAGTCAAAAGTACCTGTAAATACCGAAATACTCTCTTTATCATATCCCAATGTACTCATCTAGGATTAGCCGTGAATTGGCTAAGGACTCCCATTTCTTGGGAAATGTCTAGTCTTGTATAGACCATGACATATATCAAACTAGAAACAACACTAGCATAAGATACTCTCATTATATCATCCACCTCACTAGGAGATTTTGGACAATATGAAATTGATAACTTTATCCCCATCGCAACAGGAATACACAATGGTCTATAATTTTCCATGGTAAATCTCTCCAACATAGAATTCACATACTTACTCTGGCCTAACCTAAGTTTTATGTTTTCCCTATCTCTTCTGATTTCTATACCCAAAATGTACCTAGTTACACCTAAATCCTTCATTTCGAGTTGTGCTGAAAGCTGAGACTTCAAACCAAAAACCAAAGATTTAACATTCCTAATGAACAACATATCATCATCGTACAATGCAATAATGAGAATGTGATCATCAATAGTTTTGAAATAGACACAATGATCTGATTTCGATCTTAGCAATCTCAAACTCAACACAAAGGAATCAAACTTTTGGTACCACATCCTAGGTGACTGTTTCAAACCATACAAATACTTCAATTTGTAAACCAAATTTTCTATACCTTTCACAATGTAATGAATTTACTCCTTATGCTCTCTTGTTCTGATGATGGATCACAGAGTGTGATCCGAAACGTTGATGCAAAAAATAAACACACAATCTAATCTAGAAACAATTAGCTGCATTCGTCATGGATTGTGGAAATTTATTATCACTAAGTGACATATATTTCTTCCTCCAAATCATCATGAAGGAAAGTTGTCTTCACATCCATTTGTTTAATCTCTAAATTGTATGTAGAAACAAGTGAACAAAAATCTAATAGATGTCAACTTTAGAACAGGAGAAAAAATCTTATCGCAATTAATTCCCTCAACTTGGGAATAACCCTTTGTGACAAATCTTGCCTTATATCTCTCAACATTTCCATCTAAATCAAACTTTTTCTTGAGCACCCATTTGCAACCAACAGGTTTACGTCCATCAAGCAAGGGCACCATATCCCAAGTGTCATTTCTTTTTAATGCAACCATCTCTTCATCCATGGCCTTTATCTAGGAATATACATCACTCATACCCATAGCCTCCCTTACGATCCTAGGCTCATTAGTGTTAGAAATAAAAGAGAAAATACAACTAGAATCATGCAATGAATATCCAAACCTATCAGGTTGTCTTCTTATCCATGTAGACTTCCTCAAAGGTTGAGGTTGAGGTTCATCATCTTCTTTTGAACTTTCAGATCTACTTGAGCTCTCCTCATCATCAGATCCATCAAATGCTTTTGGTTCTTCTTTCTCAATGGTAGGAGGAAGATGAACCACATCCTCTTTCTTTTCTTCTTTCTTTGACTGTAAAACAACTATAGGAGTAACAAGTTCCCTTAAAATCACATTTCTTCTATATAAAACCTTTTTAGCCACAAGATCCTAAATCTTGTACCCTTTCACACCGATGACAACCTTGTTCTCCAACTTAGACCTCTTCTCCTTAGGCACATGAGTGTATGCCTCACAACCAAATACTCAAATATGTCTCAATGAGGGATTTTTACTAGACCATATCTCCATGGGTGTCTTATCCACAAGCATTGAAATAGGAAACCTATTAATCAGGTGGCAAGCGGTGGCAACAACTTCAGCCCAAATTTTTTGTTTGAGGCTAGCTCCACTAAGCACACTCCTAGCCCTCCCAATTAACATCTTGTTCATTCCTTCTACAACCCCATTCTATTGAGGGGTGTAGGGAGTTGTCTTCTGTCTTTCAATCCCATGTTCTTTACAAAACTTGTCAAATTTTTTTGAACAAAACTCTCCACCATTGTATGTCCTCAAATATTTAATCTTTCTATCATTCTAATTCTCTACAAGAGCTTTAAACTCTCTAAATCTATTAACGACTTCATATTTTCTTCTAAGGAAATAAACACATGTCCTACTGTAATCATCAATGAATGTAATGAAATAAACAAATTTTGCATTGAAGGAACATTAACATGACCAAACACATCAAAATGAATCAAGTCCAAGACCTTAGAAGATTTGTGAGAATTAGAGTAAAACTAAATAGTACGGGTTTGCTTTCCATAAATGCAATGTTCACAAAAATCAAACTCAAGATTACAATTATTCATCCCCTCAACAAGATTTTTATTTTTCAAGGTTCTAAGACCCTTCTCACCAATGTGTCCAATCCTTTGGTGCCATAACATAGTTTTCTCTGTTGGAAGTTTCATCTCCATAAAATGAGCATAGTACCCAAAAAGCACAACCATCAAAAGTATATGCAACAAACCTCTCCACTACTACTTTTGATGGTGAGGATAGTAACTCAATTTCTTTTCTTCATTTCCATAGAAGAAATATTGTACTAAACTGTGCAGGCATCCAACTAAAATAGAGTGCCTATCTGAACACCCTTAGCAAACACCATAGCTCCTCTAGTCATCTTGCATCCTCCATTTGAGAAAACTACGTACACACCCACATCATTCAATTTACTTACAGATAACAAGTTTCATGCTAAACCAGGGATATGCATCAGACCATTGATCCCCATCACTCTATCATCAAGGAATCAAATCAAACTCTTCAATGGCCAACTATCTTCATATGAGAATCATCACCCAAGTACACCTTCCCATCGTCAAACTCTTTATACTTCGAAAACCAACCTCTATGCAAGGTCATGTGGAATGATGCCCTAGAGTCAATTAGCCACACATCTTCAGATGTATGTGTTTCCAAGGAAGTGACAAACACTTCACCATCATCCTAAGAGGACTTGTTCGAATCATAATTTTTATTTCTCTTCTTTTTCTCCACTTTGAACTCCTTGCAGAAGTGACCAGGTTTGTTGTGATTCCAACATAGAGCCTTGGAATTTCTAAGAGACTTATATCTCCCTTGGGATTTGGATCTTCCTTTGCTCTCTTTCTTCTTATCCTTCTTCTTTCCTTTCTCCTTGAGTCTACCACAAACCATAAGAGTCTCCTTAGCCAATTCAAATGATTTTCTTCACATCTCAAAAAACAAAGATGCAACCACATTTTCCATCTTGAAAGTTGTAGTGGTAGTTCCAATGGCCATAACAAGGTGGCCCCATGAATGTGGTAATGAACATAGTAATGCCATACAACAATCCTCCTCCACCATATTTACACCAACAAAGGACAATTGGGAAACAAGCATATTGAACAAATTCAAGTGATACACAACATATCCTCCATCCTCAAAGAGTACAACTTTCTCTAGAATAACTTATTTACCAAGGATTTAGCTTGATAAATTTCTCCAAGTTTCTTACACAAAGATGTAGTCATTTTCTCTTCATGAGCATTTAACAGGACAAAGTCATCCAAATAGAGTCTTATGAGACCCTTAGCTATTTGACCCATTTGATCCTAGTCTTCTTGTTTTATGCTCGTTGGCATGGAACTTGATACCACAAGCCATAAATCGCTATCCACCAAAAATTCCTCCATGTTGAGTTTCCACAAATCAAAGTTCCCTCCATTGAAATTCTCTAATTAAAACCTCCTATATGTGCTAGCCATCTCTCCTACAACAAAGATTACAAGTCTATTGCACAGGCTCCCACTCAAATAAAGATCAGTACAAAAAACCCTTTACCAAACAACTAGAATCAAAGGTGAATTTGCTACAAGAGATGGGCATCCAAATCCACTTGGCACATTTTTCCTCCACCTCCAAGTATGCAAATGAAACTTTTACAATATTCTTTGACTCCTCATTCATACCTCTAAACTTGGGCGCCCCAATTTCACTCAAAATAGGTATGATAGATGCTCTTACATGCCTTACATCCACCATAGAATTTTTCATTTATGATAACTCTTACAGCTATAAGAGAAACCATCATAATTGACTAATAATAAATGATTCTCTTACAACTTGTCATAGTCAAACTTGGGTGCCTAGATTCCTCATGCAAAGATGCCTTCTAGCACTTGTCCAACCTATCATTGAATTTGGCTCTTATGCACCATAAGATCATCATTGGAATCGGTGATAAGATTGCCATAGGATTCTGTCATAAGATCATCATAGAATCCCTCAAAGATGCTAACACATGTCAAGGAATCTCTTCCCAAAGCAGGATGCCTATATTTCCTTGTGGGGACCACAACATCCATTTCACATTCCATGTCACCTTCCAACATACCGACAACTCATTGTTCCAAGTCATATTAGAGACAAATTAATGAAAAATAAATTACAACATAAACAATAATTAAATTAATATTTCAGTGCTAGGAAATTGCAAAGGTTGAGACACCTTAATTCCCAACAAATGCATCCATTCAAGGAGGATCATCTATTACCTCACACAACTCCTATCCATAAACTAATTGAGCACATGTGTTTAAACATAGAAATTAGAGTATGAAAACCCTTTGATTCTCAATGTTAGAGGATGAAACCAATTTGGTTGGAGAGTGATTTCATTTAGAGGTTAAACTTGTGCTTTATTGGTTACAAATTTCACATTGTATTAGTTAAATTTTCTATTTCCATGACTATTTACATGAAAGCTTAATGCTATTGTAATCGTTGAAGTTACAAACTATTTGAATGCAATTCAATCTTTATTTGTAATACGAGAAAGATTAGGAGTTATATTTATTAATTATTGTTTATTGATAAGAATGTCATGATAATGATAATGTGTAAACAATAAATTAAGTTTGAGTTATTCAAGATTTAATAAATATTAGAATCCATTATTATGTCCTAAATTATAAGTGATTATAGAAGGTTAAAAATCATATTTGTATAAGTGTTTTAGAACACGACATTATAGTGGTATCAAAGCTAGTGATCCTGTTAGCCAAAGGGAAACTTTGCATATTGTTTTTTTATGTAGTATAGTGATAAAGGAGCCAACTATCATCCAAGGGAAATAAAAAAACAAAGTTATTCTATAGAGAATTTAGAGATAAATTCTCCTCCAAAATCTATGACATAGCATGATAGTATAGTAGAAAGAGAAAGGAAAATGAATATGGACAAGAACCCTGTTAGTCAGACTAAAATGAAGTTTGATTTGGTAATTGATATGATATCATAATTGCTTCACAATTTTGACAATAATATTAATGTTCCTAGATAACATAATGGTGAAGGAAGCACTCTAGGGCTATTAATCTTGATGCCCCACAAAGAAACATCCCAAGGATAGTTCTTTTTTCAACTTCAAGACCTACCCAACCTACCTTTGTTAATAAAGAGATTCTAGAAAATGAAGTTCAAAACTCATTGATTGAAGGGATTAGAGATTTTCATGTGGAATATAGAGCTCATTTAGAGAAGATACAAAGTGATATGTCATTCAAAAATTTAATGAACATGAAAAAGGATCAAAATAACCTTTATACCTAATCCTATACTACATTTTTTTTAAAAGATGTGTAGCAAGCTCTAGGAAAGTTCTCTCTCTCTCTCTCTCTCTCTCCCCTCATGATGGGTTTAATAGATTCATGGATCATGTATGGGTACATAAGATAAAAATGTACCTATCACTTAGAACTATGACTAAAGATGAGGAAATCGATCTTTCTACCTTGCATTTGGAGGGTACTACATATGAGTGGTGGCACCACAAACTAATCACTCAAGGTCATAGATCCATAAACTCATATGATGAATTTTGTAAACTACTAATTGAGAGGATTGAGAGGTTTGATAGGAAGTCGCTTGAGGTTTACTTCAAATAGTTGACTTAGCTCAAGCAATACAATTTAGTGGAAAATTATGTAACATAATTTTATAAGCTATCTATAATGGTGTCATAGATCATAAAGAGAAGATTGATTGTGCTCTTTATCAAAGGGTTAACTAAGTATCTCAAGGGTCTAGTCAAATATTTCAAACTATTTTCCATATAGATGAAAATCAAGCAAGATCTGGCATTGTGGATTTCCATCCTAAAGAATAAATTTCAGACTAGGACTTTCCCTCCAAAAAATCATTTTCATAAAATGTACAATAGTCCAAGACTTTCCCATCAAGGTTAGACATGGGGATAAGAAATGAGTTGAAAAGGAAGAAGCTATGTTTTAGCTATAGGGAGCCCTAGTCACCTACACATAAATTTCCTAGAAAAGGATAGGTGTATTACATTGAGTAAGGTTTAAAGATGAATCAAGATTTGAAGAATTTGAACCATATAGTGAAAAAGAACTTGAATTGGAGATTGAAGAAGAAGAAGGCAAATAAAAAGAGGAAGGAGAAATTGGGTGAGGTATTCTTTCTATGCTCTCTAGTACTCCAAGGTATAATATGTTTTGTATCCATTGAGTTTTTTAGGGACAAAGGGTTATTGTACTTGTTGATATTGTGCTACTCATAATTTCATAGATGAGTGACTTGTGGGAAAGCAAGGTATCAAAATAAAATATTTGAAAGGGTTTAATGGTCAATG
Source organism: Sequoia sempervirens (assembly GCA_007258455.2). Taxonomy (NCBI): domain Eukaryota; kingdom Viridiplantae; phylum Streptophyta; class Pinopsida; order Cupressales; family Cupressaceae; genus Sequoia; species Sequoia sempervirens. The sequence continues at coordinate 116,461,408 of VDFB02358134.1, read as the reverse complement.
GGTTCACTATCCATTGCACTAGAAATATATCTTAGTTGAACCTCAATTTGAGAGGATATTATATAAAGCATGTTTTTTATGTTGTCAACATAGCGGATATATATTTGGTGTTGGGTATCTGATAGTTACACTCATTAGGTGAGATCACATAGAACTCCTAGATCATAGAACTAAAGTTTTAGTCTAAAGGGAAAGAAGTGATAATTAAATGAATGATGAATAAAATACCAATGATTGTATTTGATAAAATAATGGGCATAATATTTTGTCATCAACAAACATCATGTGAAGATCAATGCTTGGTGACTATGAAAAACTCCTCTGAAGGTAAGAAAGCATATCATATGGATGTAACAAATATCCTAGGAAAAATGGTAAAGTATTCAACAACATTAATCTAGGGAGACAATTAGATAGAGGCTTTGTGCATGTCATTGAGTTGGAGGGCACTCAAATTATTATTACTAATCCCTATCGCAATCCCAGGAGGCATAAGGAGGAGATAAAAAAGGAAATAAAGGAAATTTTGGACATGGGGCACATCAAATACAATTCAAGATCTTTCATTTCATTTGTAGTTATGGTGACAAAAAAATATGACACAATGAGGATATGCATCCACTAGAGAGCATTAAATAAGACAATTATAAAAAATTGATACCCAAACCCCATGATTAATTAATTGATATATGAGCTTCATGGAGCAGTTCATTTTTCAAAGAAAGATCTTAGATCGAGCTACCATCAAATCTAAGTTTGAGAGGATGATATTAACAAGATGAATTTTTAATACTACTATAGGCATTATTAATTTTTGGTCATGTCATTTGGCTCAACAAACAACTCAACAACCCTCTAGTCATGTATGAACCAATATTTTTGCAAGCAAGTGAGGAACTTTATCCTTTTATTCTTTGAAGACATCCCTTTCTATAGCAAGATATTGGAGGAACACTTATGACATATTGATGAGGTGTTAGGAATTTTAAAAGAACATTCTCTTTCTGCAAAGGAGTCAAAATGCAACTTCACCATGACAAAGGGTACATCATCAATGTAAAAGGAGTTTAGGCAGATGATCAAAGTGACTTTGGATTGGACTCCCCTAAATAATTTGACACAATTATGAGAATTATTTGGCCTTTGCAACTACTATAAAATATTTGTTAAGGGGTTCTCCCAACTGGCTACCTCCTAATCTTATCTAACAAAGAAGGGATATTTCACATGGAATGATGTTGCACAACGAAAAATTTAAAAAATTGAAGGAGGTTATGAGCTTGCATCTCATGTTATCTATTCCTAATTTATCCCTTCCCATTATCTTAGACTGTGATGCATCAGGAGTATGCAAAACAAGCACCCAATTACATTCGAGATTCAAAAAATAAAAAATCACAAAGGTGGAAAGAAGATTCTCCATATATGATAAATAGATGTTAACTATAATACACATTAACTAATTTTTTGTAATACCTGGTGGGTGGTCTATTTGTGGTTATGACTAATCATAATAACTTGAGGTATTTTCTTAGTTAAAAGGATTTGAATGAGTAGTAGGAAATGTGGGTAAGAAAAATTCAAGTGTATGAATTTGACATTAATATGTTAAAAGAAAGAAACATTGTTGTTTTTGATGCATTAGCCAAAAGACCAACTTTGTGCTTAGTGCCTCACATCTCTGCTAATTGGAGGACATAAATCATAGCATAATATGCTCAGAATATATTTATAATAAATGTGTTGGAAGGGAAACTACTCAATGATAGATACATAATATGTAACAAAACCATTCTCTACAAGGAAATAATTCTCTTAGTGCCAAAATCAAGAAAGAAAGGAAATATTTTGAGAGAAATTCATGATACCCTGTTGGTGGGTCACCTTGCATGTTTTAGGACCTATAAGTAGATGAGGAAAATTTTCACATATAAGGGACTTAAGGATGATGTCCTTAAGCATATCAAATACAATTATTTTTAAAAGGAATAAAATAGAGAAAACATTCCTTACAGGAATTTCTTAACCCTTACCTATTTCAAACTAGAAGTGAGAAATTATTTCAATGGATTTCATCACTAGACTTCCTAAAGTCCAAGTTAAGGACTACATATATTGTTGTACATAGAATCTTCAAGTATGCACCTTATTTACTATTTCTTCATACTTTAAGACACCCAAAGTTGATGAAATGTTCTTTAAGGAAGTGTTGAAGCTCCACGGACTACCCAAGAGTATGATGAGTGATAGAAATAGTATTTTCTTGAATTTATTTTGGTAAGAACCAAGATCACATTCAAAACTAAATACCATCCACAAACATATAACCAAATTGAGATTACAAACAAAATTTGGAAGGTTATTGGAGAAATTATATTGTTGATTAGCAAAATACATGGATCAAATAGATTCATCTAGGGGAGTACTATTATAACACCACTTATTACATGTCAATTAAGACGATGTTGTTCATGGATTTGTATGGGTACGAATCTTGATGCTTTTTCAACCTCATTATAGAGGATAGAAAGGCTCCTATAGTGAGTGATTTTATCAAACAAAGACAATACATTCTAAAGAGCTACTCAAGAATAATCTCAAATAGGATCAAAATCAATAGAATATGTATGTATACCACAATAAGATCAAGATAATATTTGATGTTGAAGACATGGTGTTTTTAATATTGCATCCATACAAACAATATTGTTTGGAGGAAAGAAGGTCTAAAACATGTAAGCCTCATTTTTATAGGCCTTATAAAATTTTGAGAAAGATTGGTGAAGTTGCTTATGAGTTGGAGTTTTCAGAGGGAAGTAAGATTCATAATTTTTTCATGTTTCTTCTCTCAAAGGAGCACTTAGGAAATATATTTTAGCTTTAGATGAGTTGCATTTGGTTGATGAATGAGGTAGGTTTATTTTTATTTCCAAATTAGTCATGACTGTGAGGGAAATGAAGCTAAGAAACATAAGCGTTAAGGAGTATTTAGTTCAATGGAAATATCTCCCAATAGAATATGCAATGTGGGAGAGCCCTTAGATATTGGAGCATCTAAATTCACAATTGTTTGAGGATAAGAAATCTTGAGTGGGACAAAATTTTCATGTCTCCATTTCATTTAATTTTTCTATATATATTAGGTTTACTTTTTTTCCCTTGTTTCTCCCTTGGTTCTATTATTTTTTGTGTTTTTCCCCTTCTACTTGTATATCTTTTCCTTCCAACAATATTTTTTCTTTCTTTATATTGGAGTTTCACAATTATCCATCATGTCATGCCTTCCATCCTTCCCATATTCCTTCCTTTCTGTTTGTTATAATTTCAAACTTGTGTTTATTGATATACCCCTTTCTCAACCATTAGAAATTGGAGCATCTAAACTTGAAATTGCTCGAGGACAAGAAACTTTGAGTGGGAAAAACTTGGCATGTCCCTTTTCATATAATTTTTCTAGATAGATATTAGTTCTATTATTTATCTTTTGTGTCACTGGTTCTACTTTTTCTATTAGTTCTTTTCCTTCTAACACTATTTTTCCTTTCTTTTTGTTAGAGTTTTATACTTCTCCATCATGTCATACCTTCCATCCTTCCCCTACTCTTTCATTTTTATTGTTAGACTTTTAGACTTGTCTTTATCGATATGCCCATTGCTCAACCCTCGACACCCCAACTTGTGGTATTTCCAACCCTTGAACCCAATATTTTTTCCTTTGGTTCTATTCTATTTCCAACTTCCCAAAATATTTCATAATGTCATTTAATGGTTCCATAAATTTCAAAGGTGGCATATTTTGCACCCATAATCATTGTTCAAATTGGAGGATATGGATTCACATTATGGATGACTCACTATTATTTTGATATATAAAAAGGGTGAACATGTCCATTTAGGGAGGATCATCTATTACTTTACATAATCCCTATTTGTAAACTAATTGAGCACTTAATGTCCGAGCATGTAAATAGAGAATGAAAAAAATATATTTGAAAGTCAAAGGACAAAACCCATTTAGTTGGAGAGTAATTTCATTTAGACATCACATTGGAGCTTCATTGATTACAAATTTTAGTTACATTGTATTGGTTCCATTTGCTATCACCTTGAGTATGTACATGAAATATTAATGCTATTGTAGTTGCTGAAGTTATAAACTATTTAAACATTTTGCTCCCAGTTTGAGTTGCATGTGAATTCTAGAATAATCATGTATCTCAAAGTATGTAGCACTCACAAACATGCATTTATAGTAAACACTTAGATATAAAAGGATATCACAAGGTCCATATAAAGTAGCAAACCCTATTGAATGTGATCATGTAAATTCATCATTTAGAATGCACTCTCCATGGAAACCTAGAAAATAAAGGAAACTTGTGCGATTAATAGCTCAAGTAAGAACAATTGAAATCCAAATCTCAATATAAATGGTCATAAAAGAGGGGGAACATGCTTAAAAAAATTCTTGTATGAAAATGGTAATGGGATGAAATGACACATGGGAAGTATTAATATATAAAATAGTGTATAAAATGTTAATCCTTGTAAGCATCTAAATCATGCAACTTAGTAATAATGATAAAATAATGCATTGTGCATCAATAAAATAACGTATGTTGAATGATGGCTACAACAATCACATGGGATGGAGATATTTTCAAGGAATAAGGTTGCACACTAGCATCGAAAAGGAGTGATGATGTGGCCCTTAATGGCCAAGAATATGATCTTTGTAATAATAGTGTGGAATGTGCTTCACATCTCTTCTTCCAACCTCCTTAATCAAGGGAGATTTGGCACCTCTCGTGGGGTCTTGGAATCATGCTTGTGTTCATGCCACATCTTTGGTTGAGTTCTGGGAAAGTTTGGGTAGACCTCCAACTAAGACCTCTTTTCTTCAGATAGCTTAGGTTATTGGCCCTATTTTCATTATTTGGCATCTTTGGTTAGAAAGGAATTGAAGGGTCTTTCAAGATGTGAAAATGGCGATGGCTCAGTTATGGCGTAAGATCATCAACAAAATCCAATAGACTATTTCAAAAAAATGCGATCTTTCAGTTACAATGGATCCTAGTGATTTGGCTATTATAAGGAATTTGAATATGGTTGACAAAGGTTTTGACTATTTCATAGGTAGAAGACCTTGGTAGGCGAAAAGGAAAATTCATCAGGAGGATCAGTGGCTCCCTCCTCCCCAAAGGGTTTTGAAGTAAATACTGATGGCTCTTCTAGGAGTAATCTTGGGCATGCAAGGATTGGTGGTACTGGTAGAGATAGTGTTGGAGGTGTTGTATTTTTCTTCTCTATCTATAAAGGGAAACATACTAATAGCATTATGGAGGCCCTTGCTATTCCTTATGTTATTGAAAGAGGTTGTTCCCTTGTATGAAAAAATATTATTTGTGAATCCTATTCTCAAATTGTGGTGGATATGTTGAATGAGTGAAGGTTGGATGGAGATAATTAGCAACTGGCCATAGTGTTTAAGCAAATTTTGAATTTGTGTTGCTCTCTGGAATATATTTCCTTTTTTCATATTCCTAGAGAGTGGAATAGAGTGGTAGATTGTCTAGCTAAGTGGACTTCTGAGTGTTTAGAGAGGTGGGATGTTGGTGACTGGGGAGTCTTGTTACTAGAATATTCTCTAGCTTTGGAAAAGTTAATTATGGAGGACATGAACAAGTAGTTGGTTCTTTTGTGGGGTTCCTTTGGGGACCTATTTTTGATTATTGGTTGTTTCTTGGTGGGCCAGTGACTTTCTTCTTTGTAATTACTCTTTGAAATTAAATATATTTTTACCCCCTTTTAATATATATATATATATATCACTAACTTATTTAAATGTGTGTTTAATTATATCATGGAAAGTAGTGAAATGGGTGAGAGACAAACAAATTCAAATTTGATTTTAAAATTTTAGGGGTTAGATCTGTAACACAAGTTTGATCCTACAGTTGTGGAAATGACACAAGATAAAGAAGTGGTAGAGTCCATGTATGGAATAAATATTAACAATCATAATATTAAGTATCTATTTTCTTATCCATATTTCTTATTCTTAGATTGTAATTGTGGTGGAATGATAGAAATTGTATGCACCACAATTACTAGCTTCATGTTTAAAGTGGTCTTTTGTGCATGAAATTTTGGTATTTGTGGTACTTTTACCTTTATCTATTTATTTTATTCTTTCTTTACATTGTATTTTTTAATTTTGACATATGATTCAAATTAACTTGAAGGTCTTCTAAATTGGAGGACAAGTTTATCATTGAAACCACTTTTGAATTCTTTCTAACTCATCCAAGTGTACATTGGATAAATCATGTATGATACACTTCCTCTCATAAGGTAAATCATATGGTGTCCTCACATCTGTGTTTACTCTAAAATGAATAGCATTAAATATTGAATTTTATTGATCCCTTCCAATATTTCACTTTTCCTCATGTATAATTTTAATAAATTGATGTAAAAATAAAGGTATAGCTTTGTATTTTTTTTATCTATGGTCTTCCAAGAAAAATATCAAATCTATTGGAGGAGAACACCACATGACATTAAATTAGCAATTATTTGGGTCCAAATATCAATTATAAAATAATTTGTCATAATGTATTGATCACCATTACATTAGTCATCTTCAAATGAACCCTTGAATTTGCATACTATTAGTGTTTAATATGACAATTGAATAATAGCTCTTAAGTGCAAATGTTATATTGAAATTCAAATTTAATAAGAAATTTATTATGTGTTCTATATATCAAATTACCTAATGTATACAATGGACCATAATAGTTATTTTATGGGACATCCTCATAATAAAATGTTATAAATGGAGAAGTAGACAGAGAAGAATGTGCAACGTTTCTTTTAATAATTCCCACAAAATAATGATCATGAGATATATCATCATGTTCAATATCATCTTTATGTGTATCATCCTTTCCCTCAACATTATTTGAGTGATGTGAAAAAGGATTCATATAAAATTTTCACCAACTATTCATAGGTGTTGCTGAAGGATTTATATTATCATTGGTACTTTCAACTTTGGCCATGTTATCAATAAGGAATTGTACCTTATTTATTAACACCCATGCATAACTTGAGTAGAATGACTCTCAATGTTATGCAAGTTGTAATACAATCAATACTTATATTTTCTAGGAAGTGGTTAGTTGGGATTGAATGGATTAAAAGAGGGAGAGTGATTAAGTTATAACTCAAAAATATTTAAAGAAAATCATCCATATATTATTTATTTATAAAATTTATAAGAACATTTTATTTGAATTAAGGAAAGATAGAAGTAGTGAAAAATTAATAAACATTTCCCTTCATTTCATTAGCCTTTTGAAATTTGTTTGAATTTTGATACTTTGAGGGGTATTATGATCCATTTCGATGTGGTGACCCATACTTAGAAAATATTTCTTTCTAAAAATTTTGAATTAATTATTTTTACATGTGTACACAAGCCCATAAAAAATGTTAAGCTATTTAGATACTTTTACATGTGTGCACAAGTCCATAAAAAATGTAAAGCTATTTAGATACTTATTGTACAAAATTGGCTTAAATAATCCCTTGATAAAGATGTTTTGAAATTAAAACTAATCTAAGGGAGTAATAATATTTAAGAATAATGATTAAAATATTGTAACACATCACCATTTTATTTTTTTGGTTCTTGGCAGAACTTGAATGAGTAAAAACATATAACTATAAGGCCCATATTAACTTCAAAATTTAATTTAGGAACATGTTTTTCGAATCAACAAATATGTTAATATACCCTTAAGGATGTGAAATGAACCAATCAATAGCATAATATTTTAAGGCTTTTGGAAACAAATTCATTAATAACTTATCCTCATGTAGGAAATATAAACATGTGGCTATGAAAGATCTCAAACATGTGTTTGATTCACCTTTTCCATAATGTATTAAAAATCATGGTGCCAAAAAGCCCATAGGCTGAGAGTGCATAACAATCTCATATGATGGTGGTGTATGTAGAGTCTAAACTAATGTATTGTAAACTTGGTAGAACCTACACAATTCAAAGGTTTATCTGACTGAACAGTCCACAAAACATGGCAAAGACTACATTAAAATGTCAACCCAAAGTTTGTAAACTTGTGATGGTACAACATTGTATATGCCTTCAAAGACTCAAAAATACCTAAGATATCCTATTCAAGTTATTCCACTTGCTGGAAATTCACAGAATTGTAAAATAGTAAAAGACAAACCAGAACTAATGGCTATGGGTACCTACAATTTAGACTGTAATTGAACTGTTGTTAATAAAATATTACTGTATCAACTCAAAACTGATAAAAACTAATGAATCAACAAAATTAACCTCCAGAGTACTATTGGTTAACCATTACATGCATGTTCATGAAAACTTATTACCAATAAGCAAGGTATGAGATTCTAGTTTAACTTGCAAATGGTTCATGAAGTAATGATAAATTGGAAACAACTATTAAACATAAATAAACAACTAGAAAATGAAGTGAAGAATAGTTACCTTGAGTGGCCTGCTCAAGCGGCTATTCTCACTTTAACTAAAACCAAATCTAACTAACACATTTTACGCATCCAGTGAAATTAGCTTCATTCATTGTATATCATGAAAGATTTACATAAGATCTTCTCATAGATTATATTCAATCATTCTAAATATTCATCATGTCTTGAAATTGAAAATAATTGATAACAAGAAAATTGAAAAACCAACTAACTTATCTACGGATTCAACCATCAACTATATACAAGCTTGAGGGAATCTTATTCAAAGAAAAAACTAACTGCAATCATTAAATTCCACTCCTAAATATTAGAGAATATAGTTAAGACTGAATTGTTCAAACCATAACTGAAAAGAAAGAAGAATCCTAATAGGACTAAAACTCTATAAAACATAATTGTATGTAAACACACAAACATTTTTCAAAATCCTATCAATAAAGGAGTCCTTCTACTTCAATGTTTATTAAATGGTCATAATGATGCACATTCAACCTCCATCAAATGCCTTTAATAAAAAATAATCACATTCAACTTAATTTGGAACCCCCCTATTTTGTTGTCCCAGTCTTCCTTTTATTGTGGGTTCAAGTTGCAACTACTACATGCTATAGTTCCTCTTTGACTGCAAAGGGTTAATTCACAAAGCATGTACACAAGACTAAATACCATAATTAAAACATAAAATTTCATCCACATTTCATGCATATATACATATAAACCATGCAATACTATTATGTCATAACCATATTTTCATCATCATATTTTAGGTACAAGTCTGCATAATAAGTATGAAAAGCTAGTATAATATAGGAGAATTGTTTGGAAAATATATCTAAAAGTGTTTAAAAGTATGTATGAAAACAACAAAAAATGAGCTAATATCTGGACTGATCATTCCCCCCAACTAGCCTTTTGCTTGTCCCCAAGCAAAAAACTAGGGATACTGATTTTACTACAAGGAAATTTGCCTCAGGTCCATAACTACATCAACTCCTTGGATCTATTTTAAATAAAAACCTTGATATATATGTTGCAAGTTGATTCATCCTGATATGCCTAGCTTTCTCACATTCCTCACCTTTCTCCCTAGTCCAATGTGGAACTGGATAGAGCAGGATAGGTGGATGGAAGGTGAGTGGTATCTAGTAAATCCTTTTTTTAACACCAGTTGCTATGTACCTATGTACCCTTTGAAGCATGGAAGTTGAATTATACATTGAATGTGGTTCCTTTTTCTATAGTTCAAGGGTCAAACTATTCCATCTATTCTATACATATTTGTAGCATTGTTTTCCTATACCCACAACTAACATGTACATTATTTCATAATTTTCTTTCCTGAGTTTCATGATTTTCTTGCCCACACCCTTATAATCAATGAGGTTCAACAATTCATCAATGATTGCATAAGGGTTTTTAACTTCTTTCATTATTTGAAGAGCAATTAATTTCTCCTTTTCTTCATACTCTTCCATTATTTCACCCCCTGAGTTGTTCATTTCTATAATAGGATGCAAATGCTCTTATTTGAAGATCCCCTACAAAAATCAGAGGATTCCATTTTGTCTCATCTGGCACTACATAATTGTGTAAATAAAACTCACACAATTGATCTTGTTCTTCAAGTGTAGAAGCAACAAAAGTATGAAGAAACTCAAAAGTTCTACTCATGCCAACAAACTATTTACTAATTAACCTACTAAATTGAAAACATAGAAATATTTCCTATAAAAACAATGCATATATCCCTGGTGGAGGTCTACATTTGATGATCTGCGTAGCTTTTTTTGCTATTTCCTCCAACCATACTTCTGATATGCTTAGTTCCATGTCTCTCTTTTCCAATTCTTTTGCATGTTCTTCAATCAAAATTTCCTTTTCTTTCTTCCATTTCTCCTTTTCATGTGCAAGCTCAACAGTTACTTTCCATAACTGGTGGCCAAGTGACAAGATTGTATGGTAATTAGGAGTTCTGATGGAAGGAGGTTTCTAATCTGGCACTGCCAGTTCTTTATCTCTAGTTTTAGTTATGGAAAGTTGTGCCAACAAATCAAGTTTAGTGCCATGGCCATACAACTGCAGTTTTCTCCCCCATTTCCTGCATTTTTGTTTCTCTCTCTTTGTCCTTATGTTCATAGATTTGTACTAATTCCTCCACGTGTTTGATCCTATCTAAAGCCTCTTGGAGATCTTTCCTTACATCTCTTTCTTCTATGTACATCTCCTCTGTATCCATAAATTGTTCATTACCTTCCTCTTCATAGTCTCCATGAATGGGACTATCTAGGGTTTCTTTCCATATTTTCTTAGCAGTAAACATATCATCTAGTTCTGAATAAGAGGTAGTTATCACATATCTTTTCCTTTTTATAGGTGAAATTTTATTACCAAGGATATCTCCCTTTCCTTTAGAGTTAGTTTCTACAATCACAACATCTTCTTGATGTTGTTCTTTACTCTTCTCTTCTTCTTCAGGCTCTTCTATATTTTCCCTCATGACACCTTGTCTCTTCAATCTTCCTAATCACCTAGGTGTGGGGGTTTCTTTTTCAACTTTCTTCTCTTTTTGAACACCATTCTTCTTTGGAACATCATCTTTCTTCTTTTGAGTATCCCTCTTTTTCTTTGGAGTATCTTTCCTCTCTTTCAGTATAGAGGGTGTAGAAGAGGTGGATGTATTGCCCCTCCTCTTGGATCTTTGTGATTTAGAAGAAGATAGAATTTCCACAATTATAGGTGACCTAGACTCTGGTTCATTAGGTTCCTAATACTCACCTTGGCTACAGGTAGGTGAAGCCATAAGTGAGACATGAGGGCTTTCTCCCATAGGTTCATTTTGGGGCTCTACATTCTCAGGAACCACATGTGCATCCAACAAACTATTAATATCTGTACACTCAAAATCTTCCCAATTCACTTGTGGGTACTAAATCCTCAAACTTATTTTTATCAATAGAGCAATTAAATAGTGGTGAGAGAGAAGCTCCACTTTTTTTAATTTGGTATTTTGATGCCATTTTTAAAAAAAAATTGTAAAGAAATTTTGAAAATTGAATAACTTATTATACCAAAGGTGACTGAGTAATTTGAAATGAACTGTATATAAGAGGTTTTACTTACCATCATAGGTGATATATGTAACAATGTAGGAAGCACAATTTTCCTATAACTAGGGAAGAGAGACTCTTTGTACCTTGTGATGATGATTCTAATTCCTCTCCTCATATACAAAATTCCTCCCTAGTTATAACTACATCAAAACGTGTCAAAAACTCTACGCCAGTCCTTAGTAACCTAGTGACTTGTGCAATGGTGGTCTCAGATGCATCTACTGATAGTCCCTTCACCATAGCTTCATCATAGTCAAGCATAGCTGCAAACCTTCTTATCATATCATCACTGAATTCTCTTAACCTTAGGAAATAATAAAGCTAGCTGAACTTCGTGAAAATGGGTAGAACCATTGCATATTCCATAATTTTCTTATGAGTTGTTGGATCCCTTATGAAATTGCCTCCCATTTTAGCTTACTTCTCTGCTAAATGTGTTCAATTCATTCTTGAAATTTCAGCCCAATTCACTCTACCACCTTTAAAAACCCTTCCCCTTCTTGTTGTTTCCTCATATACATTTACTACCATACTAGACTGCAATTTTCCTCTAAATATCAACTTAATTTGAGCTCATGAATAGGTTCTAAGTTTGATTATGGTTAAGACTAAGTTCAAGTTCTCAGGGTTTGCACTATGTGAATGTTTAAAAATAGGTCCCTCTAAACGTAGCTAAAGTTATGTCATTGTAGTATAGTCGTGAGTATTCTCGCCTATCACATGGGTGACCCAGGTTTGATCCCCAACAACAACGCCAAAAATGTAGAGTCTAAACTAATGTATTGAAAATATCAACATACTAGGGTATATGGACATTTATAGAAAATAAGTATTCATATGGAAATGAATCATCCACCACTCCTTCAGTTGATTGTGTTCACAATCTTGACATAAAATCTACCACTACATTTTCTTTACCAAGTTTGTCCACTATGGTAATGTCAAATTCTTGTAGAAGAAGAAACCATCTTACCAATCTACCTTTGACTACTGGCTTGTTCATCAAGTATTTAATTGTTGTATGGTTTGTATGGAAAAGAACTGAATAACTAGTAATATAGTACTTGAATTTATTTATAGCATACACTATTGCAAGCATCTCCTTTTCTATAATAGTATAGTTCAACTCTACTCCTTGAAGATTCTTGTTGATGTAGGAAACTGCATACTCTTTTTTACCTTCTTTCTAACCCAAAACTGCTCCAATATTAAAATCTAAAGCATCTATATGTATATGAAAAGGTAAGGTCCAATTTGATACCCTCAAAATAGGTGCTTGAGTTAGGGCTTTCTTTATCTTTTCAAAAGAGTGTTGACACTCTGATGTCCATTCAAATTCAATGTCCTTACTCAGTAAAACAAATAATGGTGCAACAATTTTACTGAAATATTTAATAAACTGCCTATAGTAGCCTGCATTACCAAGGAAACTTCTTACATCTCTTTTCTTTTGAGGAATAGGTAATGTAGATATAATTTCTATTTTGTGTGGATCAACTTAAATACTTGCAATGGATATAAAGTGCCCTAATACCATGCCTTGTGTCATCATCACAAAACACTTCTCATTGTTGAGTGATAGGTTGTGTTCTTTACATCTCTTCAATACTTTTTCCAAATTATTGAGGGCTTGCTCATAAGTTTCCCCATAGGTCATGAAATCATTCATGTATATATCCATATAGTCATATGCATAGTCAGAAAAGATGCCGAGGACTTCCCTTTGAAAGGTAGCTGGAGCATTGCATAAGCCAAAGGGTAGAACAAAGTAGGCATAAGTCCCCTAAGGACATGTGAATGTAGTTTTGTTCTAATCTTCTGGAGCAATTTTTATCTAGTTGTAACCACTAAAACCATTTAGAAATGGAAAGTAATTTTTCCCAGCGAGAGAGTCAAGCACTTGATCTATGAAAGGCAAAGGAAAGTGGTCCTTCCTAGTTGTATTCAGTTCTTTGTAATATACACAAACTCTCCATTTTCCACCTTTCTTAGGAACAATTACCAAAGGTGAGACCCATTCACTATCTAATATAAGATATATAAAACCTACATCAAGAAGCTTTTGAAATTCAGATTTCACTATGTCTCTCAAAGTAGGGTTCATATATCTTTGAGGCTGCCTAATGGGTCTATAACCCTCATTGATATAAATCCTATGCATACATAAGTCAGGATCTATTCCTTTCATATCATGGTAATCCAATGCAGATGCTACTGAGTGTGCTTGTACCATGGTATGCAAGTAATTTTTATGTTCTTTAGCCAAGGCATTGTTTATATTCAACATTTTTCCTTGCATGAATTCTAATTCCTTTGATGATTCTTGCACATATGAGAGGTCAAGGCTTGGAATGATTGGTACACATTGCTATTGTAGTAAGGAATGGCAGATCTTAGATACTTCTTTAGAGGAATTGGTGGGTATAATAATTTGAAAGGGGTCTTGTAGGCATGTGAGAAATTCTTCTTGTTGTAGGCTCTTGCTGCAATCATTTTGGATTATCTGAGAAATAATCTCATCTTCATCCGAGTCATCCAACAAAGGGTTGTATTCTATGGTCATCAATGTTTGTAGATAATAGTTATCTTCCTCATCCAAAGTGGGCCAAATAGTTTGCTCAAGATCAACATAAGGTTGTGCTGGAGGATAGAGAACTAACTTCTTGGTTATTGTCCCATTAAATATTATTGTATTTCCATACCTACAACCTATGAATGCATCAACTATAGCTAGCTAGGGTCTGCCTAGGATGAGTGGGTAGCCTGCAAGATTAAATTTTGGCTATAGAACTATAAAATCAGTAGGATATTCCCAAGAATCCAATGCAATAACTAAGTCCTCAATGATTCCTTCAGGATTGAATTTTGACCTATCAACTAGTTGTAAAAAAATTTGTGTAGGTCTAAGGTTGGCTAACTGAAGCAATTGTATTATTTCTTTTGTCACAACATTGATTGTTGCTCCCAAGTCTATCAAAGTATTCTTGATGAGGGTTCCATTAATCTTGATGTCCACTACCAGACTACTAGGATCTATATACTTAGGGATGGTGATGTTCACTAACATGATATCTACAAGGTTTCCCAAGACATGCACTATTTGAGGATCCTTCCTTTTTCCCCTTAGTTTCTTAAGACATAGATCCCTCAAAATTTTAGTATAAATAGGAATGTATTTGATAGCTTGGATAAGTGGAATACTGATTCTCACATCTTTTAATTTACCTAAGAGGTCTATCTTAGCATGTGTGTGATGCTTTTGAATAGCTATTTGTTCAAGAAAAGGAGGCTTTAGACTTGTGGTAGTTTGGTGTACCTAATTTGACTCAGGTTCCAAAGGTGTTTTTTTTCTGAAGCTTCAACTAGAGTTTCCTCATCCTCCATCTTTGTAATTTGAGGGGATGAAGGCTCAACAAGTTGTTTTCCTGATCTAAGGTGGACATCACTCACATCTACCCCAGAAGTGGGGTATTGCAGAGCTTCATTAGAATAGACCTATTGAACATGCGTGTTGTTAGGGTTAGGTGCAAGATGGGCAAGTATTTGTGGTTGCTTGAGTGGCAGGGATGTAGGATTTTATGGAGGCATGATAGCTTGTTGTTGTGGTGGAGGTGGAAGCTTGGGCTGCTGATAGTTCATGTTTTATTGTTGCCACTGTTAGCCTTTCTACCACTAAGGCTGCCACTAATTCTGTTGTGTTGGATATTGGGGATTATAATTGGAACCCTAAAAATTTTGTTGTGGCCAAGGATTTGGATGTTGTTGGTTCCAAATTTTTTGTGGCCATTATTGAGGGTTTTGCCACTAATTTTAGTTTATTGGCCAGGGCTGGGAGTTCCAAGCAGAAAAGTTCTGATTCCCACTTGGAAATGATGAATTAAAGTTGAGGGGGTCTTTTGGAATACCCTGTCTTTGTTTCCATGGACTTCTTTGTGGTATATAAAATAGTTTTCTATCATCTCCTTCAATTGGCTAAAAAATCAAGTTTCTCAACTTTATCTTGTTAATTTACTAGCCACTCTCTTACATTTACAATTTTCTTTTCTTTGCCTATAGTTTGGACAATATTTAGTGATCATGGCCCCAACTTCCTCCTGCTTCTTTTTGATGTGGATAATATCCAACTAAACTTTGATAAATGGATGATAATGTCCTCCTTCATGTTGGACAATGGGTTGTTTAACTCTATCTTTGAAACCCCTATAGATTATTTACCAATAGTGGATGTCCTATTTCCTCTTAGCCTTTTAGTGAAGGTCCTAGAATAATTCATGTAGACCTTACAAATGTATTGAAATGGTATATGAGGAATATCTCCTTTTTCAATGAGGTTTAGGGCGTCCATACAGTCATCATTGAATCCACTCAAAAAGACTAACTTGAGGGACTCTTCAAACAACTTGTTTTGTGGGTTTCTCTTCAAAGAAAACTAAAATCTCTCCACATAATCTTCTAATGACTCATCATCCTTTTGTGACGTTCTGAAAAATTTCATCTTTCCTCCTATTAGGTCCCCTACAATAGTCTTTGTACTTCTCCAAGAACAATTTCTTCATGGTGTCCCAATCAGGAACAACATCCTTGCCTAATCGCATGAACCATCTTAGGGCTACATCTTTTAGAGTTACAGGGAAGATTTTGAGCATATGAGCATTAGAAGTATAGTCATAACTTATGTACATGACATCAAATTCAAACAAAAATGTATTTGGGTCCTCAGTCATTAACCCATAATAGACCGGTAAGGCTGAAGGAGGGATGTTCTTCAATACTATATCCCTTCCCTGGTTAGTGATTGGGAACTCAAATGTTGCACATTTAGGATCATCATCCATTGCATCCCCCATGGTGCGGATTTTTCCTTCTGTAAGTGTAGTAGATGTTGGTGATAAGGAAGTTTCTTCTTCATTATTACCCTCACTCTGAGTACTGGGCTCACCAATTTCTTCTATGGCTTCTTGGCATGAAGAGGGAAGGAATATACCCAAATAATCTCTCTACCTCTACATACATGAAATATGGCTTTATATGGCAACGATCCTGCACATGTTAGTGTATTTTCTGGTGTTGAAAGAGGTTAAGTTTAACAATCGTAATGCTGAAAACAAAATGTAAACAATGAAATCTTGTAAAAATAAGTCTATAAAGATATCACCATCCCCATAAATGGTGCCAAAAATGTAGAGTCTAAACTAATTTATTGTAAACTTGATAGAACCTACACAGTTTAAAGGTTTATCTGACTGAACAATGCACTCAACATTGCAAAAAATACATTAAAATGTCAACCCTAGGTTTTGTGTGAGTTAAAATGACACTGAGAGGGGGGGTGAATCAGTGTCTTAACAGATTTGACCAATTTTCAAAAATTCAAAAACATAGCTCAGATTTGATCTCAATATTACTTTGATTAATGCATTCATGAGTTGAATGTAATAATTCATAAACAGAATTGAGAAAAGTAATAATCCCAACAGTTAACTAAAACAACAACATAGTAAAGCGGTGAGAACACAAAGGAACAAAGAGACACAAAATTTTTCGAGTGGAAAACCCTCCTGGGGTATAAAAACCACTCCCGAAATGCCTTCTAGGCTTAATCTTTTAATCAACTGTTCACAATGCCTTATAGGATGATTTTTGAGAACCCACTCAAGGAGCACCAACCCCTCATTTAGAGATATCTATCTCAAGGAGTACCAACCCCTCAAATTATGATTTGAACAACAATAATAACTCAGAGGATTTCTCTGTTTTTAGTTAAGCACATGTTTCTCTATTTTCTCGTCTACATAATACCTTAAAGATTCAATAATTAAATCCCTAAAATACTATATAGAGAAGAAATTTACAATATCTCTCCATCTTGTTATTCAAATTTTATTGCAGAGTTTATCCATACATTTTCATACAACCAAGGAATGATAATCTCAGAATTACAACAATAGAATAGAAACATAGTTTTCTACTTCTATTTATACATCTTTTTAGGTATCAAATCTTCAATGAATTTTGTGGTCAAAGGAGCATAGAGAAAAGATAACTCTTTGTGATGTAAATGCCAGATAAGTAACTATCATTAGAAGTAACGGCTGAACAACCATCCAAAAAAGGTTTAGACTAAAGTTAACAGAGCTGTTTATAAAAGAAATCTTCATCTTGTACCTAGCAAGATTATTAGACAAGGTGAAATTAATTTTCCAAAACAAGAGCCGTTTCACCCAGCTAAGAGCCATTCTCAACAAGTCTGAAACACATGAGATCATTTCATTGCTTAAAAAACACAACTGCCCATCACTGTAAAACATAACTTCGAATGCATGAATAACAATACTCTGCCAGGGCATCATTTGCCACATTAGTAACTAAGAAGCAGAGAGTAGTTAAAAATGTTGATCATAAACTAGTATGTGCAGCATGAAACACATACATACCAGAAAAATCTGCAACTCTCATGGCTCCATCAACCACTGTTGAGCTTCCAGCCAGAAACGTACCAAATAAAGCTTCCATATACCATTGATAAAGCCATTACAGCCAGCAACAATAGGAACTAAAACTCTCATGATGGCGGCCAGGCTAGGGTTCCACACCCAGCCAAAAAGAATAATCACGAATTTTTCCCTAACACACTTTCTTTCATCCGGTGTCGCTGAGACAATTCATAATCAGGGAAACCTTATAAAGAATACCTTTTGTTTTACTGAAAGCCCATTTGATACACATTGGTCGCCGTGACACATGGTTTTTCTTGCCGGCGAGTCCATCCCTCCTATATATGTTGCTGTAACTTCAAAATATCAGGGAGACATCTTGTAGATTGTTTTATGTCATACCGAAACACCCCGAATTCACACCTGTTCGCTGATACATCCAGATAGTCCTGTCGAAGGCAATTAAATCACCAGTCATTTCCCTTAGTTATCACTTTCGCCATGACCCAACAAAATCGGTGAGAAGTCATAACGAAAATATTATGTCACGCCGAGAGCCCCCATGAACAAACTTGTCACCGTAACATATCGCTCTCGGGGAGATCTCATGTCAAAAACCTTGACTCTTACCAATATGCATCCATCCACCACCAGTCGGTGAGACATAACAATTTTGCTATGACCTCATACCGACGATGTAACACTTGCCGATAGACTTCCACATGCATTAGTCGGGGAGACAACCATTTTTGCTATGACCCTTCACCGAAGCCTTAAACTCTTGCCGATATGTTCCCATTCAACCTCTAATCGGTGAGACAAAGAAATTTCACTGTGACCACATACCGGTGGTATAACTTATGTCGATATAATCCTTTTTTTCGTCGAAACAAAAGATAATGTCACACTGAAAGCTGCCTGAATGAAAAAATCCAATCGACATGACATCAGAAATGTCTTGCCGATAGGCAACACAGACATTTCAAAATGGATTGGGGAGACCCTGCCATTCTCATGCCGATATGTGTAAGCCCGAATGAGAAACAACCAAAACCATTAGACAAATGAGATGTCAGAACCAAGGTAACTGTAATGCCTTAAAAAATGTGAGTTTAAAGAATGTAAACAAATGGCTTGTAACATGTGAAATACCCCTGTGGTATGCACAAAGAATCATCCTGAGACTGATCATCAAAGAGAACTAACTGAAAGAGATTTTGTCATCAAGGAAAAACCATAAGATCACAACTGAGAACCAACAATTTTGTAAACTTGTGATGGTGCAACATTGTATATACCTTCAGAGACTCAAAACTACCTAATATATCCTATTCAAGTTATTCTACTTGCTTGAAATTCATAGAATTGCAAAACAATAAAAGATATAAAATGGAACTAATGGCTACAGTCCTTACAACTTAGATTGTAATTGAATTGTTGCTAATAAAATATTACTATATCAACTAAAAACTGATAAAAACTAATGACTCAGCTAAATTAACCTCCAGAGTACTACTGGTTAACCATTACATGCATGTTCATGAACACTTATTACCAATTAGAAAGGTGTGAGAATCTAGTTTAACTTGCAAATGGATCATGAAGTAATGATAAACTAGAAACAACTATTAAACAAAAATAAACAACTAGAAAATGAAGTGAAGAATAGTTTACCTTTAGTGGCCTACTCAAGTGGTTGTTCTCACTTTAATTGAAACCAAATCTAACTAATGGATTCTACACATCCAATGAAATTATCTTTATTCATTGCATATCATGAAATATTTACATAAGATCTTCTCCTAGATTGTATTTAATCATTCTAAATATTCATCATGTCGTGAAATTGAAAATATCGGATAACAAGAAAACTGAAAAACCTACTAACTTATCTATGGATTGAACCATCAACTATATACAAGCTTGAGGGAAACTTATTTAGAGAAACAACTAACTGCAATCATTAACTTCCACTCATAAATATCAGAGCGTATAGTTAAAGACTGAATTGTTCAAACCATAACTAAAAAGAAAGAAGAATCCCAATAGGACTAAAAATTTGTAAAACAAAATTGCATGTAAACACACAAACATTTGTCAAAATCCTATCAGTAAAGGAATCCTCCTACTTCAATGCTTATTAATTTGTCATAATGATGCACTTTCAACCTCCATTAGGTGCCTTTAATCAATAATCATCACATTCAGTTTAATCTGGAACTCCCCTATTTTTCTATCCCAGTCTTCCTTTTGTTGTGGGTTCAACTTGCAACTACTGCATGCTACAATTCCTCTTTGGTTGCAAAAGGTTAATTCACAAAGCATGTACACAAGACTAACTACCATAATTAAAACATAGAATTCTATCCACATTTCATGCATATCTACATACAAACCATGCAATACTATTATGCAATAACCATATTTCCATCATTATATTTTAGGTCCAAGTCTGCATAATAAGTATGAAAAGGTAGTATAATATAGGAGCACTGTCTGGATAATATATCTAAAAGTGTCTGAAAGTATGTATGAAAATAATAGAAAATGAGCTAATATCTGGACCCACCAGTTTATATCTAACATCCTTGTATTCCTCACTATCTTGTCTATTTGGTTTAACATTCAATATCTTTCTTCTTGGTATATGTTGTGAATTAATGCATCTAGGGTGGAATATAGGAGGCTAACTAGTGAATGTTAGGGGTCACTATTTTGTGTATAGAAGTAAGATGAAGAAGGGATAGGTTGGGACAAAGGTGAAAAAGATGAAATAATAAATATTATGTAAGTTCATGAATGCAGAGATAAAATAAAGTATAGATATGAAATAAGATCTAGTGGTGGATGGAGTGGGTCAACTAAGATGGGTGGTGAAAGGTTGGGTAGTGGTAGATGAAATAGGCATGGAGGTGTAATACATAAAGAGGGATGCATGTATCTAAAGAGGGGTATAATTAGGAGGAATATCATAGGGAGGGAAGGTGGAGAAAGGGCACACACTATGTGGATTTACATGAGTCAAGTTGACACTATGGGCATGAATAGTGAAGCCAAAAGGAGTGACTGTAGAAAATGGATCAATTGTAGAGGACGGGTACGAGGTAAATGGCTTAGCTATAGTAGATTAAGAAATTTTAACACTAAAATTTTTTAGGGTCTCTAATCTAAATGGATTATTGATTAAAAAATTATGAATAAGTTTATTATTTGTACTATATTTCTAATGTTAGCCAAACTAATCAGCTCATTACAAAATTTTGGTTGGACACATAAACATTATAATCATAATCTTGATTGTTTATAATAGGAGCATCATAATAAATTTCAAACTCATTATATTGGGTGGGTATATTAGGATTCAAATGAGCACTCATTCTAAATGAAATATTAGGATTATGAGTAGCTTATGACATAAATTGAAAATAGGAAAATAAAGCTAAAAAATTCACTTTTAAGTTAAAAAGTTAAAATATCAATTTTATATTTTATTTGAAAATGAAAACATAATAGTATTGTGCACATAAAAAATAAAAAATATACCAGAATAAATTAAACTAAGTCAACCTATCCTACTCATAATATATGAAACACTTTGATTAAGCATAAATATTGGTTAAAAATATGGATGAAAATATAAATAAGTATCATTGATACCAACCCTTGTTGCATAAATTCATGGTGGTTATGCTCCAAGATGATATGTGATTGCTCCTACCAAAGCATAACACTGCATATAGGTGCATATAAGTGATAATGGTTTGGGTTGAGGCTAATTTATAGATTTTTGGATGAGGGATTGACTAGATAGGATTAATTTGAGGGATTAAGGACTCTTATTGCTTGAGAGGATTGAGTTGATGAGGATATTACCATTGTTTGACCGAACCCATTTAACATACAATAAAAAATAGATTTGAATGGGGTTCGGTCGAACATTCTAAACATGTTCAGTCGAACCCCCTCTATTAAAAATTAATTTTTAATATTAATATAAATATAAATGATATTCTTTTTAAATTATGACTTGAGAGAGAGATATGGAGGGAGTGGGGGTAGGAGGGAGATACTTGAGAGAGAGAGAGGGGGGAGTGGGAGAGAGATAAAGGGTAGGGGGTATAGGGTTTAGGGTTTGGGTTTGAGGTTAAGGGAGAGGGTAGAGGGAGATGGTGTAGGAGGGAGAGACTTGAGAGAGAAGGGGGAGTGGGAGAGAGAGATAAAGGGTAGGGGGTCCTAGGGTTGAAGCATTAAGGGTAGAGGACCTCAAGAGGGAGAGTGGGTAGGAGGGAGAGACTTGAGAGAGAGATAGGGGGGAGTGGGAGAGAGATAAAGGGTGGGGAGTAGAAGGGTTTAGGGTTTAAGGGTTAAGGGTA